>SJYA01002928.1:1090239-1411990 GCA_006410615.1 Neotragus moschatus
GGGGGGGGGGGTGGAGGGGGAGAGAAAAAGAAAGAAAAGGAAAGGGGGAGGGGACAGGGGAGGAAGGAAAGAAACTTGACCAGGGGTTTTCTTGTTTGTCTTTAAGAACGGTCAAGGGCACTGAGTTATTGGGGGGCCTTAGGCTTTATATTAGGTCACTGTTTAAGCATAAAAAATGTTATCTGCCTGGTTTTAGACCCAATATGGAAGACTGAAAATCAACAGAATTCCCAAATCTATTTTTCATTCCATTTAGAGCTCATCATCTTCTAGATCTGTCTGGTTCTTCTTTATGGTAACATTTAATTATTAATTATTCCTTACTTTTAGCTTCTAATTTAAGAATACATTAATAGATTGCTCACTAGGGAGTTTGCCAGAATCGTGGCAGGACAAGGTCATTCGTGTATGATGGCTAGGAGCTCGGACTTGGAGGCAGATGGATCTGGGCCTGAGACTGGCCTCCACCATGCCCCAGCAAGTGACCTTAGGCAAGTTCTATACGCTCTCTAAGGCTCTATTTCCTCCTGTGTAAGAGGGGGATGATGCCTTCCTCATAAAGTATGATAATGTAAAGCATTAATAAAGGCAAGGAGTAAGCACTCAATAAAGGTTTTACATTTTGTTTTTCTTAATTATTCATCTGACAAATATTAAGTGTTTAATATGTGCTGGATATTGTCTTAGGCATTGGGGACATAGGAGTAGAAAAAAGCACAGCTTTGGTGCCCATGGAACTTATATTCTTGGAAGAGAGGATACCAAAAATAAACAAGTAAATATAAGAGGTGGAAAAGTAATGATAGAGAATAAAAAAGGAAAAGGAATTGAGGGTGATAGAGGTAGGAAGGAAGGCAGTGGCATCTTATTAGTTTCTCTGATAAGATAACATTTAAACCAGGAATAAGAATATATAAGGAGTAAGCCATGTGGGCATTTGTAAAGTAAGAATGTGTTTTTTTAGTATAAGAGACTTTCCAAACTGCCCCAGGGTTATCTCTGACTCATGGAAACGTGGCCTGTTTATCTCTGATTACATTTCTCAGCCCCATACAACCTGCAGGTGGCAAAACGAGGGGACAACCAAACTTACCCTCTCGGCTGTAACTGGGAAAGGACTATGCATAGGCACCCCATCCTGAGCTCACGCATATCTCTGTAACCTATGAAACTTCCTTGGGACTTTTCCAGAAGAGCTGTTGTTCTGAGAAACTGCCCGCCACAGGGGCGCCACCTGGTCAACAGTTGTAACCTGTTATCAATGGACCAATCCTCGAAAAGGTCAACACCTGTAACCAATCAAACTGTTTCCCCTTGCTTGTGCTTAAAAGCTGCCATGTAACAACACTCAGGGTTCTCGCTCCTTGCTTAAAGAGCGGGAACCCCGGCGCGCCAGTACAATAAAATCCTCTTGCTGTTTGCATCGAAACCTGGTCTCGGTGGTCTTTGGGGTGACGGATTCACGGCGAGGAACCGTTGGGTTCAACAGTAGGAAGATCATTTAAGGTACAGGGCATTACAGGGCGTTGCATGTTCAAAGGCCCTGTGGCAGGAGTGTGCTTCATGTGTTCAAGGAAGGGCAAGGAAGACAGTGTAGCTAGAGCAGAGAAAGTAAGGGGAGAAGTGGTGGGAGATGAGGTCAGGGAGATGGAAGGGAGCAGCCAGAACACCATACAACTTTATAGAAGATGGCGACTTGGGATTTTCCTATGGGTGAGGTAGGAAGCCACCGACAGGTAGAGTGTCGATGTCACTGACTTGCAGAGGGGGTGAGCTAGCATTCAGCAGTTGAGGCGGGAGTGTGGGCAGTCTTCCATGGTCAGAGGAGAGAAGACAGACTGTAAGGGCACAGATACAGATAGGGTAGTAGGTGGGGTGGTGAGGGACAAGTTCCCTTGTGATTGGTTCGATTTTTTTCAATGCAGTAAATAAGTAGTAATGTCATTATCTAAGAGCAAGGGCAGCAGTGCATATTCCGCAAGGTTCTGTGAGTTCTGGCTGCTCCCTGGCTGCTCCCTGACCTCATCTCCCGCCACTCTTGCCCATTACTGTCCACTCTAGCTGCACTGTCTTCCTTGAACACACCAGGCATACTCCTGCCTCGGGGCCTTTGCATGTGTAGTTCCCGGTGCCTGGAATGATCCTCCTACGAGTGCCCACGTGGCTTACCTCTCTTATTCTTGTTCTGTGTTTAAATGTCATCTTATCAGAAAAGCTTCCCAGACTTGCCCGCTTCCTATCTCTGTCTCTCCTTTTCTACCCCCTTTCCTTCTTTATTCCTTATTATCTTTATCACCTGTCTGAAAAGTATATTTGCATGGTGATTTATTTTTGGTCTTCATGCCCCCAGAATTTAAGCAGCACAAGTACCAAAATTTTGTGTTTTGAGAAGGGAGGTGAAAAAATAGGAGAATGGGCTTGTGGTGAGACACAGAATAGGATCAACAAGCAGTTGTTCTGGTAAGGTTAATGGCCACGAATTTAAAGCACTGTATCTTTTTAAAAAATATGCCAATATTTAGAAGTATCTTGTTTTCTATCTGAAAAAATATTTGTACAGTTTCATGAACAAACAGGAGAAGTTTAAAAAAAAAAGTCATGAGATTCCTAATGAAACATTTCGGTTGTCCTTCAAATGATGCTTCCAAAAAGTATTCCAAGAGTATTCCAAAGTATTCCAAGAACCTGATATCTAGTTTAGGTCTTTGCTCCCAGGGTGCTTTTCCACTCCACTTTGTCTGCCTCCCATTAGACACTATCTTTCTAGGAGACTCAGAAAAGCCATCTGGACCAAGGAACAGACTCTGACTTTCACTATAGAAGGCTGAACAATAGAAAGGAGCTGTCTTTACTTAGAGCTTTTCAGGTCTGTATATATAACATTGAGTGTTTGATTTGCCCCTTTTAGGATAGAGCAAGGGACAGTCTTTGTTTATAATGTGGCTAATTTATACATAAGTGTAGATTTGCAATTGTGTCAACTTTTCCCTGGTAGCTCAGATGGTAAAGAGTCTGCCCGCAATGTGGGAGACTTGAGTTCAGTCCCTGNTATATATAACATTGAGTGTTTGATTTGCCCCTTTTAGGATAGAGCAAGGGACAGTCTTTGTTTATAATGTGGCTAATTTATACATAAGTGTAGATTTGCAATTGTGTCAACTTTTCCCTGGTAGCTCAGATGGTAAAGAGTCTGCCCGCAATGTGGGAGACTTGAGTTCAGTCCCTGGGTCAGGAAGATCCCCTGGAGAAGGAAATGGCAACCCACTCCAATATTCTTGCCTGAAAAATCCTATGGACGGAGGAGCCTGGCAGGCCACAGTCCATAGGGTCACAAAGAGTCAGACAAGCCTGAGTGACTTCACTTTCACTTTCAGCTAAACTAAAAGGATAATATGACAGAAATTGTTTCCTCATCACTCGCTGAGAGAGAAATGTGTTTCTCTCTGGAGCAAAGGTGAACTACATCAAGATAACGTGCTCTGCTTCCCAGGACCTGTCTTGGGTTGCCTTGTTCGTGAATGGTCTGGTTTGGGTGCTGGTGATCCCTGATATTTTAGTAAATTATGGCCTTGAATTTCTTTCAAGGGAAGAAATGGAAAAAAAAAAAAAAAAGATGGGAAGACTCAGCCCATCATTGATCAGCCCCCAAAGGTGTGCAGTGAGAATAGATTCCCAAGCTCAGTGGCCTATGATAACAAAGCTGAATCTCAGTCAAGCTACAAGCCCATTGTGTTTGGCTGCTATGCTGCTTCGTGGCATCTTCACACCACCACCAAGAACACCCCAGCAGAGACTATCTGGAATGTGGCTGGTGGCCGGAGAAAGATGCAGCAAAGCACAAACTCCTCAGGAATACCCTGGTGGCCCAGTGATTAAGACACGGACTTTCAGTGTCACGGGCTCCGGTTTGATCCCCAGTCAGGGAACTAAGATCCCCACAAAGCAGGCAGTGTGGCCGAAAATAAATTAAAAAGCACAAACTCCTCTTAAACTTTTCAACGAATGTGATACATATCACTTCTCATACTCCATTGGCCAAGCATGACTTCAGAGGTTTGAGAATGTAGAATCTTCTCCCAGGAAGGACAGATATTGGTAAACTGTAGTACAATCTACAATAGATGCTTTATTGAATTAAGTAGTACTGGATGGATTGATTAAGATTGGATGAATTGAATAGATTTGGATTGGATCAGACTGATGCAAAGCAGAGTATTTGAATCAATGTGTTGGCGTGTAGTGTCAAAAATTAAGCCTGAATTGAATATACCATAAGCCAAAATTGACTTAGATGGGACTTTGATGCAGAGAACTGTTTACTTAGTGATGATGCTTTACTGATGAGAAAAGTAAAGCCTACATAGAAGAGCTGACTGGTCCCACATCACAGAGTCAGTGAAGAAACCAGACTTTCACTTTTCCTAGTTTGGTTCTCCTTCGGTCATAACTGGACGCCCCTCTGGGAAAACAACAATACCACCACAGTCCCCACCATGTATCTACCTGATATTTATTTATAAAATGAACATTTGAGGTAAAATTTGAAATAATAAAGAGATAAGCAAAATCCACCCTCCCCACGTCATACCCCAGCTTTACCTCCAGACAAGTAACCACCATTGACACCTGTTTATATATCTCCCAGAAACTTTCTGTCCATGCACAAGCATGCATATATGATGTATTTTTACAAATTATATGATATATGTGCCATTTGCTTTTAAAAGTTAACAATATGGACAGCAGAAATTAATACGATATTGTAAAATCAGCTATACTTCAATACGTAGATAATTAATTTAACAATAATCCTGGACATATTTAGTCTCTGTCTTCGTGAATCTAACCCTTGTTTAACGGCTATGTGATATTCTCCTATGAATACCACTATCTATATAACCAGCTAGCTGTTATACACATTTGAACATTTCATATATTTTCATATTACCAGTGACGAAGTACATCACCCATATGCTCTGACTTTGTAATTGATGTCTCAAGCCTTGACCTTTCCTCTGGATTATTATACTACTTATCTACTATGTATACTACTTATACTACTTTGTATTGTCACCTTTTTTTTTTTTAGTTTTCTAAAAAGTGTGGATCATGTTTAAAATCTTTATTGAATTTTTAAATTCATGGAATTTATTGTATTTTTAACGTCTTTTAATGAATCCCCAAGCAGGGTTTGATCCCACATGCTTTGTGGCCAAAAAGTCAAAACATTAAAAAAAAAAAAAAAGGAAAGGAAGACTGTAACAAATT
The DNA here is from genome assembly GCA_006410615.1 of Neotragus moschatus. Classification (NCBI taxonomy): domain Eukaryota; kingdom Metazoa; phylum Chordata; class Mammalia; order Artiodactyla; family Bovidae; genus Neotragus; species Neotragus moschatus. Next base: position 1,095,508 of record SJYA01002928.1, read on the forward strand.
CAGTAAAGACTTTAAACATGATCCACATTTAAAAAGAAAAAAAAAGTGAAGTTACAAAGTGGATAAGTAGTATAATAATTCAGAGGAAAGGTCAAGTGGGAGTTTAGCTCCCTAGCCAGGGAATGAGGGCTTCCCTGGTGGCTCAGCTGGTAAAGAATCCATCTGCCTACAGTGCAGCAGACCTGGGTTCAGTCCCTCGGTTGGGACGATCCCCTGGAGAAGGGAGTGGCTACCCACTCTAGTATTCTGGCCTGGAGAATTCCATGGACTATATAGTCCACGAAGTTGCAAAGAGTTGGACACGACTGAGCGACTTTCACTTTCACGTTCAACTAGGGATTGAACTCACACGCCCTGCATTGGAAGGTGATGTCTTAACCACTGGACTGCCGGGGAAGTCCTTGTATCTTCACTTTGAATATCTAATAGCTATCAAAACTGAGATGGTCAGAAAAGAGAATTTTTGTGTGTCCCAATAAAATTTTTCCTTTCCTAATCTTCTTCACAGTTAATGACATTTCTGTCCACCCAAAAATATAGGCTAAAATATTAGCAGTCATTCTTATTTCCTATCTTTCTTCAGTTCTTATATCCAATTTCTTGTTGGCTCCTGCTCCAAATTAAATCATGACTTCAGCCACTTTCCCTGACCATTGCTGTTACTCCAGGCTAAGTTCTCATCACGCTTCACTTAGTTCACTGCAATTGCCTGCTTGCTGGATTCCCTTGACCCTTTTGGTCCATTCACATTCACCGCAAAGTAGCCAGAGTGATCTGTTATTTTTATTATCAAAGAGCAATGTATTGGGTTGGCCAAAATGTTCATTTGGATTTTTCCAACCCAAACATTTTGTGCTACATGCCTGTGTACATTCTGTCTAGCACACACAAGGCTAGACAGACAAAAGGCAAAGAAATGCTATGATTTCTTATAGTGATAAGAAATGAGAGAAAATAAAAGACTGTTGGGATAAAGCGTGATTGGGAGGGAGGAAGGTTACTTCAGATGCCCAAGTCAGGAAAAAATATTAAAGATAAGAAAGAGGCAGCCAGGTGGAAGAATCAGCAATATCCTAAGATGGAGAAAATTGGCTGTGTCTCAGGACCAGAAAGAAAGCCCACCGTAGCAAAAGTGGGCTGCATGACAATGTACCCAATGTACACATTGCTACATTTTGGTCAACCCAATATATAAAAATGTATATACGGATATCAGTTCAGTTCAGTCACTCAGTTGTGTCTGACTCTTTGCTACCTCATGAATTGCAGCATACCAGGCCTCCCTGTCCATCACCAACTCCCGGAGTTCACTCAGACTCATGTCCATCAAGTCGATGATGCCATCCAGCCATCTCATATATATGGATATATGCATCCATAAAATTTAAGTGAAATGAAACATACACGTTTAAATTCTTCTGTTTTACAAGCTTTAATCCTATCATAATCTATCGATAGAACACTAACATGACATCAAAACATTTTCTCACGCCTCTTTATAGTCAGTCCATGTCCCCTATCTCCAGCCATAGTGACATAAAAAAACTTGTTCAGATTTTTTCCTCCTTAGATAAGTTTAGCTTGTTGTAGAATTTCATATACATAGAATCAACTGTGTTCTTTTGTGTGAATCTTCTCTCACTAGCATAGTGTTTTTGAGATTTATTCATGTTGTTAGATATATCAATAGTTTGTTCCTTTTTAGTGCTACCTAGTACTCTATTGTAAACATATACCACAATTTTCTTACTCATTTTTGAGTTAATGAACACTTGGGCTGTTTCCAGTTTAGGGGTATTAGAAATAAAGCTTCTGTGAACATTTCCATACAAGTCAGTTTTTGGACATATATTTTCATTTCTGTTGGGTAAAGACCTCAGGAGTAGAATTGCTGGGTTATAGGGTAGGATTATGCTAGGTTTTATAAGGAGCAGTCAGATCATCTTTCAAAGCTGTTATACCATTTTATACTCCCAGCAACAAAGTATGGGAGTGCCTGCTTTCTCTTTCTGCACTGTGGTTTTATTCCTTGTTCACTTTTTAACATCCAGTATTTGGGGATGTGAGCTTTATATAGGCGTTCCCTACAATACTCCCAGGGCTTCCCCAGTGGCTCAGTGGTAAGGAATCTACCTCCCTGCCAAGCAGGAGATGTGGGTTCGATCCGTGGGTGGGGAAAAATCCCTTGGAGAAGGAAATGGCAGCCCACGCCAGTATTCTTGCCTGAAAAATCCCATGGACAGAGAAGCCTGGTTGGCTACAGTCCATGAGGTCACAAAAGAGTTGGACACGACTTAGTGCCTAAATGACAATCGAGTCAGTAGACAGTAGACTTTATCTCCTTCTCTGTGCCCTGAGCAACAATCAAATTAGAGATTAAATTCACTGAAGTTAAGCATATACCCTTAGGATTAAAGCCAGTTTCAGGGATGTACCAACTAGGATTCTGGTGTTATTTCATTTTAGCATNTTTGTATTGTCACCTTTTTTTTTTTTAGTTTTCTAAAAAGTGTGGATCATGTTTAAAATCTTTATTGAATTTTTAAATTCATGGAATTTATTGTATTTTTAACGTCTTTTAATGAATCCCCAAGCAGGGTTTGATCCCACATGCTTTGTGGCCAAAAAGTCAAAACATTAAAAAAAAAAAAAAAGGAAAGGAAGACTGTAACAAATTCAGTAAAGACTTTAAACATGATCCACATTTAAAAAGAAAAAAAAAGTGAAGTTACAAAGTGGATAAGTAGTATAATAATTCAGAGGAAAGGTCAAGTGGGAGTTTAGCTCCCTAGCCAGGGAATGAGGGCTTCCCTGGTGGCTCAGCTGGTAAAGAATCCATCTGCCTACAGTGCAGCAGACCTGGGTTCAGTCCCTCGGTTGGGACGATCCCCTGGAGAAGGGAGTGGCTACCCACTCTAGTATTCTGGCCTGGAGAATTCCATGGACTATATAGTCCACGAAGTTGCAAAGAGTTGGACACGACTGAGCGACTTTCACTTTCACGTTCAACTAGGGATTGAACTCACACGCCCTGCATTGGAAGGTGATGTCTTAACCACTGGACTGCCGGGGAAGTCCTTGTATCTTCACTTTGAATATCTAATAGCTATCAAAACTGAGATGGTCAGAAAAGAGAATTTTTGTGTGTCCCAATAAAATTTTTCCTTTCCTAATCTTCTTCACAGTTAATGACATTTCTGTCCACCCAAAAATATAGGCTAAAATATTAGCAGTCATTCTTATTTCCTATCTTTCTTCAGTTCTTATATCCAATTTCTTGTTGGCTCCTGCTCCAAATTAAATCATGACTTCAGCCACTTTCCCTGACCATTGCTGTTACTCCAGGCTAAGTTCTCATCACGCTTCACTTAGTTCACTGCAATTGCCTGCTTGCTGGATTCCCTTGACCCTTTTGGTCCATTCACATTCACCGCAAAGTAGCCAGAGTGATCTGTTATTTTTATTATCAAAGAGCAATGTATTGGGTTGGCCAAAATGTTCATTTGGATTTTTCCAACCCAAACATTTTGTGCTACATGCCTGTGTACATTCTGTCTAGCACACACAAGGCTAGACAGACAAAAGGCAAAGAAATGCTATGATTTCTTATAGTGATAAGAAATGAGAGAAAATAAAAGACTGTTGGGATAAAGCGTGATTGGGAGGGAGGAAGGTTACTTCAGATGCCCAAGTCAGGAAAAAATATTAAAGATAAGAAAGAGGCAGCCAGGTGGAAGAATCAGCAATATCCTAAGATGGAGAAAATTGGCTGTGTCTCAGGACCAGAAAGAAAGCCCACCGTAGCAAAAGTGGGCTGCATGACAATGTACCCAATGTACACATTGCTACATTTTGGTCAACCCAATATATAAAAATGTATATACGGATATCAGTTCAGTTCAGTCACTCAGTTGTGTCTGACTCTTTGCTACCTCATGAATTGCAGCATACCAGGCCTCCCTGTCCATCACCAACTCCCGGAGTTCACTCAGACTCATGTCCATCAAGTCGATGATGCCATCCAGCCATCTCATATATATGGATATATGCATCCATAAAATTTAAGTGAAATGAAACATACACGTTTAAATTCTTCTGTTTTACAAGCTTTAATCCTATCATAATCTATCGATAGAACACTAACATGACATCAAAACATTTTCTCACGCCTCTTTATAGTCAGTCCATGTCCCCTATCTCCAGCCATAGTGACATAAAAAAACTTGTTCAGATTTTTTCCTCCTTAGATAAGTTTAGCTTGTTGTAGAATTTCATATACATAGAATCAACTGTGTTCTTTTGTGTGAATCTTCTCTCACTAGCATAGTGTTTTTGAGATTTATTCATGTTGTTAGATATATCAATAGTTTGTTCCTTTTTAGTGCTACCTAGTACTCTATTGTAAACATATACCACAATTTTCTTACTCATTTTTGAGTTAATGAACACTTGGGCTGTTTCCAGTTTAGGGGTATTAGAAATAAAGCTTCTGTGAACATTTCCATACAAGTCAGTTTTTGGACATATATTTTCATTTCTGTTGGGTAAAGACCTCAGGAGTAGAATTGCTGGGTTATAGGGTAGGATTATGCTAGGTTTTATAAGGAGCAGTCAGATCATCTTTCAAAGCTGTTATACCATTTTATACTCCCAGCAACAAAGTATGGGAGTGCCTGCTTTCTCTTTCTGCACTGTGGTTTTATTCCTTGTTCACTTTTTAACATCCAGTATTTGGGGATGTGAGCTTTATATAGGCGTTCCCTACAATACTCCCAGGGCTTCCCCAGTGGCTCAGTGGTAAGGAATCTACCTCCCTGCCAAGCAGGAGATGTGGGTTCGATCCGTGGGTGGGGAAAAATCCCTTGGAGAAGGAAATGGCAGCCCACGCCAGTATTCTTGCCTGAAAAATCCCATGGACAGAGAAGCCTGGTTGGCTACAGTCCATGAGGTCACAAAAGAGTTGGACACGACTTAGTGCCTAAATGACAATCGAGTCAGTAGACAGTAGACTTTATCTCCTTCTCTGTGCCCTGAGCAACAATCAAATTAGAGATTAAATTCACTGAAGTTAAGCATATACCCTTAGGATTAAAGCCAGTTTCAGGGATGTACCAACTAGGATTCTGGTGTTATTTCATTTTAGCATCTGCAAATCCCTTACTTATTTGCTAGATCTTGAAAACATTAAACATATAAAATTATCCAGAATTTTTAGTTGTTTTTAATGAGAAAGATTCATTTCACATTTTAATTGGATTAGACTTCATTTGGGACATCTAGTCTGCCTTGCTGTCATAACTGGAAGTCTCCAGAATGTACTTTAAAAACTGTAAACACAGGTTACGTCACATCTCTGATTAAAATTTTCCAATGGTTTCCTATGGCCCTTAGAACAAAACTGCAACTTCCTATTTGACCTTCACGGCCCTGTGTTGTATGACCTTTGCTTACTCCTGTGATTTCATTTTAAAACACTACACTTCTGCTACGTGGATTTTCTTTCTGGTCCTGAGACACAGCCAACTTTCTCCATCTTAGGATATTGCTGATTCTTCCACCTGGCTGCCTCTTTCTTATCTTTAATATCTTTTCCTGACTTGGGCATCTGAAGTAACCTTCCTCCCTCCCAATCACTTTTTATCCCAACAGTCTTTTATTTTCTCTTAGCTCTTATCACCATAAGAAATTATAGTATTTATTTGCTTGTTGTCTGCCTAGCCTTGTGTGTGCATGCTAAGTCACTTCAGTCATGTCCAACTCTGTGCAACCCCATGGACTGTAGCCCGCCAGGTTCCTCTGTCGTGGGATCCTTCAGGCAAGACTACTGGAGTGGAGTACTCTTGCTATGCCCTCCTCCAGGCGATCTTCCCGACCCAGGGATCAATCCCATGTCTCTTATGTCTAACCTACATTGGCAGATGGGTTCTTTATCACTAGCACCACCTGGGAAGCCCTAGCCCTGTAAGAGAATGTAGATTCCCTGAGCACAGTGTCTCTTTTGTTTTCCTTCAGTTTTCCCAGTGCCTAAAATTGTAGTGGTAACCTGAAAGCCCTCAGTGAGGACTTGTTAAATGGAAGCACAAATAAACACATTGTGAAGGGACTAACCTCTGTTTACAATAAATGTAGCCATGCTGGAATATGTAAATATTAAATTTCCATTTAAAAATGAAGCTGACTTTCTTTTATTTCTCCTTTACCTAGTGTTAGTTGGATTCTTAAGAAATTTACTAGGGACTTCCTGGTGGCCCAGTGATTAAGAATCCGCCTTCCAAGGCAGGGGACACAGGTTTGATCCCTGGTTCAGGGAACTAAGATTCCACATGCCATGGGGCAACTAAGCCAGCACACTGCAACTTGCTGAACACTCGAGTTCACTGGCCACAACTAGAGAGAAGCCCATGTGCTGCAACTAAGCCCCAGTGCAGCCAAAGAAATAAATTTTTAAAAATATTTACCATATGTGTGTATTATCTATGATGTACAGGGGCATTATTATTTGTTGTATAAAGAAGATGCTAAAAAAAAAAAAGTTAAGGAATTTCCTGGCAGTCTGGTGGTTAGAACTCTATGCTTCCACTGCTGGAGTCCTGGGTTCAATCCCTATTTGGGGAACCAAGATCCCACAAGCCTTGTGGTGTGGAGGGAAAAAAAATCAAACAAACTGGTTTTCAAAGGATTGAGAACCATTGTGTTAAGCTCTTCTGTGCTGTGCTTAGTTGCTCAGTCATGTCTCTTTGCAACTGACACACTCTTCTGTCCATGGGGATTCTTCAGGCAATAATACTGAGCCAGTTGCCATGCCCTCCTCCAGGAAATCTTCCCAACCCAGGGATCGAACCTAGACCTCCTGCATTTCGGGTGGATTCTTTACCGTCTGAGCCACCAGAGAAGCCCTAAGTGTTCATGACTGCCTATAACCTAAGCACCAGACCCATATTTCTCTATGTTCTACTGAACAGCTTGCCCTCAGACACTGCATGGCATTCTAGATGTGTCCAAAGCAAATTTCGTCCTCTGGCTTCACAAAACTTTCTCTTTGTGCTTGGTTCCTGCGTGTTTCACTCTTCGCCACCATGTCCCTAGCCCCACCACCATTTAATCAGTCGTCTAGTGTTATCTTTGGAGAAGGAAATGACAACCCACTCAAGTGTTCTTGCCTGGAGAATCCCAGGGACGGGGGGAGCCTCATGGGCTGCCGTCTATGGGGTCGCACAGAGTCAGACACGACTGAAGCGACTTAGCAGCAGTGTTATCTTTGTATTCAAATTAGTTATGACTATTCTTTTCCATCCCTATTTCCATGACTTAGTTCAAATGCTCATCATCTTACCTGTAGAACCTTGAAACATTCTTCTTTTGCATCTTCTCGCCACCCTCTATCTCTGTTATTCATCGACTATATAAATATCAGTCATATTATGGGTGTAGAATAACAAAGAGGCTACTGTGTATGACATTGACCATATTACAAAATTCACATTACACAGGGCCCTTTCTAAAGTTTCAAATCTGGTCATATTCCTGACACCACATTGCCTGCCAAAGTAAATCCGTTCCCCCCAGCGTGGTTATACCACCCAGGCTCCATCTTGGTTCTTTAGCTTCTTCCCCAACTCCATCCATGCTCTATACTCCAGCCATATAGACCAGATCTGCAGTTCTCAAGACAAGTTCTTATGTTGCCTGAACGGATTGGACATATTTTCTCAGCCAGAGTCATTCCCACCCCATCTCCTCTGTCTTGCTGCCAGAATCTATAAACATCCTCCAAAACTTAGCTCAGCCTTCACTCCCACTGTGGAGTTTTTCATCTCACCAGCCTGGATTGCCTGGGTCTGAAAAAGCCTGAAATCTCCTGTAAGTCCTTGAAGTATTACACTTCTGTGCTGTCCTGTAACTTCTCATTATATCCCCCAACTGTAATGCCAGCTCCTCATAAAGTCATGACCAGCCCCATGTTTGTAAGAGACTGGACAATAAGAGATGTTATCAAGTATTTCTTGAGTAGATGAATGAATCTTGCACTTGTGTATTTCTTCTAAGGAACATAATTTTCAACCTCTAGTTTGTGAGCTTGAATTAATATTTCCCCATGGTACTTGAGATTTCTTTTATACGTCCTCAGAGTGGAATTTAATTAAACCATACTTAATATAATCACTGCATATCTGCCACAGGCAAAGCAATCTGGGCTTGAAAACAAACAAACAAAAGACAGAATCCATAGTGTTGTGAGGCTCACAGTTGTGAGGTCATGGTGGCATCACAGACTTTTGAACTTTAATCAAAGTTCATTTTAAGGAGTGGTAAGTGAGGTGATGTCTCAAAGACAGCTTGTAGCAGAATTAGACTAGAGCCAAAATTTCCAGGTAGGAAAAGCACAACATAACACACACACGCAGAAACACAGAGGGTAGAAGAATGTTGTAAGTGCAGGAAACATTTATATTTAGCCAGTAAATGACACCTATTTTATTTTTTTATTTTCAAAGATTTATTTATTGTTATTTATGTTTGGCTATGCTGAGTCTTCGTTGCTGCACGCAGGCTTTCTCCAGTTGCCATGATTGAGGGCTACTCTCCAGTTGTAGTACACAGGCTTCTCTTGTTGTGGAGCACAGGCCCTAGAGTGCTCGAAGCTTCAGAAATTGTAGCACCTGGGCTCTAGAGCACAGGCTCAATAGTTTTGGTGCGTGGGCTCAGTTGCTCCCCGGGGATCAAACCCGTGTCTCCTGCTTTGGCTGGCGGACTCCCAAACCGCTGAACCACCAGGGAAGTCCTGTTTTTATTTTTTAAATTTATTATTATTATTGTTATTTTGCCACACTGTGTGGCATGTGGGATCTTAGTTCCCCGGTCAGGGATTGAACCTGCGTCCCCTGCATTGGAAAGTGCAGAGTCTTAACCATTTGTCTGCCAGGGAAGCCCCATGACACCTTTTTAAAAACTGGAAACACTAGTAAAGTGATGAGATCGTCCATGGCCTCAGACAAGTCGGTTAGGCTCTGTGCCTCACTTTCTCTCGTTTATAAAGCAGGGGTAATAATGGCTGCCATCTGGAGTGTTGAGGGAATTATAAATGTTGCAGGTGAAACACTCCATCAGCTAGGCTTGCTTTGGCTGTGAGCAGCATAAAACCCAGTAATACCCGAAGAAGGAAATGGCAACCCACTCCAGCATTCCTGCCTGGGAAATTCCATGGACGGAGGAGCCTGGTGAGCTACAGTCCATGGGGTCACAGAGAGTCAGACGTGACTGAGCGACTGAACACATTGAGGACTAAGAGATACAAGACATAACACTAATATCGCACTAATTTGGACCTATTATCACTTATTAGAACATCTGGAGGATATGTCAGCTATCACTTCGGAGAATCACGTTATCATCCTGAAATTATACTCAAAGGAGCCTAGGAAAAACAGTGGAAATGTTCAGAGTATATTTTCCCTATGAAAGAGTATTCATAAATCTTACAGATTTCAAAGAATATAAAACATGAACTGGAAAACTCATGAAAAATATATAAAGTCTTTGGGTATAATAATTATATCTCTCAACTAAATGATGTCTTGTATGTTGTATCATATGCTTTTCACAAAATAAAACGAGATTTAATGAATGTTTTTATTGTGGAAAAAAAAACCCAATCGTAGCATCTTAAGCAAATAATCTTTTTTTATAACATATATTAAGAGTCTGAATGGAAGAAGTTGCTGGCCTTAATCCAGCAGCATGAGTCTTTGAAAGTGTCTTGGCCTTTTCTTTATGTTGGTGGCCTCCTGCTGGTCACATGAGGGTTAAAGGGCCTGCCATCATGCCTGCAGCCCAGACTGAAATGGTGGGGAAGGAGAAAGGTTCTGCTGGAACACCGGTCCCTTGTCATGGGGAAAGCAAGTTCATCTAGGAATGCCCAGCAGAGTTCTGCTTCTAACAGTGCTATCCTGTCACCATCCATAGCTAAACAAAAAGCTACGAAAGCAGCGGTTTGACTTTTAAGCGTCTGGAGTAGAAATATCAGGAGAAAGGGAATGGGGAGTACCTTTAAATTTTTTTTTTTTTTTTTTTTTTGGGCTGTGCTGGGTCTTAGTTGTGGCATGCAGAATCTTTTAGTTGTGGCTTCTCGTAGAATCTAGTTTCCTGACCAGGGATAGAACTCAGGCCCCTGCATTGGGAGCATATAGTGTAGCCACTGGACTACTAGGCAAGTCCTGGGAATAGCTTTTCAGTAGCCAACAAAAAAGACCTTTCACAGGAACCTACCGTAAGAGGCTTAATTTTTGTTCTTGTTGTTTAGCTGCTAAGTTGTATCTAACTCTTTGTGACCCCATGGACTGTAGCCTCCCAGGCGTCTCCATCCATGGGATTTCCCAGGCAAGGACACTGGAGTGGGTTGCCATTTCCTTCTCCAGGGGATCTTCCCCACCCAGAGATCAAAGCCACATCTTTGGCGCTGGCAGGTGGATTCTTTACCATTGAGCCACCTGGGAAGCCCCAAGAGGGTTCATGATGAGCAGTAGTTGAAATTTTAAATAAATCTTTGAGGTTTGCTATGAATTTTGTAGTCGTCTTGGTCTCTGCGCTTTTAAACAATGAACTTCTCATTACAAGGAGTAAACAAAGAATTGGCTCGTTTTGGTGTGTGGTCTGTGGCTTCACCACATATCTTACACATTTCTTGAGGCTGCCTGGGATGGTGGGGATTTGGTGACTTGCGTCATGAATGCCATTGTTTTGTCATTAGCCGTCATGGTAAAGATCCAGTATTAAGCTGATCTTTATATCTATTTTTAATACCTTAGATTTGGAGGTAGAGGAAATGAGATGAAACCCCCAAACACACTGAAGATCATGAAATAATGAAAATGTAAGTGGAAACATGCAGAATCAATGCATCCTTTATCATTCTGAACAGCTTAAATAAAATGACTGACTATTCCCAAAGTCAAAAATAATTCAGAATTTAATTGGCAAGGGTATTTTAAGGTTCCGTCTTTTTCTATTTTTCTCCCACTTTGGTGAAGCTATGAATTATGTTGCAGGCACTGAGCATCCTGAAATAGTAGTTACTAAGACAACGTCTTGAATTAAGAATTAATCGAATCTTTAAAAATTCTCTTATGTGGGCATACAAACATACTGGCATTGTGCTTCTCATCTTGCCTTGGCACAATATCTTCCTAAGAGGAGATTATATTCTTTAAATTTTGAAAGTTAACATTTTCACACCTCCATAAGTAAGTAGAATCCTTTCCACATGATAGAGAGTCTTCTTCCAAAAGGAAAGCTGCTTGCTACACATAACGGAGTCATATTATATGACTCAACTTCCACCAAATTATGGTAAATAGCTGCTGTTATCTGAAAGTTGATTCCAGAGTTCCCGTGATTATTTGTCAGCGATACTTGGGCCTGTTAACTGTTTGCTTTTCTTAATTTCTTGTTGCGAGCATGAGGTTCCTCCAACATGGTAAATTATGGACACTGAATTTGAGCTATGTAAGAGCTGGAAGACGCTCCTGATGATATGAACTAAGTATTCCAGCAGAATATTTCTGTTCTTTAGGGAAGCGTAAGTCTTCCTATAGTCACAGAAGTTTAGAGGCAGAAGATACTGTCAAGGACACACAACTCAACCTACTTAATGTTATTCATAGAGAATCAAAGTACCGGTTAGCTAAGTCACCTTACCACCACTGTAAACTAGTGGCAGAGGGAAAACAAAATCCCAGGTCTTCATAAACTTGAACTCCTCCACACTGTTTTACAGAAATAATAATGGTCCTCTTCCATCTGCTTCCGGAGAAGGCAGTGGCAGCCCACTCCAGTGTTCTTGCCTGGAGAATCCCAGGAACGGGGGAGCCTGGTGGGCTGCCGTCTATGAGGTCGCACAGAGTCGGACACGACTGAAGCGACTTCGCAGCAACAACAACCATCTGCTTCATTCTCTACCTCCAGGTTGTATGTCAACCACTGTACTAGGTGCTATGCATACAAAAGGGGTTGAGACGTGATCTTGCCCGTAAAGAGCTCATAATCTTTAGAATCTTTAAGAGGAATGAGAAAAATGGGAAGGCCTTGGTCTAGGTAAAGTCATCTCTGCCCATATAAGAGAGGGAACAGTCGCAGTGGTAGTGATTTAAATTAAATGAAGACTTTTTTCTTACTAATTCTGTCTGCTCTACAAAATCTGTCTTAAAAGGTTGTATAATAGCTTTGTGTCCAGCAGAATGAGAAAAGAAATCTCCGGTCAGCCTTTTGTCTTTCTGCCTCTCAATGTCATTGTCAATAAATAAGGGTGACGGCAGTGCTTAACCCCTAGACTTGTGACAGTTATAACAGAGAATCTCTAATATGTGCATTACAGGAAGACTTTACTAGAGACCAGGCGGTCTGCAGAGACTGATTTCCATCTTATATTTATGCAGTCCAGTTTTCATCTCTCAAACAATTTGCCCTTCAAGACTACAAGGTAAAGTGTTCTCAGTACCCTTCCTTTTATGCCTTCAGGATCTGGTGACTCCTGAAGCTGTTGGCAATGCAAAGCTCTTAGAAATTTACAGGAGTGACTGTGGATTAGGGGTGGGAGTGGGAAGAGTTGAGTAGGATGTGTGGACTGGGAAAATGGGAAGAAAGTTGTAGCCAGCAGCCACTGCAGGCTCCCCTGCCATGATAGAAGTGTGGCTGCCAGGCCTCCAATCCAAGCCAGCACTAGAGCAGCCAACTGAACTGAGAGCCTTCAGCTCCAGTGTTCAGGGTTTCTATGCCATTCTCATTTCTCACCCACATGAGTATCAACAGGAGCTAGTTTAGCATGATTTAGGCAAATGTCATTCTCTATGCTGGGAATAGTTAGAAATTTCTGAGGGTTTTTTCCTATTATTATAAAATAATGATGGCTTTCTTCATTGTAAAAAGAATATGTCATTTTCAAAAATTGGAAAGAAAAATGTTGAAATAGAAACACAATATTTTGAAATGTCACCATCTTCTGAACACAAGCATGGCAGTGAATTGTTGAGAAAAGATTTGATATACGAATAATCAGTATTTCACCAGGGCTTCCCTGGTGGCTCAGTGGTAAAGAACCCGCCTGCCAGTGCAGAAGACATGAGTTTGATCCCTGGGTAGGGAAGATCCCCTGGAGCAGGCAACCCACTCCAGTCTTCTTGCCTGGGAAATCTCACGGACAGAGGAGACTGGTGGGCTACACTCCATGAGGTGGCAAAAGAGTTGGACATGATTTCGCAACTAAACAACAACATTTCACCACTGTTTCAGGAAAAATTGTTTTTCTTAGCTTAAGCTTTAAATTGTCACAATCAGTCAGTCAGTTCAGTTGCTCAATCGTGTCCGAGTCTTTGCAACCCCATGGACTGCAGCACGGCAGTCTGCTGTGTCCATCATCAACTCCCTGAGCTTGCTCAAACAATAATAAATATATTCAGAGAATTCATTTGCATCATTTCAGGTATCTTGATTGGTATGTATACTGGTATAGTATGTATATTTTGTTCCCATAAATTTGGGAAATGTAAGTGAATATGTGTATGTTAAGGACAACTTTGATCTGTAATCATAATGAATTAATATTTAGTACTCTATGCTTTCTGGACATTATGAAATACAAAAATAAATGCCCTCAAAATGCTCAGAGTCTAGTTGGGGAAACAACCATTTCATTGCTGCCAGAAACTGACCTCATTGTCTTGCTAGCAGCTACTGAGTGTGGTCCAAGATTCTAAAAAAAGACATCCCAACTCACAAGTCAGCTCCAGATTGCAGAAGAAATACAGTTGCACATTTACCACCAGTTCTCTTGTCTTCCTTTTCTATCTCCCGGTGCTACCTTATGTACTGTCTATTCAAGGAGAAATGTGTTGCTGAGCCTTTGTTCTACTTACACACTAAAATATAGGATTGAGGACATCCATTCACATGGGTCAGGACACTGGGCTTTAAAATTTTTAGATTATTCATAGAAATTTTTGCTCTCAATTACCTAAATATCTGCCTTAGTTCTTTAAAAGTATACTCGTAGGATAAGATTGAGTCATAGTCAAAAGAATGTTTGTTTATCCACTTAGCTGGTACACCAGAAAAGGGAGCCATATTTATCCAAATCTGAGTTGCTTGGCAACTGCATCAGCCTTCCATTCTAGTTAACCAGCTGTGGATGGAGCTGTTAGAGTCCAAGGACTGAGCTAACACTCACATATTCACAGAAGGCCTAGATCTACAGCCAGCCTGGCCTATGATCTCAAAAGAATCAATGCTTCTGGCATTTATAAGATAATAAGCTCCCAGATTTGAAAGGGGCCCAAAATATTATTTAATCTAAGTGCCATCCTATCTATAACTTCACTGCTGAGCTCTGGACCAACCGCTGCATAAACATCTGCCAAATTCAGTGAACTATTAAACGCAAAACTTTTTTCAACAGTGCATTAGCATGCTTGAGTTTAAACAGATGGTGAGATTTCCAAATAATAACAGTGTTTATGTTTCAACATTTTTTGTTCTCCAATTTTCTTAAAAAGACACATATTCTTTTTACCATGAAGAAAACCATTATTGTTTATTCCATCTTTGGACAGTCTTTACACTTAAAAATTCTTCCTTAGACTGAGACAAAAATCTCTCTTTTAATTCTCCCCATTAAAGATAGTTTACCTCTTGCTGTCTTATAGATCAAATCTAATTTCTTTCCCATATAAAAACCTAGCAACATTTTATCTTCATCTAAGTTTTTCTTCGAGGCTAAATTCTCCTTTTCTTTAATCAAACCTTGCATACATAGTGCTGAGTCCTTCGTGATTTTGATTATTTGTCTCTAAACTAGTTTTCGTATATTGTTTTGAAACTGCTACTCTTAAGAGTAGATCATAGCCTTCCAGGGGTCACAGAATAAGTTGGGACTGTGCCTTAACTTGAATTAATGCCTCACTTTTAGTAAGGCAACTCAAAATTGCATGACCTTATTAATACACATAATATTTGAACTTGATACATTTTGAGTTATTAAAGATAAAAACTTCTGTGACTTGTCCACATACAAGCTATTAAACAAAATCTCCTCCATCATATTTTAGATTTGGGGGGCCCAAATGTAAGACCTTAAATTTACCCTGCTAAATCTTATCTTATTTAATTCTAGCTCTTGTGTTAATCAGTCAAAGTCTCTTGATTCTTCTCTCCAGGGTATCCTTTCTTTCAGCTTAAGTGAAGTAGCTCAGTCGTGTCTGACTCTTTGCGATCTCATGGACTGTAGTCTACCAGGCTTCTCTGTCCATGGGAATTTCAAAGGCAAGAGTACTGGAGTGGGGTGCCATTTTCTTCTCTTTCAGCTTCGGGTCATATAAATATGTGATGAACCACACTGTTTATACTCTTCCCCAAGCAGATGACAAAAATGTTTAATGGATGCAGAGGACAGAATCCCATTGTAAATCTTGAAACCTCTCACCAGACTGAGGGTGATCCATTAATCCACCTTTGATTACAGTCACTGAAGCAGTTACTCATCTTTGCCTCTAGCCTATAATCCACTCTTCCTGAGGGATATATGTGTCAGGAAGAACCTTGTCAAATGCTTTCCGGAGCTAGAAGAAGAGAACTAAGATACACCAGTCACCTCTTGCCTTCAAGTAATTTATATTATCTCATTTAATTCATTTGGTTAATTAACAAATATTTATTGATCATGTATTATATTCCAGGTGCAATTCTAAGCTTTGGGGCTATATAACAATACAAGATATTTTAAAATTCCCATACATACAAGTATTATCCTCATTTTGCAGAGTAGGAAATTGAGGCCTAGAGATGTGAACCAATTCCCAAAGTGAACACATAATTCACACACACGCACACACACGCACACACACACACACACATGATGAGATGTGGAAGAACACAGAGATAATTACAAACAGCAGTTGTTTCTGAGTGGCACAGAGACTTGGGGATTTGGGAGGATTCTTCTTTTTATTATTATAATAATATACCCTTTTTTCTGCTAAAAAAAATCCAGTTTCAGTTATTACTTTTTCAATAAAACTCTGGTTCATTATGGTTTTATTAGTGGCCGGGTGGGGGAAGGGGGAAGGATAATGGTGAAAGATTAAGGACATGAACTTAAATTCGTTACCTAGAAGAATAAAGACAAATATAAAATATTCTAAATTACTTTGCTGGTATCTTCTGAATTAAATATAGTATTAGTGTTCTCTTTGGGAACTGAGAGCACTAAACATCCTCAATCCTCATCTTCTAAGCCATGGCTTGGAGCCATGGTACAGTATATATCAGGCTTCCCTGATAGCTCAGTTGGTAAAGAATCCGCCTGCAATGCAGGAGACCTAGGTTCGATTCCTGGGTCAGGAAGAGCCCATGAAGAGGGGATAGGCTACCCACTCCAGTATTCTTGGGCTTCCTTTGTGGCTCAGCTGGTAAAGAATCCACCTGTAATGCGGGAGACCTGGGTTGGGAAGATCCCCTGGAGAAGGGAAAGGCTACCCACTCTAGTATCCTGGCCTGGAAAATTCCATGGTCTATACAGTTGCAAAGAGTGTCAGACACAACAGAGCAACTTTCACTTTCACAGTATATATAAAAGCATATGTGTATCTTTTCTCTTGAAGCTCTTACCGTGTAAGATAGGGGAACTTGCCACATTCTTTTTAATACTTACATTGTATAATCCTGCAGGAATGTACTATATCTGATTAATACCAGCTTCCTATTGATGGAGTTGCCTTGTTTCTAGCATTCACAATTTGAGGGTAATTATTTTAATTTAGTTACTTCAAAATATATAACATATACCAAGTCAAGCTGTATTCCAAGCAGTTTACAAAAGTGAGCTCATTTAATCTCTAAAATAACCCTTTGTGGTAGGCACTGCTACTATCATGTCTGCTCTGCAGATGAGGAAACTGAGAATAGAGCAGTGAAGTGATTTGTCCCTAGTCACATGGCTTAAAAGCTAGAGCTGACATTCAAACCTAGGCTGTTCTGGCTGATAATTTGTCTTAGCCTTTGATGGCATTTGATTCCTCTTCATTGCTGCAACATAATTGTCTATTCCTGAAGTAGATCGGTTGCTAGGCATAAGGAATGAAGCATGCTTTCAGTAGCCAGCATTAGCATGTGGGAAAAAACTGAGAAGAGAAAAAATAGATGACAAAATGCATCTAGAGCCACTATCATTCCACTCTACCGTGCTTGCTCCCAACAACCTCTGCAAAGCATTTTGAAAGGCAGGCAGACCAAACCCTCCCAAGTGCTAAGTTTCCCTACAAGTAGGAAGTCTCTTCAACCAGGCACACCAAAGTAGAAATGACAGTCCAACAAAGACCATCAGCTTTTAAATCTTGCAGAAAAATAGTACAGACACTAATGTAATTTTGTATAAAGTTTCACTAGGGTGCATAATTTTAAGTTAAGGGTAAACAATCTTAAGTTCTCTAAAAGAAGAATTTGCTTCAAGAAAAAAAACAATTTTTTTCCCCAGAACTACAGTTATAGCTTCTCAGTCAGAAGAGAAGTAATTTTGTTGTGATGAAGAACTCAAAAGCCAAAATGCACTCAATTCTTTTTCCCAGATGTAGTGCCGTTGGTCTTCTGGTGCCAGTTTTTATATTTCTTAAAGATGACCTTGCACGCTGCCAGTAGTAATACTATTTGAAACTCATAAGTCTTCAGGGGAACCTTGTCAACACTTTGGGTTTTAAACTTGACAAGCTCCACTCTCCCATGCTCAAGTGGTAAATACAAAAAATAACTTCCAGTTTCTCTTAGTACATACAATGCTAATTAGTTCATTGCTCTCATTTTACATCTGGCCTTTGGTACAGCTGAAGCTTTGCCTGTATATTAGTAATGACATAAATGTTTGTCACTATGTCATTGACAACTTTCAGACATCTTTGAAAGTCTGAGACTATGAATCACCTTAAGAGAAACAGATTTGATTGGAACAGAAGAGCTACCTCTGAACAATTTCTTTACTGTTGTTATGGTGGTAGAAATGCAATTTGAACTTCAAGATGAAAAAAAAATTATGGAGAATAAATGAAGAAGGGAGTGACTGCAAAGTATATGCAACTCTTAGCAGTCAAAAGAGAAAAATTCAGAAAATTAGTAGCTCATGTGGGAGACGTGAGTTAATTTGGTGTTCTAAGCAAAAAGATGACATTTCCCAAGTATAGAATTTATAAATTCTGCCGTTTTCAATCAAGATGTGGTATCTGCACACAGCCGACTGAGCTGTGCTGCCAGATATAGCCATTTCACACTAGGAACTCTGGCCTGAAGTGATGGGTGCAAGGCCTCTGCACACAGCACCCTGTGAGTAAGCAGGATGACTAAGCACAAAGGAAAGAGAAGGGGAAAAAAGATTTTACTACCCAGATTCTGTTTTTATTTACCAGGAATTGTTAGTGGGCTTTGCTGGTGACACTTTCCCAAGTAAACAATGAATCTTCACCCTCCAAAACATAGCTGTAATTCATTGCTCTGTGTATTTGGAATGAAATCGAATCTGATAAGGCTTCATATACATCAGAAATGTGAAGAACTTTAGATAATTATGGGAATAATTCTGCCTGATCTCATATCACCTGTGTAGGAAAAAATTCTGATGGCCTTTGAAATGTACTGAAAGGTTCCGTTCAGTTCAGTCCAGTTGCTCAGTCGTGTCCGACTCTGCAACCCCACGGACTGCAGTACCCAAGGCTTCCCTGTCCCTCACCAACTCCTGGAGCTTGCTCAAACTCGTGTTACTAGTGGTTTTCACGGAAAACTATGTTCAGTTTGGAGCACATTCTTTTGGACTGTCTCGTTCTCGAGGGCTTCTTTCCTTTGCCTTTGAGCTATTTTACAGCTCTGTGGTTTGTATAATGAATGCAGTGCAAATATTTTTTGTCAATAGTCCCACAAATAAATTTTGGAGTTCAGGAGACAATTGCTTTCTCTCTCTTACCCTGCAGACATAGCCAATTTTTGCATCTATTTGCATATTTGTTTCATTATTTTCCTGTACCTCCACCTTTGAAATTCTCCTTGAAACCAGCTGTAACATCTTATTGGTTCCTTTATAATTAATGAGTTAAATATCTTGGTACTTATTGATTTTAGATGTACTATATAAAATTCAGAGTTTCTCTTTTGTGAAAATTATTTTTAATGATTTAACAAATTGCTATATATTCTAATTTAATTAACATTTAAAATTACTCAAGCCATCACTTTTTTTGCAAGAGAACCTCCAGGTTCCATTTCCAAAGAACAGAATATGGAAATATGGCTATTCCCCCCAGCTCTGCTCACCATCCCTATCTTGCAAGTAAATTTTTTCCTCATAATTTAATAAGATCTTTTGTTTCCCTTATAAATGTTTCATTCATCAACTTCCTTGGAGCTTTAAGTCAAGAAAACTCGTCAAAGAGACACAGCCATTCTGTGAGTAGAGCAGGCTTTCTTTATTCCCCCCTTTCCTTGTTTTTGGTACTTTTTAATATATACTTTTAATATCAGTGCTATCTTTCTTTTTTCTTTTTATTTTACAATGTCTAAGCCGACTGATATTATATGTAGTCTAATATTTATGTAGAAAGTATACTTGTGGTGGGGGTCAAATTCAAGAAATGCCCCCCAAGGAGGTCTTTCAATTATATAGGTCTTGCATAATTTGTTCAGATTCTCCTGGTGCATAAATTAATGCTGAGAGTATTGAATGTTTGAGAAAATAGAATCTCTAGCTTCCAGGAAATCTTTTAATAAATGAGTATTACAAACCTTTCAGCAATTATTACTAAGGTCTTATGTATTAGGTAACCACACACACATAATGCCCTCACCCTAAAATACTGAAAAGAAAACATATATTTTTCATTGAACTTGATTTCAGTTTTAGACTTCCTTTAAATCTGCAATCAGTATACCTTTGAAATAATGGGCTTCCCTGGTGCCTCAGACAGTGAAGAATCTTCCTGCAATGCGAGAAATCCAGGTTCCATCCCTGGGTTGGAAAGATCCCCCGGAGAAAAAAATGGCAACCCACTCCAGTATTCTTGCCTGGAGAATTCTATGGACAGAGGAGCCTGGTGGGCTGTAGTCCATGGAGTTGCAAAGAGCTTTACACGACTGAGTGACTAGCATACACACACACACACACACACACACACACACACATATGCCTTTGAAATAAGTGGAAACATTTGAGGTGTTCCTATAGTATTCTGATTATCAGGAGCAAACAGGAACCAGCAGTTTGTAGTGACAGAATTTTATTAACAGCTTAAAACTATTCTTATGGAATCTACAGCTCAAGGGTCATAGAAAACTCAAGAAGGACTGGGAAGGTTCAGTTAGGTAACCCTCATAGTGAACCATGGTACTTCTTGCATCCACAGCAATCTTTTCAAGAATTGA
This sequence comes from Neotragus moschatus, assembly GCA_006410615.1. NCBI lineage: Eukaryota > Metazoa > Chordata > Mammalia > Artiodactyla > Bovidae > Neotragus > Neotragus moschatus. The sequence goes on from SJYA01002928.1 coordinate 1,115,947, forward strand.
GAGTCCTGTTTAGTTTTTTTTTTTTCTTTAACTTACTCTTTTAAAAAATCTAGAAATAGGAACTGTTGTCAACTCTGTTCCCTGAGCTCCCCAGGAAACAGTATATTCATAAGAATAAATAGACCCAAGAATGCTACTTATATTTATAGCTAAAGCAATTTTGTTTTAGTTTTATATTTCCTAATGCTATAAATGATAACACCTTCTATAATACCATTTACTTAACAGAAGAGTTATCCTTCTCATTAAAAATCCTCAGTCCTGCTGAGTTCCTTTCTGATCCTCCCAGTAGTTCTACTGGTCACCTGGGGGAAGTATAGAGTGGTATCTGAGAGTCAAGCCAGATCCCACCATTTACTTAGTCACTTATTTCAATCCTCATTCTGGAAAATGACTAATAATGGTGTCTGTCTTAGAGGGCTGGTTTGAGGATTAAGAAAATCAATGTGGGGACTTCCCAGGGGTCCAGTGGCTGGGACTCTGAACTTCTATCCCTGGTTGGGGAACTGGATCCCATATGTAACTGGGATTTTGTATGTTGCAACTAAAGAAAGAAAAAGAAAAAAGATCCTGCCTGCTACAACTAAAGATCTTGTATCCCACTACAATGATCCAAGATTCCATGTGTCACAGTAAGACCCAGCATAGCCAAACAAATAAAAATAAATATTGCAAAAGGAAAATTGCATGTGTGTAAAGCATGGTATCTGGGCTGCAGTCGGCACTCAATAAACATTAACGTGTGCAGGTCAAAGACTGACTCAAAAACTGTCGTGAACCAAGGCAAATAACCCAGGAACAACCCACTCCATTTAACAATCCACTCCACTTAGACTCTGCTTTCCTCCTCCGAGACAGGTAGCGGAAATGAGCTCTCTTTGCCTTGAGACCTGGTAGAAGGAGGAGACAGAGGCAGAAGAGGCAGGCCCTCCCAGCCCTCTCTGCCCCAAACATTTGTTAAAGCATCCTCCGAGGCAGTGGTTCTCAAGCATGGCCCAACTACTTCTCTAATGGCTCCTCAATACCCTCTGGGTGGTTTGTGAACATCCTCCTAGATTCAAGCACAAGCAAGAAGACTTAAAGGAAAAGATCGCACTGCTCTAAATAAATTCAGGTCTCCCAGCCCAGACAGATTATTTGAAAATTTTTAAACAAGTTAATTGTAAAAAATTTTCTTTCTATATGAAATCATCTCTGTGCTTTATTCATCCTGGAATGGCACTCCACGTGTAAAATACAAAGATATTTTTCTTCTATATCCTACAGGACAGCCAGATGCTATATTGTGCAAAACAGTAGCCACTAACTCGTGTTGGCTATTGAGCCAATAGTGTGTTCAGTGAGGAGCTGAATTTTTCACTTACGTCAATAAAAATTATAATAGCCACCTGTGACTAGAAGCTACCATTTTGGGCAGAACAACTCTAGAACCCTTGTTACCAGAAATGTGTTTCATCTTCATTCTTTCCCTGTCTGGTTGCTACTTTAACTTTTCAGCCCTCACCAAAGGGGGACTGATAAAGATGATTCCTGGCAGCCGTGGTCGATGTTTCTGCTCTGGGAGGTGAAGCGCGTGGGATGGGGTAGGGAAGCACACCCGAGCTTTTCAAATCACACTTGGATGAACACCTCCATCATTACAGAAAGTTCTTTTGGACAGCACTGCTCTCTAGAGGGTGGCTGAAGGTGTTTGAACATGACAGGCTTGAACTAATGGACAAAATGAAATCTGCTGTCTGCACACTTCGAAAGCCAGGACTGGGAAAAGTTATTGAATTATACTGGCTGTCTGTCTTAGCATACACAGAGCAAATGCTACAGTGAATCAGCCATCCTCAGCAGGCTCGAAACACAGCCTGGTTGTCACTGCTCTGGACACCAGGGACAGATGAGCTCTGGGACCTTGGCACATAGGCTGGATTTTGTGTGGATAGTTGAAAAACTATCTACAGAATGTACTCTTACATAATGAATAAGCTTCCCTCACTGATAAATGCCAACTTTCCAGTGGACCATGGAAAATTGGCTATTTTTGGCCACGCAGTGGGAGGCCATGGAGCTCTTACTTGTGCTTTGAAGAACCCTGGAAAATGCAAATCTGTGTCAGTGTTTGCTCCCATTTGCAACCAGTTCCATGTTTTGGAGTGGGTGTGTTGGTTGCTCAGTCATGTCCGACTCTTTGAGACCCCGTGGACTGGGGCTCACCAGGCTCTTCTGTTCATGGGATTCTCCAGGCAAGGATGCTGAAGTAGGTTGCCATTTGGCTGGGTGGGAGGGCAGAAATCTCTCAATGGACATTTGAAATCAGACTGAAGTACTTGAAAAGCTTATGTTGCTGCTGTTCTTTGTAAGTTTTATTCAGGTTCTTGCTAGACATGATCAAGGAGGCAATGACTAAACGTTTCAGCCACACAGCTACTTCCTGACATCAGTTGTTTTTAGATTACAACAGGGTTATGATTATAGTTACTTTTCCTTACAATCTTTTTTAATGACCACATCAGTATTTAAGCAGTATTCCCAAATTCAGGAAAAAGCAGGCACTAGAATCTTTTTTTAGGTATAGAGGTTGAAATAAAGAAAAATACAGTTAATTTCATTTTAAAATATGAGTTTTGATGACACTAAAAGAGTTTGTGTAGTTGAGTGCTTCAGTCATGTCCGACTCTGCAACACTATGGATCGTAGCCCGCGAGGCTCCTCTGTCCAGGGGATCCTTCAGGCAAGAACACTGGAGTGGGTTGCCATTTCCTTCTCCAGGGGATCTTCCTGACCCAGGGAACGAGCTCACATCTCCTGGATTGGCAGGTGGGTTCTTTACCACTAGCACCACTGGGAAGCATCTAAATACAAGAAAATACATAAGACAAGAAAAGTCCAAGTGTATACTTATGATTGTAGAAGGCTTATCAAACGTGTTTGAATGGTGCCATATAATTATTCAGACTTTTCTGTAGTTACTTTTTTAAAGAATGTGGGCAGACTGGTCTTGCTTTACAGATCTCTTTGACACTTTTTATGAAGTTGTAGTAAATCATTCAAGACTTGTCTGAAAATCAAGTTTCATTTGAGTGAGGAATGAGTTTTCATTGCTGCATCTGTGAGAGGTAAGAAATTAATCACTTTTTTCTCCCCAAAGTCAACTTAGAATTAAACCCCGCATCTTCTCCTTCCTCATCATGTTAGAAACTGGAATTATATACTATACTCCATTCTGGGCTATAGAATCCTCCCCCTTCCATAGGTCTTTCCTGGTGGTCCAGTGGCTAAGACTCAGCACTCCCAATGCAGGGGACCTAGGTTCCATCCCTGGTCAGAGAACTAGATCCCATGTGCCACAACGAAAGATCCCAAATGCCACTCCTAAAAAAAAAAAAAAAGGATCCTTCATGATGCAACAAAGATTGAAGACCCCCAAGTTGCACAACTACGACCTGACACAGCCAAAGAAAGAATCCTTTTTCTCATCGATCAACCTTACCCACAGGTATTTGCAGAGGTTACATTGACTTTATTTCATGCACTATTATTTCATCAACACTGGGAGAAAATCACAAAAGTATGGATACTTATTAAAGCTTCAGAAATGTACAATTTCACCCATTCATGCTTTCTTTATCTTTAAAACAGGGAATAGAAAATGGAGCTCTTCTAAACTCCTTCCAGTTAGATTTAGGACTGCATAGGGAGACCTGCTACATGGTCACAGGTGGTGAACTTGGAGGTTTTATCCCAGGCCTTGGTTCGCCCTCTACCCAAGACACCCACAGCCATGCCAGGGCTGGTCCTGGCTCTGGCTCCATCCATCCTGTCTGCCCCATAGAGAGTCCCAAGCCTTTTCTGCTGCCCCCTCCAGGCCTCCCTCCATGCCAGATGGATCTAAAGTATTTCCACCTTTTTCCTCACTGTCACATACCTCCCATTTCTCCAGTCTGCAGCCCTATTGATCCTTGAAAAGTAGAAGCGTGGTCCATCCTAGGAGCCTGGTCCAAGGGCCAACACCGAGCCAGATCCAAGCTCCTCAGTCAGAGCCTCGTCCCTTCCACCCACCACTGGTCCACTAACTATTAACAGGTCCAACAGGACCCAGAGAATTTCTGAAATGGCATAAAGTGAACAATATGTTCTCTCTGTTTCATATAAAATCTAGCTGCCAGTGGTCCATGGGGATATTCAAAAGGACAGTTATGCAAAAGCAGAAAGAATAATAATAGCAACAAAAAGCTGAGTATTTACTGTAGCTTCAGACATGCTTCAGGGAGCACTGGTGGATGTAGGCAGAGGTAGCCACCATGACACCAGCAGAAGCCCACGTGGTATAAGCAGAAATGTGCACGTTGACTCTGTCCTTAATTCCAGAGTATGCTCAGGTTCTTGTGTTGGCAGCTGAGAAAGCCACTGACAGCTGGGGAGTTATTTTCTCCTTTGGTCACAAGATGATGGAGATGATCTAGGGTGGGAAGTGAGGGGGAGAGAAGGAGGAGACAAAGGCTCTGACCAGAACTGGTAAGAAGGCTCACAGGTCTTCCTTTCATGTAGGTCAGACACCTAAATAACTCGAGTCTACCCCTTGCATTTGACTAGAAACAGCAGAAACACACCAACAAAACTCTTGAGGTGTCATAAAGAAGGATCAGGTTTAAATCAGCCTTTTTTTCCTTTTCTTTTTTTCCCTTGGATCATTACAAAATACTTAATCCTGATTGTATTATTTCCAAAAAACCTGAGGAGTCCACAGAACTCAATAGAATACTATTTTCCAAGTATGAGAGCTAGCCAGGAAAATTATTAAAAGTTAATCTTTCCTGTTTTGTTGATGACTGTTGAACTAAAACAGGCAGAAACTTGGATATCTAGAGTCGCCCATTGTAAAATGTTTTCAGGCACCCTGACTAGGAATATACCTGATGAGAGGGAGCTATTGTTTTGGAATTTTCCACTTGCTGTCTTAGTGAGTCCATGAATTTGTAGATCAGCCCACTCTTTATTTTACATGTGTTAAACATACTCTGTATTTAATACATGCTGCATATACAATACATCTGTACAATGTTAAATTCATAATGGACCACTGATTATTATATTTACTGCTTAGAATTATCTTGAACAATGAAAGTTTCTTCCAGACAGTGCATATTTTTCAGATTGTTCCCTAACTGAATGTTGTTGTTGTGGATAGATATTTTGGCATTTCCATCGCTTAAAAGAGGGCTGTTAGTTCTGGCCACATTCTCGATACACTTCTCCACATTCTTCAGTCTTTCTTCCCCATCATTAGCTATTCCTCTTATAGCAATTCTATGTAAGCATTACTTCTGCTGTGATCAAATTAGGCAAGTGTGTGCTACTTAATAAACATCTTATTTTTTAAGTAAAATATAATTCTCTATTTTAGCTATACATTTTGACTTTGCCTTTAAACTTATGGCAACAAAGTATATCATGTAAAAAATATGAAAAGGGGAAGAAAATACAAATACTAGTGTGTTGTGTTCAGATGATATGATTCTTTTTGCTGTATATTTTCATTATGTTTTGTTTGGTTGGTTGGGTGTTTTATTTGTTTTTGGCTGCACCATGCAGCTTGTGGGATTTTAGTTTCCCCACCAGGGATTGAACCTGGGCCCATGGCACTGAAAGCACCAGGTCTTCACATCTGGACTGCCAGGGAATTTCCTGTTTTCTTTAGTTTTAAGATATTCCATTAAAATGAAAGATAAACTTGCCTTCTTACTAATAAAACCTTGCATAACCATCGGTCTCAGGCAATTCAATTTCTCAACCCTTCTTTATACTCAGAATTAAATACTGTGTTGGCACCTTTATCCTCTTTCTGGATTCATATTGAGACCACTAGGTCTCTTAAATTCTCTTGGATAATCCCTCCCTTAGGCTGCCTCTAAACTTTTGAATCTTGTTTTATTAATTATGTTTTATTACTGTGATTTATTTTTATAATTACTGATTGTTAGTCGCTCAGTCGTGTCCAACTGTTTTTGACCCCATGGACTGTAGCCCACCAGGCTCTTCTGTCCATGGGATTCTCCAGGCAAGGATACTGGAGTAGGCTGTCATTCCTTCTCCAGTAATTATAACAAATTATAATTAAATCTGTTACTTCTCACATTCATCATATTTTCAGATTCATTATCTTATTTCTTCTCAATAGTTAGAATTTTTAAAAATATATTAAATGTCATGAACAACAGTTATTTTTTCTGTACTATCTCAAATGCACTCGTCTATTTCTCTGAGCTCTGACTAAATCTGGATTTGTTTCAGTAAGCAAACCAATGAAAACTGCTTGCTGACCATGGATTGCATGTCATGTTCTCATTGGTTAGGACCACTGTGTAGAGCTATGCAGGTGTGCCCTGCACAAGGGCACCTGGCCAACAGATGAATGGAGGCTATTTGTTAACATCTGTCAAGAGGAGGAGGCGATGGGCAGCCCTTTCTTTAGCATTACATAATGATTAACAGTAAATTGGAACTGTGAGTGGTTCTGCTTTTAGGCGCTTAAATATAGATAGATGAGACCTGGAAAAAAATTTGAGACTGATTTCTATCATAATGAATAAACTGTAAATGTATTCAATTTCAAAGGTATTTAATGACAGAAGAGATGAATGTGGACTGGAGTATTTAGGTATGACTCCAACAAATCAGGGGAATATAAAAAGAATCCTTAGGTTAAGCCCAGCAGTCTTATCTATTTCTAACTACATAAAATTTTCATGCAGGAACAGTCTTATCAGCAAAGTGGGTTAACAGAGACGTGCCCGGTGGTCTGAGTGGTGCCCACCAGCCCTCTTCATCATCGCAAATGCTGCTGAACCTTTCCCCATGCTCTCCTTGATGCCTGAAATTAGTGAGTTAGCCCTTTGAGTTAAGGTATGGCCATCACAAGATGCCCTTTAAATAAAGAAGATATTCCCCAAAGATTGAACATACCAAACATGGTTGGCCAGGATGATTCTGATCAGGAAGGTTGATCACACCTTTGTTCTGGAGAGCCAGAGACTCTGTTCACCTAAGCCTGAGATGCTGGCTTTGTGGAGGGACTTGGAAAGAAGCAGCAGGAAGGAACCTCTTTTCTGCACTTCTGTAATATCATTGATACCTTGATCAATTTTTAGACATAGATGACTCTGAAAAGCATGATGAACGCTGTAAAGTATCTTCCCAGATAAATGCATAAAATCTTAAACATTGCACACGCCTTATGGAGCTCACAGACTCCTGAAGCCTGTCTGGGGATCTCGGGTTAAGAATCTCTCTTCACTGAACGAATAAAAAGTGCTATTATTTTTGTCTGCAGTGCTGTGGAAACTGGCATTGCTCCCCTTCATTTTCTTCCGTTTATAGTTCATCCACTCACCGTTCATGCTCGTCTTTCCCACTCCCTATCCCCATCCCCACCCTCACTGGTGGGTGGACAGAATGATCAAAATAATGGCTAAGAATCCTCACCTTGGGAAGAAGAGTTATGCTGCTACCTCCAATCTATTCCAGGTGCTAGAACTATGTAACCAAGAACAAGGTGTAGCCAAAGGAGGCTGGGGCTGTGTGTGGTGGTGGAGGGGAAGGTGGGTGATGGAGGTGATGATGCAAAGGGTATATGGTGTGGCCAGCTCTGGCATATGTTGTAACTGCTCGATCCAGTGAAAACTCAGTTTAACTCCTTCACACCAGGGAACAATCAGACCACAAAACGCAGCCATTAAGGAGTCTTATAGATGCTGGGTCAGGACAGATGGAAGTAAATTACATAGAATTCTTTACTAAGGACCTTCACATGGCAAAAGTTTGGACTATTTTAAATTTGTATTTAGAGTCTTTGACTTCTGGAACACACACTTCCAACGGAGAAGAGAGGGTCAGGATGCAAGAGCTGAGCTCTCCGAGTTCCCTATTTGAGAAGAAACAATGTAAAGAACTCAGTCACATGGTAAGTGTAACTTTTCTCTATGATTATCTGGCTCTGTTTGCTTAGAGTGTGGTTATTCTCAGTATCTACAATGTGTGGTCAGCTGCTGGTAAATTACCATAGATAACTTTCCACTTGGGAAACGGCAAGCGTCTCAACTGACATTGGTAATGTTTTTTCTTCCGAACTCTTGAGGAGTGTTTGTGGAGTCCTGTCATTATTATTCTCTCTTCCTCATGGGCTGGGAAAAGCTCCAAAAAACCTGTGAAGACTTCCCTGGTGGTCCAGTGGCTAAGATTCCATGCTCCCAAAGCAGGGGTTCAGGGTTTGATCCCTGCTCAGGGAGCTAGATCCCATGAGCCAAAACTAAGAGTTTGCATGCTACAACTGAAAGATCTCAACTGCTGCCACTAAGACATGGTAGGTGCAGGCAAAGAAATATTTTTTTAAAAAACGCAACCTTAGCCATTCACTCATTAAAAATCTGCATTCAAAACTAAACAGGTACACTTATGGCNAGCTAGATCCCATGAGCCAAAACTAAGAGTTTGCATGCTACAACTGAAAGATCTCAACTGCTGCCACTAAGACATGGTAGGTGCAGGCAAAGAAATATTTTTTTAAAAAACGCAACCTTAGCCATTCACTCATTAAAAATCTGCATTCAAAACTAAACAGGTACACTTATGGCTGATTTACGTCAATGTATGGCAAAATGAATACAGTATTGTAAAGCAAAACAAACTAAAAAAATAAAAATTAATTAAAAAAAAAAACATTAAATAAAAAAAAGAACCTTGTGTTCATTAGCTGTTTTCCGCTTACTGGTATGATCTCTTACTGGAAAATGGGAAAGAGGATTCAGGTAAAATATCAAAGGGACTATAATCTGGTCTCAGTATGTCAGCAGCCGTGAGGGTAGGAGATCCTAGCAAAAAGCCCCTGCATATAAAATTGTCAGTTCAAACGTTTTATACTATATAAAGGAGTGTGGAACAGCAGAACCATTGCAGTGATGGGTCCCCCTCTTCCCCACGTGCCTGTCATGTTACCAGCTTTCTGGTATAGCCTGGCCAGTAGCAACCAGAATGTTATCCAGAGAGACAAAATCAGTGGGAAGGAGGAGTCTCGACTGGAATGTAGAGGTGGAATTAAACGAGAATATTGTTAGCTTAGGCAATGACGGGGCACTTAATTCAAATGTAATGTAACAGAAGGGTGTAGAGGTTAGCATGGCACCAGCCTGCTTGTAAAGCAGATAATAAGATCATCTGTTAAGGAGAAAGGCAAGGGTTTGGGTTGGAATCTCAAAGTCCAAAAAGATTTAGAAGAACCCAGTGTCTGCCCTGTTCTTTCCAACTCTACCACCTTCAGAACTAATTCTGCAAAAGAAAAATGAATCAATAAATGTGTACTCAATGATTTTTTAAGTGTCAGGCTTGAGAAAATAGCCTTGAACCTTTAAACAGACATGATCCTTGGTTTCTTGGAACTTTTGAATCTAGTTGGAAAATATGGACAGTAAGTGTTATGCAAAAAAGCAAAATGGCTGTCTAGGGAAGCCTTACAAATAGCTGTGAAAAGAAGAGAAGCGAAAAGCAAAGGAGAAAAGGAAAGACATAAGCATCTGAATGCAGAGTTCCAAAGAATAGCAAGAAGAGATAAGAAAGCTTTCTTCAGCGATCAGTACAAAGAAATGNCTTTGGCATAGTCAATAAAGCAGAAATAGATGTTTTTCTGAAATTCTCTTGCTTTTTCGATGATCCAGCTGATGTTGGCAATTTGATCTCTAGTTCCTCTGCCTTTTCTAAAACCAGCTTGAACGTCAGGAAGTTCACGGTTCACGTACTGTTGAAGCCTGAAAATAAGAGTCTGTGATGTGGCAAACCGTTTCTGCAGGTTTAGTGTTGATAAATTAACCGATTCATTGATTGATAATGACTCCTTGTTCTACTAGATTTAGAGAAGATTTTTGAAAACTCAAGTTCTTGATACTTGTGACACCTCTTCAAAGAGGATGATAGCCCATTACATTTTATTTCTTTCTTTTCAGACAGTTGTGTTAATATCTTTATTCATTTTTCTTGTTCTTCCCTTGGAGGCATTTGCTGTATGCATTGCATTTGTGTATATAAATGTATAGCTTTCTCTAAGTTTGGGAAGTTTTTGGCTGTTATTTTTTCAAGTATGTTTCCTACCTCAGTCTCTTTGTCCTCTCCTGAAATTCCAGTGACACTAATATCAAAAGTTTTCGTATTATCCCACAGGCTTTTTAGGCTCAGTTCACTTTTTTGTTCCAGAGAAGGCAATGGCACCCCCACTCCAGTACTCTTGCCTGGAAAATCCCATGGACGGAGGAGCCTGGTGGGCTGCAGTCTCTGGGGTCGCTAAGAGTTGGACACGACTGAGCAATTGAACTGAACTGAACTGAGACTCTTATTTTTGGTCAGAAAATGGAAGCAGGATGAGTTTTAAAGGGATTTTCAAATTCTTACGTGTATAAAACCTAAAAGAATTTTGTAAATCCCTCTTTCACATTTTTAGGTTGACATGTAAAAATTTTCACTTTTACTTTTCACTTTCATGCATTGGAGAAGGAAATGGCAATCCACTCCAGTGTTCTTGCCTGGAGAATCCCAGGGATGGGAGAGCCTGGTGGGCTGCCGTCTATGGGGTCGCACAGAGTTGGACACGACTGAAGTGACTTAGTAGCAGCGGCAGTGGCACATTTTTGTTCAGCTTTTTTCTCTTCTTTAGATCGGGTAGTATCTACATCNGAGAAGGAAATGGCAATCCACTCCAGTGTTCTTGCCTGGAGAATCCCAGGGATGGGAGAGCCTGGTGGGCTGCCGTCTATGGGGTCGCACAGAGTTGGACACGACTGAAGTGACTTAGTAGCAGCGGCAGTGGCACATTTTTGTTCAGCTTTTTTCTCTTCTTTAGATCGGGTAGTATCTACATCAAGTTTATTGACATTTTCTTTCATCTCTGTGCTGCTTTTGATCCCATCCCATGCATTTTGTGCTTGTTATTGTATATTTCAGTTCTAAAATTTTCACTTATTTCTTTTTTGTAGATTTTGTATCTCTGTTGAGAGCTCTGATCTTTTCATGTATGTTGAGAGTGTTTACCTTTATTTCTTAGAACACAGTTAAAAACAGCTTCTGTAAATCTATCTGATAATTTCAACATCTGTATCATCTTGAAGTTCACATGTGATAATTGTCTTTTCTTTTAAGGGTTGATCATGTTCTCCTGGTCTCCTGCATGTTACTGATAANTCTTAGAACACAGTTAAAAACAGCTTCTGTAAATCTATCTGATAATTTCAACATCTGTATCATCTTGAAGTTCACATGTGATAATTGTCTTTTCTTTTAAGGGTTGATCATGTTCTCCTGGTCTCCTGCATGTTACTGATAATTTTTTTTAACTGAATTCTAAACATTTGAGTATTATGTTGTGAGACGTCTGAGTCCCTTTGAAATGCTCAATGTTTTCTTTTACCAAGCAATCAACGCAGTTCTATCTTGCATCCTGTGGGAATGGTTCCAGTATCAGTTCAGTTTTCAAAGCCTTTGCACTGTTGCATTGGATCCCATGGAAGCACTGTTTGGGGGTCAGTCTGGGACTTGAGCAGTGAGATTTGAACAGAACTTAAATTGTAGTTTAGTTCTCAAAGCCTTTTGGATCTGTCCCAAACATACATAGCTCAGGGGTGAGACTGGGGAGGTGTCCACTGGTTCACGTACAAAGTCAGGGGACCCCCTTCTTCAGCTGTCTCCATTCTGAGATTCCTCCCACAGTCTCCTGCCCCTGGGAGCCTTTTGCTGCTCTTCTGGCCAGAAGGACTGGGTTTCTCTTGGGGTGTCAGCTACTTCTGCTGCCGTTCAGTGTCCTCAAACAGGGGCCATCTTAGGACAAAGAAGTAACAGAAAATAAGAGGGGAAAATGACGGGGATTCTGACTACACTCTTTGGATCACAAAGGGCCCTTCCTTTCCCTGCTCCTCTGGCAATACGATGAGGATTTTGGGAGATATTTTAGCTGTCTGTGCTGCTGCTTGCTCTTCTACCGTGCACTTCTCTGATGGGCAGCCACTCTTGGAAACGAAAAAAGGAAAGAAAAAAAAAAAAAATCCAGACTTTCCCTCACATTCTTCCATTTATATGGACCTCCTTTTCAAGGCTTCTGATTGAAAAGAGGAGGATTCTCTCAGAGATGTTTTGTTGCCACACCATGCAGCGGGGATGACTACCCGACCAGGGATCGAAGCCACACTGCCTGCATTGGCGACACAGAGTCTTAATCACTGGACCCCCAGGGAAGCCCTCTCTCGGAGTTTCTGTTGCTTGTATCCTGTGTGTAGCTCCGGCTGCAAGTCAACTCTGAAGAGAAAAGAGAAAAAGCCCGGAAGTGTACTCCCAAATGGATTCCTTCTCCCAGTTTTGATTGCCCTTCTCAATACTCCTGCTGTTTATTCTTCCTGGTCAGGAGTTGCCTCTTGCATCTGAACAGTTTAGAGACAGGCTGTAGTGAGCATATCTCTGGGAGCCCCGCCTCCTTTCTTACTCCCTTGTTCCTCTTTTTCCCCATCCCTCACCATTCTTTCTTTTCTGCTTCTCCCTCTTTCTCTCTTTCCCCTTTACTCTAAGCTCCCAGGTCCAAAGAGCTAAAAAGAACTTTGTGTCTTCTGGTGGTTCACAGCTCTATTTACAAACTGATCTTGTCATAAGTAGTAAATCAAAGTCAGGTATGGAAGTGGTCAAGTATTTTGAAAGTCAAGTATTTTGGCCCCTACAACTAGTTCCAGGAGCGAGGGGTATGGCCATTCAGAGCAACCTCNCTTCTGGTGGTTCACAGCTCTATTTACAAACTGATCTTGTCATAAGTAGTAAATCAAAGTCAGGTATGGAAGTGGTCAAGTATTTTGAAAGTCAAGTATTTTGGCCCCTACAACTAGTTCCAGGAGCGAGGGGTATGGCCATTCAGAGCAACCTCTGGTCAAGTTTAATTACTACCTGTGACTTTGTAGGGAGATGATAGTGGCAGAATCACTCATATTTAACCAGTTTTCAACCACCTCTTTAGAAAAAGAAGTACTTATTTTTGTTTTGTTTTTCATAGCTTTGGTGGTGGTGGTGGTTTAGTCGCTAAGTTGTGTATGACTCTTGCGACCCCATGACTGTAGCCTGCGAGGTTCCTCTGTCCATGGGATACTCCAGGCACGAATACTGGAGTGGGTTGCCATTTCCTTCTCCATTTTGTAGCTTTATTGAGGTATAATTTTGCATACCATAAAATTACTCACTTAAAGTACACAATTCAATGATTATTAGTGCATTATACAACAGCCACCACAGTCCTGGTTTAGATCATTTCTATCTCTTCAAATAGAAATTTTGTACTCATTTGCAGTCACTCCCCATTTCTCTCCCCAGCCCCAAAGTGAAAGTCACTCAGTCGTGTCCAACTCTTTGTGACCTCATGGACTGTAGCCCGTCAGGCTCCCCTGTCCATGGAATTCTCCAGGCCAGAATACTGGAGTGAGTAGGCGTTCCCTTCTCTAGGGGATCTTCCCAACCCAGGGTTTGAACCCAGGTCTCCTACATTGCAGGTGGATTCTTTACCTTCTGAGCAACCAGGGAAGCCCCTCCCCAACCCAAGGCACCCACTAAACTACTTTCTGTCTCTACAGATTTGCTTTTTCTGGAAAGTCATATAAATGGAATTAGACAATACATGGTCTTCTGTGTCTGCTTCTTTCACCAAGCATAGTGTTCTTGAGGTTTATGTTGTAGCATATGTCCATACTTCACTCCTTTTTATTGTTGAATAATAAATACTCCATTGTATGGATAGACCACATTTTGTTCATTCATCCATCAGTTGATGGACATTTGGGTTGTTTCCACCTTGTGTGTGTGTGTATGTTTGGCCATTGTGAATGATGTTATCATAAACGTTTGTGTTCAAGTCTTTGTGTGTGTGGACACATTTTTCAATCTTTATTTATTTGGCTGGGTCTTAGTTATGGCATGTGGGATCTAGTTCCTTGACCAGGGATCAAACCCAGGCCCCCTGAATTAGGAGCAGGGAGTCTTTGCCTCTAGACCACCAGGGCCATCTCTGGATATATGTTTTCATTCCTCTTAAGTAGGTAAATATGAGTAGAATGGCTGAACAGTATGGTAAAAATGTGCTTAACTTTTTAGGAAACTTCCAACCTTTTTCCACAGCAGCTGCACTATTTTACATTTCCACCGGCAATGTTGGAAGGTTCCAATTTCTTCACAACCTTACTGCTGCTGCTGCTAAGTCGCTTCAGTCGTGTCCAACTCTGTGCGACCCCAGAGATGGCAACCACCAGGCTTCCCCGTCCCTGGTATTCTCCAGGCCAGAACACTGGAGTGGGTTGCCATTGCCTTCCCCAATGCATGAAAGTGAAAAGTGAAAGTGAAGTCGTTCAGTTGTGTCCGACTCTTAACGACCCCATGGACTGCAGCCCACCATGTTCCTCCATCCATGGGATTTTCCAGGCAAGAGTACTGGAGTTGGGTGCCATTGCCTTCTCCACACAACCTTACTAGCACTTGATATTGTTTGTCTCTTTGATTGTAGCCATCCTAGTGGGTATTTTCACTTCCCCTAGTGAAGGTATAACCTGGTAGTTACAGATAGAAAAGATAACCTGGTGTCATTGTGGTTTTGATTAGGATTTTCCTGGTGACTTGATATTGAGTTTTTTATAGGCAGTGTTGGCTATTTGCATATCTTCTTTGGAAAAATGTCTCTTCAAATATTTTGCCCACTCTTAAGTTGGTGTACTTGTCTTCTTCTCATTGAGTTTTAGGTGTTCTTTATGTATTCTGGGTACAAGGCAAACAATTCATTTACTTTAAGGAGGAACAAAAGGCCCACAGAAACCCTGCCTGAGCCCTGGTAGCCTGGCCAGTGGGGACTCCATGGTTCTTCTTTTCCCAGTGCCAGAATGTGGCCCTGGGGGGAGCTCCTAGAAGCATCTCTTTGACCTCTCCCTCCTCCATGGCCTCAGCAGAGCAAAACGACAGCAAATAGAAAAGCTCAGGAATAGAGAGAGTCCTCAATAGCATAGGAGTGCAGAAAGTGGGTGGGAAGGGAGAGCAAAAGGCCTTCAGCAAAAGGTCCTTACTTCATGTTTAAGAGAGCACCTGCTTCAGGAAGGGAATGTGTTAGGGCTCTGTTCTGGTCCCGGTTAGCATTCAGAGTCTGTGATTTTATGTCTCTGTCCTTACCTAGCCCCATCATCCCAAGTCAGGGCACAGTACCAACCTTCAAGATATAGTTAGATGTCCCACATGGTTTCTGATTCCACTGGACTCTCTTCTGCTGAAATAGCCCAGTGCCCTGTGTCCTGGTGTCCTTCAGGGCCAGCTGTCCTTAACAGCCAAACCATCTGCTCCCCAGTGAAATCATGGTGCCTTGAAAATAGAATCTGTGTCTCATCCATATATGTAGCCCCGGAAACTCAGCTCAAGACACATACAATTATCATAAGTCCAAATGAAGAGGAAGGAATGAGTTCATGTATTGGAAGTGAGAAAACTGAGACTCGAGGTTAAGCAATCTACCCAGAGTCACACAGGTTGTCAATGAAGGGATTGGGTCTCAAATTAAGATTCTCTGATGCCAAAAATACTTTTTCCACTATGTCAAGTTATGAGTCCTAGCCTCTCATCCGAGATTCCAACTTAGAGAAGTATTTATACTAATAGACTGAACAGGGATGGTTCTGGGGAGTGATGCCACAGTGTGGAGAGGGCATATGGGCTGGGGAGGTCGTTTCTCTATGTGGTTTGTTTATGAAGTCCTTCTGTACCTTGAAGTATGAAGTACTTCAAGGAAGGTTATCTCTGATGTGTAGGGTGAGGGATGACCTCTTAGAGGGTTGGGATTCAAAGACTGGGTGTAGCAGGGCCTGAAGGGGTCCTGGGAGAAGTGAAAATGGCAGGCCTGTAGTATAGAAGGGTTATGGGGTTGTGTTTGGGAAGGGATGAGTTGCCTCGCTGATGGACTCTTAGGAACCTGGTGAGGTATAGAGGTAGGTAAGGGCCTTTTGAAAATCAAGCTGAAGTTTGCTTGTTTGCTTTTTGCTCTGCACTGGAACATTGTTGGAGGCTTTGTGGGAACCGGTTGGCTAATCAGGATCATATGTATTTTCTCCAGCTCTGTGAAAAATCAAAGTGTTCTTTTATTCGTGTAATTCTCTGATCTCTCCTCTTCTGATTCCACTGTTTCAGAGCTCAGAGACTCCTGAAACTTCTTTGCAGTAAAAAGAAAACAGTGGCTTTGAGACCTCCTGGTGGTCCAGTGGCTAAGACTCCCACTCCCAAAGCAGGGGACCTGGCTTCAAACCCTGGTTGGGAAACTAGATCTCACGTGCTTCTGAAAGATCCCACGTGCTGCAACTAAGGCCCAGCACAGCCAAATAAAAAATATAAATACATATTTAAAAAAATAATAAAAATGATGACTTTTTTTGCTGTTTGGTGAGAAACTGGCTCCAGACGGTCCCTTTGGAGGCTAAGGGAAAAACAAAGGCAAGTACCTTGATAATATGAATGTGTCTCTTAGCGGAACAACTCCCTGACTTAACTGAGCAGTGTCTGCCTGCAGCCTCCCACCACTACAGCTGGCAGGACATGTATTTTAATCGCTCTTGATTTTCTAGGTACAAGTATTTTCATAGCAGATAATGGAAACTGTCTTGATGAATGATATAGCGTATTCAATGAGCCAGTCAATGAAAGGATGAATAATGCCATGATTTGTTTCTTCTATACATACCATTACCCTAATTAGTAATGGTGAACCAAAGGATCCCTTCCCCCAGTGACTGGTAGTTTACAGAGGAAAGAACAAAGAACAAAGATAATTGTCTCAATAGTCTCAATAAAGAGAAACCACAATCTAGGAATGTCTGGTGTGAAGATAGTTAACCAAATATTTTTGAATGTGGGTGGACTTATAGAGAAAGTCAGAGGAGGTGATGGCAGCCCACTCCAGGACTCTTGGCTGGAAAATCCCACGGACGGAGGAGCCTAGTAGGCTGCAGTCCATGGGGTCACTAAGAGTCGGACACGACTGAGCGACTTCAATTTCACTTTTCACTTTCATGCATTGGAGAAGGAAATGGCACCCTACTCCAGTGTTCTTGCCTGGAGAATCCCAGGGACGGGGGAGCCTGGTGGGCTGCTGTCTCTGGGGTCGCACAGAGTCAGACGCGACTGAAGCGACTTAGCAGCAGCAGCAGCAGTATAGAGAAAGTAGTCCATTGTGACTTTTTATTGTTTGCAGAGAGCTCACATAAAAGCCAGCTGCCCAGCCTTACTATAAGAAACAGTTTGAAAGTCTTCAATTTCCTGTCACTTCAAGTCTACTTTCTATTTAATGTTAGGCTCATGATCTTTGAAATCCCTTGGGTCCGGGTTTCTCTCACAGAGGAGAAACTTCCCATGATTACTTCTGCATCTTTGGCCTAGTGAGAAGTTTAAACCAGCAAGCCAGAAGACCTGGCCTTTTTATTAACCTGAAAATATTACCAAAGGAGTATTTATTTGTTTTATGAACTTGCTGTGTGAAATTTATAAAACTGTATAGACAATGTGGAGTTTTTTTTAAAAAATTTGAAAACCTAAAGAAAAAGAGCTATGGAGAGACTTCCCCAGTGGTCCAGTGGTTAAGACTCTCCCTTCCAATGCAGGGGGCATGGATTTGGTCCCTGGTCAGGGAATTAAAGTCCCACATCCCACAGGGTGCAACCAAAAATTAAAAAGCAAACAAAACAACAACAGCGAAAAGAACTATGGAAAACCCAGAGGTTCACATTGGAGGGAGCAGGCACACTCTTTCATATCACGGGAGGAGGCCGCTGTAGGTCTCCGTAGGAAAAACTAATCTTGTGTCTCCTTTTAAATGGAAATTTCCTATGCGAAAATCTGGCTTTCCGCCTGATCTAGGATTATACCAGTGAGTGGGCAGGCAGGGAAAGGCAGTGAGGGGTAGCCAATTAATTAGTCAATCAAAAAATATGTATAGAATTCTCCATGCACCCAACAGCATGCAGACTCAGTGGGAGATACAAAGAAAGTGAGGTACAACCTCAGCCCATGGGACGCTTATACTGGTTTCCTTTTGAGGCAAGGTATACATGTGCTAGCAGAAAAGATGGCTCGAGGCAGTATTTGCATTCGGCAGTCTGTCTCGTAGATACCAAGTATGTAATACAGACAAATAGGCTGCTATTCTGGGCTTATCGCTACTTCCTCTGCGCCATGGGGTGTCAGTGTTCAAGGTAGCTACGGAAGCTGCTTTTCGTAACTGGTTGGACTGAGTAGCGAGGAACTTAGCAGACCCTTTGCCACTGAACATAAGATGGTTGAGAAAATAGGAGGAATGAAAGAGGTTTTTTTTTTCCCCCCCAAATAATAGTTCCACAGAGACTGTGCTTATGTCCTCAGAGGACTAACTAAAAAGTCACATAAAAATGACGCAAAACAATTGAGACTTTGTAAAAAGGTTAAAAAGTGTAGGGGAGTCTACACTTTCATAGTGGTTCTGGAAACCACTATGAAATAAAGGATAGGAATACTGTTTCTCCTAGTATTTTAAGTGTAGTCATTATAGTATTGGCATAACATTGGACACGACATAAAATTGGACAGTGTGTGTGTGTGTGTGTGTGTGTGTTAAGTCGCTTCAGTCATGTTGGACTCTTTGCGACCCTATGGACAGTAGCCCACCAGGCTCCTCTGTCCGTGGGATTTTTCTAGGCATAAATACTGGAGTGGGTTGCCATGCCCTCCTCCAGGGGATCTTCCCAACCCAGAGATTATAACTATGTCTCTTGCTTCTCCTGCACTGGCAGGCGGGTTCTTTACCACTAGCACCACCTGGGAAGCCCTGAAGTTAAACAACATTAGGAACTAAATATCCGCAGTTTAACAATGAGTTTTATAAGATGACCAATGAGGGAAAAAAAAAAAGTATTTTTAAATAATAGCAGCTGGATTTCCCTGGGGGCTCAGTGGTAAAGAATCCACCTGTCAGTGCAGGACACACAAATCCTATCGCTGGTCTGGGAAGATCCCACGTGCCTCAGAGCGACTAAGCCTATGCACCACGACTGTTGAGCCTGTGCTCCAGCGCAGGAGCCACAACTAGTGAGCCCGTGTGTCCTGGAGCCTGCGCTCCGCAGCAAGAGTAGCCGCCGCAGTGGGAAGCTCGCAGACTGCAACTGTCGAGTAGCCCCCGCTTGCCACAACTAGACAAAAGATCACACAGCAGGAGAGACCCAGCACATCCAAAAGTAAATAAGTAAATAAAAACAATGACAGCTACCTTTCCTCCTAGGAAACTGGCTCCAGAACGCCTTACTATTCCAAGAACAGTATATGAGGAAATACTGATTAGCTGTATTCTTACTGAAGTGCATGAAGTTTTTGTGAATGTATGCAGTTGCTATCAGAGAAGTTGGAATTGTTTAAATATTTAGAATGCTAACTTCTTTATTTGAAAACAAATAGACTTGTTTTACTAACTCACCCAAACTATATGCATTGTTCATTCTCCAATCTTTTCTACACTCCTTAAAATCATTGATAAGAAAATATTTGGGGAAAAAAAATGTTTGATCAACAACAGAGCACATCATCATGAAAGTTCAGAACACTGGGGATAAAGAGAAGACCCTGGGGATAAAGAGAAGATCCCATAAATACTGGGGATAAAGAGAAGACCCCATAAACACTGGGGATAAAGAGAAGATCCCAGAAACACTGGGGATAAAGAGAAGACCCTGGGGATAAAGAGAAGATCCCAGAAACACTGGGGATAAAGAGAAGACCCTGGGGATAAACAGAAGATCCCAGAAACACTGGGGATAAAGAGAAGACCCTGGGGATAAAGAGAAGACCCCATAAACACTGGGGGTAAAGAGAAGACCCCATAAACTTCCTCCAGAAAGGAAAGCGCAGGTTACATCCGAAGGAAGAAGGATCAGAATGGCTTTGGACTTACCAGAATGGCTTTGGACTTATCAGCAGCCGCCTGGGAAGCTAGAAGAGAATGGAGTGAAAACTTCAAAACTGCAAGGAAAATTTCCAGCCTAGAATTCTACACTCTACCAAACCAGCAGTCACATGTGAGGGCAAAGTATAGATGTTATCAGACTGCTAAGCTCTCAGAAAAATTGCCCTTTCATGTACATGTTTTCGAGGGTAATACTCTTCCCAGTTACGAAAGTATCTCAAGAAAGAGGAAGATGTAAAATTCAAGAAACAGGTGATACTGCACTGGAGGGGGACTCGGGAGAGTGAAAGTAGAGGCAGACCCCAGGGGACAGGTGTGTAGCAGGCCTGCAGAGCAGTCTTGCCGTTGGAGTGACCTCCAGAAGAGATGCCTCTGAAAAGAAAAAGCCAAGACAGTTCCGAGTGTGTTTGGCCCTATGGAAAGGAGACTTATTCAACTCCAGGAAAAGCTTGGAGATGAGTGATTAAGTCTAAAGAAAACTGAGAAGCTGAACATCATGGCTGTAGGAAAACAGGTTGTGCAAAAAATGGAACGCGATCTGAGCAAACCTCATGACTCAGCTGTGAATGGTCATAATTGTTTTAACACTGATGACGAGCCACAGAAAAATTGTGACATCACAGTGTTGGGAGGATGGGACAAGAGGAGACCTGCATCGATGCGCTGGTGGAGATTAAGCAAGAGAAAAGCAAACCCTCGTGTTTCTGGAGGGAACTCAATGGATAATGCCTAAAACTGAAGGAAATAAACAAGAGGTAGAGATAGAACCAGGCTACTTAGAGATAAGGAGGTAATTACCAAAAAAAAAAAAAAAACAACAGCTGACATAATTGAACACTGTTGACTCTTAAGGCAAAGAGTGGAAGAAGGCATTCAGGGGACTGTTGTGGTTTTTGTGATAAGCCTTGGAGAATTATTGACTCTACGTTCTGTGCATTCTTTGATAAAAATAAAAAGCTTTTTAGAAAGTAAGGGGTAATTCACATAAGAGAAAATGACAAGGATGAGTTACCGTTCCCATTATAAAGAAATTCAAAATGAAATGCTTAAAAATTAATATAAAATAAGAAATTAAGATTCATCTCAAGTATAATTTCCTAAGCACTCAAAAGAGACAGTCGTGAAATTCCATGTTCCTCTCCCTTTTTTGCCCACCCATCTCCACTCTCTGGTCAAATGTTTGGGCTTCTTCTCTGTAGGCTGTAGGTTATAGGGGAACTTCAACTTAGAGTTGGCTTCTGTTTGAATTAGAATGACTAGAAAATGTGGAGGCCAAGTTTGCGCTGTATTGTCTAAGCCAGGCTCTTGGCTGTCCAGCTGTGTATCTGGTTCTCTTTGCATCCCCTCAGATTCTTAGAATATCTTAGTTCCGCCATGCTGCCCCGTCCCCCTCCTCTGCTGGCTTCCTGATCCAGGCGCATCTGTCTGTCCACCTGGTCCTGACACATTCCTTCCTCTGACCTTGCTGCCTACATTTGCTTTGACCGTCCTCTCCACTTCCTCAGCCTAATTCTTAATTTCTGACTCCCCACCTCCTCATCTGAACGTGGCTAAATCCACTTTGGAGAACCAAGGCGAATGGAACTGCCTGGGAGGAATGTGGAGAATCTGTAGCTCTGTCCTTTCTTCATTCTTGAGAGCCCAGCTGCCAGCTGAGGGCACATGTGGGGGAAGTGTGTGTGTGTGTGTGTGTGTGTGTGTGTGTGGTGTGGTGTGGTATGGGGCAGTGCAGGGGTGGGGGGTGAGTGGGGAGAAGAGAGCACAGCCGTCTTGGACTCCGTCATTTGCCCTGGGAAGCTCATGTGTATTTTTGATATCCTGGTGTCGTCTTTCTTTTATTTGTTCTGCGTGTCTCTTAGATACCGCTCTAAAATTTAAAACCCAGAGGCATCTTTCCAGCTTCCTTGCATGAGCAGTGTTTTGACCTCTTAAGAGGCCATGGCCAAACTTCAGCTCCTGGTGATCTTACACGAAGTGACATCTGATTCGCTTTTAGACTGCATTCCACACCAATCTGCCCGGCCCTGCAGTTTATGGGCTCACTCCTCTTGTCTTTCAACATATGGAGCGCTGTGAGATAGTGTGAGTTTGAATCTTGTCAGGGAGGCTGATTAAGCCACCATCAGGGACAGCAGTCCTATGTGTGAAATGTCCCAGGCCTTCCCGAACAGCTCTGGGAGCGGCTGGGGGTGGTTGGTGCTTCTCCATTGCGGGGCAGAGAGACCTTGCTAACAAAGCAAACACATTGTTTTTGTATCACCGGCTAGGTCCATGGTGGTAACATTTGGCACGTTGAGTAACAGGGAACATAGATAACTGTGAACAGATGGGCAACTATTAAAAGATCCAGGGGCTTTTATCATTTCTCAGTTGGCCTTCACCCACCTACAGGATACCCAGTTCCCTTGTTAAATTACATAAAGAGTGCAAATAAATTTCTTCTCCCTCCTCTTTTTTTTTTTTTTTTTCAATTGCGGTGGAAGCAAAAGCTCTGACGTCGAAGAAGAGAATAGATGAGAAATTTCTAATTTTGAATCCCCCTGGGATTAGATGCTGATTTCAGCTGCACACAGAACACTGCCCCATATTTTGAAAGAGTAGCTGCTGGCAGTTTCAGAGGAGATGACTTTCCAAAATAGACAGTGAACTCCCCCATCCGTATCTGGTGACCATCTGACATTTGGGACACAGAATTACAGAGCCATCCACGTGTTTTGATGCGTATAACCTCGCTGTTAAAAAATGGCAGTGGCATGTCATTATTATGCTTGCGCTCAGAACTAATGGAATACAAAATACAAAAGAGAAACACCTTACCTGGTTCTCAGAAGCAGTGGAAAATATTTACACATCTTAGAGCAATGAAATTTCTCCACACTCTGGGGAAGTGTTGTCTCCGGTATAGGAGTATGCTAGTCCTCTTTGGCTCGGAATGATACTTGGACAGTTCATAAGAGTAGAAGTGGGACTTCCCTGGTAGTCCAGCGATTAAGACTTTGCCTTCCGATGCAGAGGGTGTGGGTTTGACCTCCGGAAGCTAAGATCTCACGTATCTCATGGCCAAAAAACGAAAACATGAAACAGAAGCAATATTGTAACAGACTGAATAAAGACTTAAAAAGAACGAGTGAGAAGTCAGATGCTGACTGAGATGAGACATGGCTTCCTCTGTCTGGGGCAGCAGCCTGATTTTGCCCAAAGCAGTCATCGGTTGGTACGGTCAGTTATGGTACATATACCTGAATCTGATGAACCTGGCCAAATTAGACTGGGTTCATCAGAGGTGGCCTTAATAACATTACATTCCAGGGCCAGTAATTTTAAAGTATATCCTGTGTGGGCCTCCTGGTGGTTCAGTGAGAAAGAATCTGCCTGCCAGTGTAGGAAACCCAGATTGGATTCCTGGGTCAGGAAGATCCCCTGGAGAAGGAATGGCTACCCACTCCAGTATTCTTGCCTGGGAAGTTCCATAGACAGAGGAGCCTGGACGGGCTAGAGTCCATGGGGTCTCAAAGACTCAGACACAGCTGAGTGACTGAGTACGCACACGCATGTACACTAAGTGTAGCTATCAAAGATCTCTTTGGAAGCAGGAAAGGTAGATACCCAGCCCACTTTTATTCTCAGTCCTTTAGATTTGAAACCAATTTATCCCAGCCAGGAGTGCTGGGTAGCTAAAGATCCATGTGTCCAAAACCAACCCCAACAAAATCTAAATTTTTTTCTAAAAATAACCAGTGGAAAATGGAAATAACCATTTTTATTATTTTATTTATTTATTCATGTATTTTTAATTGTTATTTTTGGCTCTGCTGGGTCTTCGTTGCTGTGCATGGGCTTTTTCTAGGTGCAGCGCAGATTTAGTTGCCCCATGGTATGTGGAATCCTCCTGGAACAAATGTTGAACCTATGTCCCCAGCATTGGCAGGCAGACTCCCAATCATTGGACCACCAGGGATATTCTCTCATTCTTATTATTTTAAACTAAAACCTACACTACTAAAAAATAATTTAAAACAATTCATCTACAAAAACACTGAAACCGATGATAATAAGTAGAAGACAGCTCTTGGAAGGAATGGCATCTGTTGCCAAATGATACAGTTTGATAAACACAGACTTCTTCTGTGCTGGGCTCTTTGGTTTAAGATAATTGAGTAAGCAAGGGTTATCACTGGGTTTAGTGTGCCCTGTAGAATTATACTTTAACAGAATCATTGGAAATAGACAAAACATGCTAACCCCATTTAGCAGGAACGTTGGTAATGTTAATTATGAGATATATGTTCATGGGATTTTTTTCTCTTCCTTATTCTTTAAATTATGAAAGTATAATAGCACATTTACAGGAGACTTGGAAAATACAGAACACAGTTACATATAGTTCCTATATATTACAATTATTTTTAAGTAGATAAATGGAGATTTTTAGTTGAAGTATGAGTATCAAACTCTCAAAAATTAACAGAACGAAAAACAGAACAGAAAAGTAGAAGGATATAGTAGACCTGAAAAGCACCATGAACCAATTCAACATAATTAAGGTTTATACAATTTTCACACAATAGTAGGATATAATTCTATTCCAGTTCCCATAGACTATAAACTAGGAGAAATTGGAACATATCCAGGGACATAAAACAAGGCACAAAATTTTCACGATCTGAATCAATTGAAATCATACAAAGTCTGTTCTCTTATGACTATGAAATTATGTTAGAAATCAATATCAAAAGACATTTGAAAATAACCCACATATTTTCAAGTGCAATGGTTCACAGACTTTTAAGTAAATGTTATACATCAATTTATCATAGAATAAAGAAACATCCATGGAGACACATGATAATGGTATAAAGAGAGTGAATATTTGTGTATTGCAATATGATTCTTATAAACATCCCTGAATTGAATGGAAAATAAAATGAGCTCAATATAATTAGTTTTTATTCTGCTCTAAGTTTTATGTTTTTCTGAATTTCACCTATTTCCCTGACATATAAAAATACTCTTGAAGTCATTAAAGCCATAGCCATTCCGAATAATTTTATTTTCCTTCTCGCTGCTGTTAAGTTTAATGGTGTCAGCTTGCTAATCCTCCCTGATGCTCACATGGCCTCCGTTTGTGCCGGCAGTTTCCTAGGATGGCAGAAATGCAAGGGCTCATGGAAAGACTGGAGCGGGCTGTCGGCCGACTGGAGTTGCTGTCTGCAGGGTCACACAGGCCTCCTGGGGACTGCGGGGAAATTAACGGTGTCAATGGAGGTAGGACTACACAGTTGTCATTCCTGGTCTCTTTGTGGGTCACTTAACTTTGTTCCCATCATTGAGTTCTCATGAAACATTTCTATGAACTTTAACTCCTCCATTTCTTCCTTTCTATGCGACCATAACATTAACCAGATGCAAGCGATCCCCCCAGAAAAGAAAAAGAAAGTCTCAATCCACAGTCCACAAAAATTACCTCTGTCTGTGCCTGTTAACAGCACAATGCATGAGATGAATGTCATTATTCTTTCATTTTAGTGTTTATACTGCTCTTCCACATTCAGTGACTAAATATATTATCTAAGTCATTATCAAAAAGAAGCTAATGTTCTCTATTAGACTGTAAATTGGAAGAAATTATCATTCTGTACATTTTAACTTTAAAGAGAACAAGTCATTAAGTGTAAGAACTGCAGTTTTGAAGGAAGAGAATCTGATGTGAAACCAAATATTATTTCGAGGCAGCGTGATCACATCACATTGCTTTACGTTTACCATTCCTCACCAAATATGTTTTTAAAATTATATGCTATTGCTACACATTTTTAAAAAGAGTTAAAAAATTATGTGATCAAACATATAAAAAGTTAACTACTTCTTTAAAAAGATGCTATGCATGGCCAACTCTGTTATCTCCAGTAATTTTTCCAAATTCTTTTTGTTTAAGGTTACAGATTTAGCAAATAAGAATACAAGACACCCAGTTAAATTTGCGTTTCAGACAAACTACCTTTTTTTGGTCGAAGTGTGTTCTGAATTCTGTATGGGATATACTACATGATACATACTTCCTCTAAAAATTTATTCCATGTTTATTTGAAATTCAAATATAAATGGACAATCTCTATTTAATCTGGAAACTCTATTCTTGTCTCACACCCATTGCTTCCTTATCTGACCCATTTTGAATTTTGTCAGTCTTTTGGGGCTTGAGAAAAGCTTTGGGGAAGAGGGGGCTTCAAAAAAAAAAAAAGCTTTCGCTGGGCAAGATTCACATTGGAGCTTCTAGAATTTCAGGCGTATTTGGAGCTGTGCCTCGCATTACATGCCCTGGGACAGAAATTACTGTGTGAACACAAATGCACAGTCTAGATTTTTTTTCCCCCTCCCTACCCCTCAAACATAATGAAAATTAAAATGCCCTGAATGAATTGAAAGGGGATGTTGTTTAAGGGAAGGCTGCCAGGGGCCTGTAAGTTTTTTCCGCATCAAATGAGACACATCTATGGTTTCATTTTAAGCTTCTTTTTGTTAACTATACAGTTGGTATATGAGATTCAGTAGACTTTATTTGCGAGGAAATATTTTCATGTTCTTCTTCAGCAACTTTGTTTCCTTATGCCTTTGGCATCAGGTGACCAAAAGACATTTCTGAGATTGCTGCCCACAAACATAAAGCCTGTGAATACATAAAATAAACTCCAACTCCCAGGAGGCTGTGTAGTGTTGCTGAGTTAAGGAAAAAAGAAACCCCAATAATTCAAACCTCACTTACACAAAGAGGTACTAGACTGCTCTTTGCACTTTCTTCATAGAAGAAGAATTTCCTGGGAAAATTAATAAGCTAAGCAAACTTGGAAGGCATATACTTAAATTACTTAAATATTTAAACACAGTTTCTAGTATAACAAACCGTTCCAAACCGGTTATTAAAGTTCTCTTAAAAAAACTTAGCCAGCAATTTGCTATCCTAGTGATAGTATGAAATGAAGAGGTACTTGGTTAGTAGGATAATTAGTAAAAGGTCTGACTGTGTCCCTCCTAAGATCTTTCCTTATCCCGAACAACATCACTTCCACTTCTAAATTAGTCAGCTTTGGTAATTTTCTAAATTTTATTTTTAACAAATCCTTGAGGACAATCTTCTCACCTTCGTTTACACCTTCACATGTAAACACCATCATTACAATAATGTTATAACTGAAGTTATTATTTTTTTTTAATTTAAAAAGAAACTTGTAGAAGGAACCAGTTCATTACAGATCCATAGTATGCACAGACCAAAGATCTGACCCATGAGACTGGTGTTATGTTGTGTTTTATGATGTGTTTTTTGCTTACTTTGACAATCAGGTAAGCTGGGCTCAATTCTTGAAATATTTTCGTGCCTGCCAATTGATAAATACTGTGGTAGATGCAGAGGAATCTAAGATGAATTACACACAGTCCTAAATTTTCCAGAATCTTTGGTCTCGATGCATTACTATTCTGGGCCTCAAATGCTTTGATTAAGAGATGCTCAAAGGATGCAGACTGGGGAGAAAGACAGGCCATTAAAGGCTGCCCAGAGGAGGTGTGAGCAGAGCTGAGTGATGAAAGGAAATTGAAAAATATTCCCTTTTATCATTGTCCCTTCTGCTGTGTAGAGGTCTCCATCACATTTTAAAAGCTTTCCCCACTTTAAATACTAGGCAGAGACCCTTCAGACCTCTTCTACGGCAACAAACAGGTTTATCTGTTTCCAAATGGATCCACAAGGAGTCTTTGGGTTTGTACCTCTCTTATGTTATAGAAGTTGGTACATACTACATTTTAAACTTAGGATGATAACTCAGCTTCAGTACTCTGCCTAGAAGTGAGACTTAGCAGTAGGTGCAGAGAGCTGTAAACAACTGTTTCCATCACTCTCTGGGCCTGAGGAAAGGGCAACTGGGAACCAGGGAAAAGGAAGGAAGTTTATCCTATGCATTTATGAGCTTGGATATTTCTGTCCAGTATAAGAATGGGACTCCCGAGTCTGACTTTGAATCTTAATAGGCCGTACTGCTGAATTTGTGAGTGTTAACTTTCTCAGTATTCGAGATGCAGTCAGGGACTTAGACAAAAGTTTTTTTAATGAAAAGTCAGGGAAAGAAATACAGAGCATGCCAGGTTGGGCCATTGCCACTTCAGCTTTAGAGTACTTTAGCAGATCAGAATTCACTGTGGATTAGCACACCAGTCATTTTTACACCCACCCTCAATGTCGCTCTTCCCCTGGGAAGTGAAGGAGGAAGTAAATAAATGTGTGAAATCAACTGTCTTCCTACTTTGCCCAGAGTTCATTATTCCTTTTTAATTGTCCTGAATAATCTTGGTAACTATTTGCAAAGTCATTATAGAACTTGGGTAGGTCGGTATAGAATTAAGTACACTGGCTTCGAATTCAGAAGGTGCGATCAGTTTTTGGATCTGCCGCTTACTTGGTGCATATGCTATGCTAAGTCGCTTCAGTCCTGTCCGACTCTGTGCGACCCCACAGACGGCAGCCCACTAGGCTCTCCCGTCCCTGGGATTCTCCAGGCAAGAACACTGGAGAGGGTTGCCACTGCCTTCTCCAATGCATGAAAGTGAAAAGTGAAAGCGAGGTCGCTCAGTCCTGTCTGACTCTTCGCGACCCCATGGACTGCAGCCCACCAGGCTCCTCCGTCTGTGGGATTTTCCAGGCGAGAGCACTGGAGTGGGGTGCCGTAGCCTCCTCCGTCCTTGGTGTATAGCCCTTAGCAAGTCATGTGCTCTGTTTGCATCTTTACTTCCTCATCAGACAGTGCTACCTACCCCATGGGTTTAGGGGAGAATCAAATGAAGGTGTGTAGGTGAAAGTATCTACTTAACGAAGTATGTCAGAAAGAGAAGAAGGAGTATCGTATATTAATGCATATGTATGAAATCTTGAAAGAAGGTACAGATGAACCTGTTTCCAGGGTAGGAATAGAGACACAGATGTAAAGAATTGAACATGTGACTCCAGGAGCCAGGGAGGAGAGGGTGGGACAAATTGGGAGATTGGGATTGATGAATATACACTACCATGTGTAAAATAATTAGCTGATGGGAACCTGCTGTATATGGCACAGAGAGCTCAGCTCTGTGATGACCTAGAAGGGTGAGTTTGGGTGGGTGAGAGGGAGGCTCAAGAGGGGGATATGTATAGCTGATTTACTTCATTGTACAGCAGAAACCAACACAACATCGTAAAGCAATTATATTCCAATTAAAAGATTTTTTAAAAAGGAAGTACTTATTCAGGAGAACAAAAATAGAGGAAAACAAAAAAATTAGGAAAACACTGCTTTCTTGAGCCATTGAGAAGTTTAATAAGCACTGATTGGGTGAATGAATGAATTAGTGAATAGAAAATGATGTGAGTGACATGAGATTTCCCTATTATTTATGGCAAAGCAGTTCCAGCTTTCACTAAATTACCATGAAATAACACAATGTTCTTTCCTGAAGGTGTGGCACCCTCTGTGGAGGCCTTCGATAAGCTGATGAACAGCATGGTGGCTGAGTTTTTAAAGAAGAGTAGGATCCTGGCTGGTGACGTGGAGACCCACGTGAGTATTTTCCTCTGTTGTACTCTGTGGAAAGATTGACTGCTATTAAGATATTTTTAAAATAATGGTCATAACCAGGGCTGGCGAAGGATGGAGGGATTGAGACCCTTGTGTGCTACTGGTGGGAATGTAAAAGGTGCAGCCCATATGGAAAAGAATATGGCAGTCCTACAGAACATTAAAAACAGAATTATCATATGATCCAGCCATTTTACTTCTGGATATAGACCCCAAAGAGTTGAAAGCAGTATCTCAAAGAGATATGTGTATACCCATGTTCGGAGCAGCATTATTCACAGTAGCTAGCCAACATGTGGCAGCAACCCAAGTTTCTGTGGACAGATGACTGGATAAACACATGTGGTCTGTGCATACGATGGAATATTATTCTTTCATAAAAGAGGAAATTCTCACACAACGAAAACATGGATGAACCTTGAGGACGTTATGCTAAGTAAGATAAGCCTGTCACAAAAAGATACTGTATTGGGGAATTCCCTGGCAGTCCAGTGGTTAGGAGCTAGCACTTTCGCTGGATGGGGAACTACAATCCCACAAGCCATGTGACATGGCAGGAAAAAGAAAAAAAGGTACTAGTGATTTCATTTATATGCGGTATTTAGAGCAGTCATACTCATAGAAACAAAAAGTAGAATGGTGGTTGCCAGGGGCTAGAGAGAAGGATAAAAACAGGAACTTGTTTAATGGGTATTGTTTTACTTTTGTGATGCAGACGAAACTCCAGAAGAAATTCTGGCAGTCTGATGCATAACAATGTGAATATACTTAAGGCTACTGAACTGTATACTTTAGATGGTTAATGTGATACATTTTGCATTATGTATATTTTATCACACTTTTTTTTAAACTGCAGCCTGAGGAAAAGCAGGGTTGTAGAATTTGATAATCTCTGGATTGGTAGAGACTTTTAATGCTATCTAGGCCAGCCTCCCAGTTCAGACACTTTTCTATACATTTTAAAAAATCTTTAGCATTTTCCCTGAGACTAGACATTGTTTGCATCCTTTTAATGAAAGTAAAAGCCAAACCAATTAACAACCTAAAGGAAAAAAAATTCATTCAGGTTCTTTTTATTCATTTGCCTTTGTTTCTTTCAAGGATTGAATTCAAAATCCATCTGCTTATAGATTTCTCAGCAAGAGAGCATCCCGGCAAAAGCCATTTTCAGTATAGACTCACAGAGAATCTGATTCTTGAATAAAGTTGTGGTTTGCAGTTTTAAGAAAAACAACAACACTCTTTTTGCTCCTTCTTCAATTAGACATTATACGCAACACACAACACTAGTCTTCCCGGGGATCTGGCAACTCAGATTATACCCTTGGTTCCAGAATTGTAATTAAACAGGCGTTTATCTTATCACATTTGCAATGTATTTGCTCATCACATCTAAGAAAAATGAAGATCAGTCTCATGGACCTTTTTATTAAATACTCCTGTTGAAATCCTCGCTGGCAAAAGAAAGGAAGCTCTGATATGTAGGAGTTCTAGAAAAGTCTGTGTAGTAAGATCTACTTGAGATGTATCACGGAACTCTAGAATTGCTCTGGTTTGTTCTTGAGCTTGATGTCTGTGTTTACAGAAACCTGGTCTGCAGTAACATGGTAGCCGAGCTTCTGATATGTTGTCTCATGATCGTAGTTGAAATCTAACATATAAAATGGAGTATCAGCCCCAAGACACTAAAAGAGATTCTTAAATAATTGAAGAACAGTTTACTCTCTTGAAAACTATTATAATAATTATTACAATTAGTATTGTTACCATTAATATTGACATTATATATAATGTGTACTTCTGAGGTACACAGTACATTATAATTTTTATTCGTAATGTCACAACATTCTATATAGTGTTCTTTTACAGGGGAATAATGAAGCCTGTAAATGTGTATATTTAACTTTGCATTTTAAGAAATGTAGGGTTTGCATACTAAGAAATTCTCTTCAAGCTGCATAATAAACAGTTCCTTTAAATTTTTTGTAGAACAAAGTGAGTTATCAATAAAGTGTAGCTTGATTTATATGAAGTTTTTTCTTCTCCTTGCTCATCAGCCTGAGAACAGCATGACTCGAAGGAAGGAATATTCTCAATAGTGAATAGATAATGCTTAACGAAATTTGTGTTTTTCACTCATTAGTTTTTTAACAAGGAAGGAAGGTGGGGAAAGAAGAAAGGAGAGAAGGGAAGAAAGAGAAAGAGAGAAGAACACTTGTCATCTGAAAACGCAGACTCGGTTTCTGTAACACAAAGGAAAGCGCAGGCAGCTTTTGTCCAGCTGCCTATGACTTTAATACGTTGAACAAGCGGTTTATTTTTTCTCTCTTATAGAACCATGTGTCACTGACATTAAGCTTGCAGCTGCTGCCTCTCCCATAAGCCAGAAGTAGGGGTTGAACTTTGTTCCAAGAACACACCTGTTGCTTAGGGGGAAAAAAACACCCCACATACCTGATTGTACAGTATGGAAATCTGAGAATGACACAAATGTGCACCACGTTAACTCCTGTCCCTCTGTGTAAAAGCTGTTTCACAGACACTAACAATGAAAAAGGGCAGCCGAGCCATGATTTAACGTCTGTCTTGTGTTGGCTGCTGGTCGGGCTTAATTTACTGAACACTTAATAGTCTATTGACAGAACAGACCACAAAAAAAGGGAACTAATAGCTACAATTAGGAAGCTCTGTTGAACCAAAGAACATGGCAGGTTTAGCAAAGATTAGATCTTGTAAAGCCGCCTTGTATGCGGCATAAACTGAAGGGCTTGTTTAAATTACCCTTCAACCCAGGAACGCTGACACAGCTTGCACCCTTTTCAAGAGATAAACAAACGATGCACAGTTTTATAATAGATGTTTGGGGTAAATATAGTCCTCAATGTCAAAGAAAAGGATCCCCCAGAAACTGAGCCTACAGAACTGTAAGCCCTTGGTCAACAATCATTTATCCTGAAATGGGTGAATGTGGTTTTTTTTTTTTTTTTTTTAATAAAGCTGTCCTGTTATTCACGGTATATGGAACTAATCTTGGGTCTGTTTCTAAGTGATTTGACCATCATGAAACAACTGCAAATCATATAGCTCTTCCTAACTCAAGCCCTTTTTGGAGAGTTATAGAATTTACATATTAATGTTTGTAAAGGTCTGCAACATTTATTTCTTATCATGATTAAGATGGATACAAAAGAAATATTCTTTTATGAATTGTTCAATAAAAATGAGAGACCCACAATTTGAACAAAAGGACAATAAAATTCAGCAAAGTATAATACACTACACATGGTAAGATTAAATGGTATTAAACAATACTATAGCTTTGAGTTCCTGGACTTTATAAAGGATGGACCTATCTAGACAGTTATTATAGCTCTACTTTTAATGGGCCATGGTTCCTCTTGTAGATGTTCTTAGAACTCGTTACTTACTTAAATCATCTGCATAATGTCTTGTTCATTTTATGCCTTGATGGTTAGGTAACATGTCCAAAGGGTGTGTAAGTTAAGGATGATCTCTTGTTTGTATTCGGATTTCAAAGCTGGCTCTTACTTTTTATAGCATGACCTTGAGCTAGCCCTTACCCTTCTTAGTAATGAGACTGGACCACATCACTTCCAAGGGCTCTCAGAGCCCCTTTGAGTGACTCATCCGTTGTCTCAGTGTGAAAGCATGAGGGAGTTACTCAGTTGCCAAATGAAGAGCTTGAGATAGAACAGCTTCATCACCAATATAAAGAAAAAAAGAAATCTTGAGCCATGCCAGGGAAAGAACCTCAAACAAGCAAAACAAGCAGAAGGAAACATGTCAGAAAAAGGATACATAGAACACTAAAGATAACATATCATCCTGCTTTGTGATAATATAGAAAAAAAATCAGACTCCTTCATTTAAAAAGATCTTGAGGGACTTCCCTGGCAGTCCAGGGGCTAAGAAGACTTCATGCCCCGAACGTAGGAGCCCAGGTTCCATCCCCAGTCAGGGAATTAGATCCCACATGCCACAACTAAAGGTCCTGCATACCACAGCTAAGACCTGGTGTGGACAAAGAAATAAATACAAAAAAATACAAAATACAAATAAAAAGACCTTGCAGCCTTCGTGAGTCTGTCCTTCTTGGTCTTACTGGTTCTTACTTCTTCCTTGGCATGGACCTATCCCTAGAATAAATAACATAAAAATGGCTATATATTTATTTTTCTAATTGTATCTGTATTCTTTCTTGGATTTTAGAAAACCTTTATGGGTAGTTTGTACTCAAAAAGAACACCCATTTGCCATTTTTGGTGCTTTATAATCTGGGTCTATGTAGAAACCCTCCTGCCCCCACCAAAAAAAAAACCCAAAAAACAATCAGAAGCACAAGTTTGGTGCCTCCTGAGAAACCTATATGCAGGTCAAGAAGCAACAGTTAGAACCTGACATGGAACAATGGACTGGTTCCAAGCTGGGAAAGGAGTATGTCAAGGCTGTATAATGTCACCCTGCTTATTTAACTTAAGGGCTTCCCTGGTAGCTCAGCTGGTAAGGAATCTACTTGCAGTGAAGGAAACCCTGTTTTGATTCCTGGGTTGGAAGATCTGCTGGCAAAGGGAATGGCTACCCATTCCAGTATTCTTGGGCTTCCCTGGTGGCTCAGCTGGTAAAGAGTCTGCCTGGATTGTGGGAGACCTGGGTTCCATCCCTGGGTTGGGAATATCCCCTGGAGAAGGGAATGGCTACCCACTCCAGTATTCTGGCCTGGAGAATTATTTATATGCAGAATACATGATGCAAAATGCCAGGCTGGATGAATCACAAGCTGGAATCAAGATTGATGGGAGAAATATCAACAACCTCAGATATGCAGATGATACCACCCTTATGGCAGAAAGTTAAAAGGAACTAAAGAACCTCTTGATGAAGGTGAAAGAGGAGAGTGAAAAAGTTGGCTTAAAACTTTTTAAGTTGGCTTAAAACTCAACATTCAGAAAACGAAGATCATGGTATCTGGTCCTATCACTTCCTAGCAAATAGATGGGGAAACAATGGAAACAGTGACAAACTTTCTTTTCTTCGGCTCCAAAATCACTGCGGATGGTGACTGCAGCCATGAAATTAAAAGACACTTGCTCCTTGGAAGAAAAGCTGTGACAAACCCAGACAGTGTATTGAAAAGCAGAGACATCACTTTGCCAGCAAAGTTCTGTTTAGTGAAAAACCAAAGCTATGGTTTCTCCAGTAGTCATGTTGGATATGAGAATTGGACCATAAAGAAGGCTCAGCGCCTTTGAATTGTGGTGCTGGAGAAGACTCCTTGAGAGTCCCTTGGACTCTCTCACAAGGAGACCAAACCAGTCAATCCTAAAGGAAATCAACCTTGAATATTCGTTGGAAGGACTGATGCTGAAGTTCCCAGTATTTTGGCTCCCTGATGTGAAGAGCCCACTCTTGGAGAAAAGACCCTGGGGAGCGATTAAGGGCAGGAGGAGAAGGGGGCGACAGAGGATGAAATGGTTGGATGGCATCACTGACTCAATGGACGTGAGTTTCTGGTAGCTCCGAGAGATCGTGGAGGACAGAGGAGCCTGGCATGCTGCAGTCGGTGGGGTCGCCAAGAGTGAGGCACGACAGAGCAACTGGACAACAGCGGTGGAACAGCCCATTCCCCACAGATCCAGCCTCCTCAACCCCCTGCTTGCCTTCAGTCAAGCTGGCCCTCCCATTGACTAGTTTCTTGCTAATAGTTTTAATCGGAACATTCATTTTTATTATAATTAAACATAAGTATACCTTGGCAGACTCAAGCTCAAAAGATCATGTGACATCTGTGACATTCTCCAGATGGCAGAGACCCACGCCCCCCAACAAAATAGTATTTGTACGAAGAATTCTGCATCTAGGTTTCAAACAGGCTTTATATCAGGGATCTTTTGTCTTACAGTCTTGGCCAGCTGCAATAGAATTATTAGAGAAGAAAATACCTTGGAAACCATCCATTCCAATATACATCCTCATTTCTTTTTCTTTGTCTTTCTGCCTCCCTCCCTCTCTCTCTTCTCTCCTTTATCTCCTAACACCCAGGGACAACTCTCTGAAAGAGAATGTACCTGATGATGTTAGTCACGCTGTCATGTCCGACTCTTTGGGATTCCATGGACTGTAGTCCTGT
The DNA here is from genome assembly GCA_006410615.1 of Neotragus moschatus. Taxonomy (NCBI): domain Eukaryota; kingdom Metazoa; phylum Chordata; class Mammalia; order Artiodactyla; family Bovidae; genus Neotragus; species Neotragus moschatus. Next base: position 1,151,696 of record SJYA01002928.1, read on the forward strand.
AGGCTCCTCTGTCCGTGGGATTTCTCAGGCAAGAATACTGGGGTGGATTGCCATTTCCTTCTCCAAGGAATCTTCCTGACCCAGGGATTGAACCTGGGTCTCCTGCATTGCAGGTAGACTCTTTACCCTGACTCTCCGATGACTCTCTGAGCCATCAGGGAAGCCCTCCAATATACATCTTCATTTCTCTTTCTTTGTCTTTCTGACCCCCTCTCTCTCTCCATCCCTTCCTCTCTCCCTTCTATTCCTTCTTTTCTTCCTATCTTTTTCTCTCCCTTTCTTCAAAGAAAGAAACTGTAGCCTAGAGGGGTTGGTGATATAGGTGCCATGTTGTATACAGAGCCATGACTCCATGGCAGAGGAAGAATCTGGTCTCCACCATCTCCGTCTGTGGTTTGGGAGATGCCTGGTTTAGACCTCCCTGGGTCAGCTGTCTCTCTCTGCCTTGGCAGGCAACTGAATCACTAGTAAGACACGGTGGCATGTATCTGCCACCTCTTCTTGTCCTCGGCACTCAACAGCTGGCACCGTTCCCCCTATCACATTTCCACAATGGGTCAAGAAAAGGGTGGACTTGGGCGCAGCAGGTGAGGAGAGAAGCTAGAGTGAACGTCACCGTAACTCGTGTCCTGCATGTGTCTCCTCAGAGCCGCGGGGAGGGAGGCAGCAGCACAGTGACCTCTAGGACAGATGAACTGTGTCCCTCGTGGGTCTCTGCTTCTCCCCAGTCACTAGGCCAGCCTGCTCTCAGCCTGGTCATCACTCACTGTGCTGTTGACACCGGATTGGCAGAATTCAAGAAGATCGCAGATCAGCCCATCTCTGCTATGACTTCTTTCCAAGAAGGTGGAGAATTTTGACTCTCAGCACTGAACACAGGCTTTGTTTTTAACTTAAGGATGTTTGCTTTTAGAACATCTAATCCCCGTCTCTGCCCTTGAACATCCTCGTTTCATGGCCCATTGTAAGCCTAGGGAAGGTTCTTTATCAGGAACTGCACGTGGAATCTCAGCATCTCTGCCTGAAGAGACACCAGGCATCACTAATCGCCAGAATCTCTCTGTTTACTCCAAAAATAAATACCTCCGGAATATTTTGCTGAGACGATGCATTGGGTTCCATGAATCTCTCAGGTTAAGATGAGACCTGTGCTTTTCTTTCTGCTTCTTAAAGGAAACCTAAGGAAACCTGTGGAACACCAGCCCTGATTATTCTCTTCTGGTCTGTGATCACTGGTGTAAGCAAAATGTAAGAACCAAAATATGCGGAGATGTGTTCTGAACGTCCTCAGACTTCTGTGTGCACGTTGCTATTATTTAAAATGGATGGGCAGCAAGGTCCTACTCTATAGCACAGGGAACTCTACCCAATGTTATATGGTAGCCTGGATGGGAGGGAAGTTTGGGGGAGAATGGATACATGTATATGTATGGCCGAGTTGCTCTGTTCTGCACCTGAAACTCTCACAACATTGTTAAGCAGCTATACTACAATATAGAATAAAAAGTTAAAAAAAAAAAAAACCCGAATACCTTTCAGAAGATTGTTTTCCATGTGAGAATGTAATCATGCTACTTAGAACTGCACAATAAAGGTCCTTTTCCTTTCTCTTGCCTTTTTCTTTTTCCCCTCCGTCTTTCCTTCTTCCTAAAACTATGCCAATAATGCGAACATTTGTTGTTGTTTTCTATCTAGACTTCAGGATAATTTAATTGTTTGCCTGGAGGCTGCTTCAGCGTCTGAAAATTAATACTTTGTCTAAAAGTAATGACCTGATCTCATTTAGAGTATCTTATTATTGCTATTCGAGCAACCATACCCACAAAATACACCACACACAGAGGCACACAAAGAGACATGCCCCTCCACATATGTATATCTACTATACACCTACGAATTCCTTATGATACTGTATTAGCTACATATAAGGCAAAACAGCCTTGATCAAATAGATGGACACTCTGACCCGAGTCATTCTAATCGTACTGTGTGTGTTTGCACATTTCTTAGTGTGCATAAGGCAACTAGAAAATATGCTTTTTAACCTGTAGTATATTTTTCCCTTTCCAGTTGTATTTAGAATATGGTTGAAAACTTTAAGTTTTGAAACATGGCAGTTTACGCTTTCATAACATATTACGGAGAAGGCAATGGCAACCCACTCCAGTACTCTTGCCTGGAAAATCCCATGGACAGGGGAGCCTGATGGGCTGCAGTCCATGGGGTTGCTAAAAGTTGGACATGACTGAACGACTTCACCTTCACTTTTCACTTCCATGCACTGGAGAAGGAAATGGCAACCTACTCCAGGATACTTGCCTGGAGAATCCCAGGGACGGGGAAGCCTGGTGGGCTGCTGTCTCTGGGGTCGCACAGAGTTGGACACGACTGACGTGACTTAGCAGCAGCAGCAGCATGGCAAAAACCACCGTAATATTGTAATTAGCCTCCAATTAAAATAAATAGATTAATTTTTTTAACTTAAAAGAAAAAAGAATACTAGGTGGGAATTCATAAGTAACAGGAAGATCCATCAATATATTGACTTGTAGTCCAATAGAAATCCCATGAGCTCTGTCTGTGATAGTACATTTTTGTGAGCCTTACTGTAAGTATTTTAAACTGAAGGTCAGAGTTAGAAAAAGGATAACTCTGGATTTTCTTTTGATTTTTCTGTTTGGATTGGGTTTTATCATGTTACTTTCCCCTCCAATCACTAAAGTGATAGTTATCAGGCAAGAAATAACTTGGGAGTCAAAAGGGCCAGTTGAGAAATTGAATTTTTGTCCAGGACTTCATGGCATCATCTTTCTAATAATTAGTTATTCCCGGTTTCCAGAGTCTTTAGTTGTATTTATATAATTTTAAATATCTGGATGAAAAGTGAAAAATTCAATTGTTGTTGTTTAGTAGCTAAGTTGTGTCCAACTGTTTCATGGTTCCACGGACTGTAGCCCACCAGGCTGCTCTTTCCATGGGATTTCCCAGACAAGGATACTGGAGTGGGTTGCCATTTCCTTCTCCAGGGGATGGATCTTCCTGACCCAGGGACTGAACCTGCATCTCCTGCTTGGCAGGCAGATTCTCTACCACTGAGCCACCTGGGAAGTAAAAACTTCAGTAGATTGTCTCAATATATCCAGGTCAGTCCCAAACTTTTAGATGAGAACTCTCACTCCAAAGTTCATCTGTAAGTTAGTTCTTAGAAACTTGGAAAACATTTGCCTATAGACCTGATGTAAGGGATGGGTGGTTCATTTCATATGCAAAGATGCAGAAGAATATGACTCTGTGTGTGGTACACAAACCACTGCCATCCACAGATTCTGCTAATGGTCTGCCACGAAATGAGTACAGAAATTGTGAGCGAAACATTGAGAACTTTTATAACAATCCAACAGAGTCGTTTTAAAGGCTGCTAAATCTGATAATTTAAGAAACTTGGACTTGTGCTTTGTGTGTCTTTATTTCATTTTTCTAGTAAGACTCTTTTATTAATACTTCTTTTACAAAACTATCAGTCTGTGAGAGATGAGAAATTAAAAAGAAAGTCCTCACCAAAGGTTTTTTGAGTAGTACCATGTAATGCAGAATGTTGGGGAAGAAACATGACTCAATGACTCTTCCACCATGATTTTAGTTTTAGTTAAATGAAGCAGGAAAACAATAATATTAAATGAAAAACACTCATTTATTATGAATGCTGATACCTGGGGGAGTGTGCATTTAATTAGAGAAGGACTTAGCACCAGATAAGGGTTTCTGTACAGATTTTGTGTACGTCCAGCTGACGATGGGCCTGGTTCCTTTCTACTTTTGCTACCACACATAGGATTTTTCTTTTTCTTTATGTGAGTATATAATTACTCTCCTTTAATTATCAGAATAAATTCAGAATTGACATGCGGGACCAATAAAAAAGGAAAGAAGAAAATTTTCCAAGGATAACAGAGCAGGAATTGAAAGGGTAGAGAGGTGATGTATATACTTACCAAAAGATTTGCCTTATTGAAAAGTGAAGTCTGCTGGCTTTCCTGATGGCTCAGTGGCTAAGACTCCAGGTGCCCAATGCCAGGAACCTGGGTCTAATCCCTGGTCAGGGAACTAGATCCCATATGCCAAAATGAAGAATTTACCTGGCTCAACTAAAGATCCCACATGCTGCAAATAAGACCTGGTACAACCAAATTTATAATAAATAAATAAAAATAAGTATTTTAAAAACATTATGATTATATAGTTTGCTTTAAAATGATGAAATGTTTATATATATATATATTTTATGAAAAGAAAAGCTGGAAGGATACTTATTAAATTGCTGAGAGTGGTCATTTTTGGGGATCAGACTTGCCAAAATCTTTGCATCCTAAACATCCATGTCTTTTGAACTTTTGTAACAAGCATGTGTAAACTGTTATCAGAAGAAAAGGAAAGGAAGATTGGGTATTTTAAGAAAAAGCTCTTGGAATCGAGGCATTGCCTGGAAGAAGTTCACTGAGCAGCAAAAGACAAGGGAAAACGTAGGTACCAAGCAGTGTTGGTCCCACACAGCTTGGCTGCATGCTGGTCAGGAGTGGTCAGGAGTCCAAGATGCAGCAGAATCCATGGGGACCTGGGGAACCAGTGTTCAGCAAGGGCTTTCATGGACTGAGTGCTCCATCGTGAGATCTGAGTTGTTGTCAGGCCTGTACGGTTGATGAGTGAACAAAATCTGGTTTGTAGCTAAATTCTTTGGTCACCGGAGATCTATTTCATTTCCCTGCCATATTTAAATTCTCTGCATTAGTAAGAGAGGCGAAGGGGAGAGAGCACTAGCGTTTATTGAGGGCCTGCTATGTTAAGCACTTCGTACATCTGCCAATGCATAGCTTTGCTTGGTCATCAGGAGAACACTTTAAGGTAGGTGAACTCGAGATAAAGAAGCCAGGTGTCAGGAAGGCTGGATAACTTGCTTATAGCCCTGTGTCAATGGGTAGAGTCGGATTCTATCTCAGGCCTATCAGAAGATCGGAAGCTCACAGAGTCTCTGCTGTGCCACACCGTTTTCTAAGAATTCAAATCGTTCATTATTTACTGGCTGTTGTTGAGCTTCTGGTATAATAAAGGCCCTTCTCTGTAGGCACTGGGCTTCCCAAGTGCCTCAGTGGTTAGGAATCCTGCTAATGTAGGAGACATAGATTTAATCACTGGGTCGGGAAGATTCCCTCAAGAAGGAAATGGCAACCTGATCTGGTGTTCTTGCCTGGGAAATCCCATGGACAGAAGAGCCTGGTGGGCTACAGTCCATGAAGTTGTAGAGTTGGACACAACTTAGCGACTGAACAACATGTAGGTACCCAGGGACCTAGTATTCAAGAGCTTATTACCTACTTGGGGACTCAAGGCATACACACATGCATGAAACTTAAATAAGCATGTGACTGAAATAATCCAAAGTGAAAGCACAGTGCTTAGTGTTACAGTGCATTCTAGAATAAGGAGTGCTTGCTGCCTCTAATTTTTCTGATTCATTGCAGCAGCCAAGTATCCTTTACTTGTATAGACCCCCAAATTCAGCAACCATGCAGTACTTCTGGCCTTGAGAGTCAAAGGATTTAGTTTAAGCATGTTGGTAAAATGCTTTCGATTCCTTAAGTGTTAGAAAAGCAAGTTAGAGAATTTTGAGAGTGGCGAATTTGCCAAGTGTCTTGTCACTATGCATTGACTAAATTTGAAAATGAAATTAATTTCAGAGAAGAGTTTTGTGCCGATTACAAACTTATTCTGCCTGTCAGAAAAGCAAACAGATTTAAATATACAATAGTGTTTTCTTTTTTTCTATTCTGATGTCTTAAGAAATACTTTCTGGTTTTAATTATTTCAAACAGTTGGTTTTTTTAAAGGTCATCTGCTACAATGAATTGTTTAGAAAAGTTTTATAATGGGTTTTTAAAATTACAGTGATTAGTTTTATACTATAGATTTTACAAACTTTCCTACACATTCTATTGTTAGTGACCTGCTTGTTTTGACCATGTGTTCTGGGTCTCTTTTCATGTCAGTAAGTTGAGGTCTATACTATCACTTTTAATGACTGCACAGTATTTCATTGCATGATTATACCTTCATCGATATAAACAATCAAAATCATAGTGGAGGAAATAATATGTACAAGGATGCAGAGCCCAGATGAGGGTAAGATGATTAAGGCCCTAGGGTGTGACCCTGAAAGGACATGCATCTGGGCTCACCTGGTCTCTTCCCTGAAAGAATGGGCATCTAGTGGTATTTCAGTTCAGTTCAGTCGCTCAGTCATGTTCGACTCTTTGTGACCCCACAGACTGCAGCACACCAGGCTTCCCTGTCCATCACCAACTCCCGGAGCTTACTTAAACTCTTGTCCATCCAGTCAGTGGTATTTATAATCTTTTAAAAAATTACTGACATTTGACTTTTTTTCAGTTTTTTCCCTATTATAAATGAAGTTACAGTGCATGTCCTTATACAGATACTATTCTATAATTGTACAATTATTTTCTCGAGGAAAAGTCCAAGTACTGGTAGTGCTGGGTCAGTGATAAATGCTCCCTAATACTTACTGTTGCCCCCCCCCAACCCAATCCCACCCTTCCTGCCCTCCACACACATTGTACTGATTCATACTCTCAGTGTCTAAAAGTGCTTTAGGCTGTTGGGTGATAATTACAAACTAGCAAAATAAGAATTTTAGGGACACGATGCATGATTTGAACGCACATTATTATTCATGGAATTAATTGTTTAAAAATACTTTGCCCTGTTACACTAGCAAGAAGATAAAAACAAAGCTACATGTCCCCCTGTATTTTTTGCCAGAGAAGATCATTTATTTCTACCTTTTATTTATTTGACATGGGAGGAAGTTTGTTTAAATTGGTTCTCTGGGGCTGGATGTGACATGTTCTGGGTGGGGTGTTACTTTAATGGAAACCGATAATGTAGCTGAGCTATGTAATAAAAGACTGCAGGCCTGAATGTAGAAAGGACATGTTGGAGCTGTTCCTTAGTGTCAGAACTGTGCACTGTGGCTGATGTAAACTACTTATGTGAGCTTGAAGTTGCCTAGGCAACAGTCCTATTAATGAAGAATGAACCTCTCTTATTATCAGTGCCTGGATGAATTTTTTTTTTTAATAAAATGTGCCTAGTAGTCTCACATTGACATTTTCAATCTACCTACTCATCTTTCCTTTCTAGGCTGCAAAACTATTTAGCTCTATTCAATAAGGATGCATTCTTTCTCTGCTAATGAAAGTGAAATCATTGGGGGGGGGGGAAACAGTCAACTGTAAGGGCAGTAAAAATACTAATTTATAACAATTACCTAATATAAAATTATTGTCCTTTTGATATATGCTTTGGCCAAGGCAGAGCCTGAAATTGACTGGGACTTGGTAGGTATTTGAGCAGGCCAGAGTCTTTAAATTAACTTGTCTTTATGATTTAATGGAGTGTTGCCAACATATTTATAAATAAGTGGAGTGTGACATTGCTTCTTCCTTCTCCTGGTCAGACTGTAAATTTAGACTCCATTTCATTGTGTGCACACTAGAAATTTAAAAAAAAAGTTGTGGTTGTCTTGAAGAGCGAGAGAGCCATGTTAAGGAGGACGATGGTTAGAATGCCTGGGTACCAAGCATTGTGCTTCCTGAGGTCTAGAAAGAAGGAAATCATTTCTTCAAAAAAGAATACATTCCTGGGACTTCCCTGGCCATCCAGTGGTTAAGACTCCACGCAGGGAATGTGGGTTCAATCCCTGGTCAGGGAACTAAGACCCCAAGTGCGTGGCCCCCCAAAAAAGAGAGTACATGCCCTTTTTTAATGAGAATACTTCTTGAGTTTTGTCAAGCTAACCAGATGAGGAACTCACCTTTCAGTCACGGTTATCGGCAACCCATTCCTTTCCAAATGGAACGTTTATTGTCTGTTCCACCTTGTCGCCTGTTAGAGTCATTAGTCATTCTCGGCTTGTTTCCCCTGAGAAGGTACTCAGAACTTTCTGATTATGAAATTAAATGATAAACCCCGATTATGTTCTCATCACATCTTTTTGATAATTATTTTCTGATAGTAAAATTTAAATGTTTGAGGTAGAAATGTTGACAATCAATGTAAGAAGAAGAAAATTTTAAAAACCACTCATAATCTCACTACTCAGTCAACTGCCACTGATATTGTGGCATGTTTACTTCACCAGGACATTGTTCAAAGTCCTCCTTGGTAAGACAGAATCCACACTGATCTGTGAGGGCCATATGTATAAGGGCAAGTGACACATACCAGTGAAGATACGAAGATGCTGCCTGAAACTAAGGGGACAGTTGTAGTCTAAGCAAAACTTGGCCCTTCTATGTCACTGTGGCAATTCCAGAGTCAACAACAAGTAGCAGTTAATCTGATTTCTCATTTCTTAACTTATATCGTTAGACTATGTGGCTGACAAAACAGATTTTGCCATCAGCACAAGCATGCCTCCAATTTTCTTTGTTAAAAGTGATCCTGGCTTGCTTCTTTGTGCCTTTCCTATTGGCACGTAGGGAAGAGAGAGCTGTTTCCCAAACATATGCAAAATAGGCCAAAGTTCATGGGAACTAAAGATGTCATAGTGAAGAGACATTGTGTACTTGCGTGTTTTATTCTTGGCAGTGATGGCATAAAGAGGCAGTCTGGGTGTTGCTTTAGTCCCCTTCAAGCATCCCCAGATAAATATGATAAAAATAACAATAATAAGCACAAGGAATAAAACGCTCATGCACTGATAGGATAAAAGCTTCTTTAGAGACCTTTGCTATTTTTAACAAACTGAAACAATCCAAGGAAAAATAGAGTGTTTATCACTGAGTCTCTCAGCGACCCCCTGTCAGCACAGTCCTACCATCCTTTTCACCAGATAATGCCCCAAGCCCCTCTCGCATAGCTGTTCATAGCCACCCCCCACTCCGATTCCATAATCCAATATGTATATACCACAAGGCAGGTAATGGGGAAATGCTGTCATCAGAAGGATGAAGTTGGGATGGAAGTTCCAAAATGTCTGAAAATGGAAACAGAATACGCTTTTTCTCCTTTGAAAAAGAAGCAGAAAGTTCATACCAATGTCAGTTCCCTGGTTTTGATGCTGCACTATATTTAAGTAAGATATAACTAATGAAGTAACTTAGGACTTCCCTGGTGGCTCAGAAGGTTAAGAATCTGCCTGCAATGCAGGAGACCCAGGTTCGATTCCTGGGTGGGGAAGACCCCCTGGAGAAAGGAACAGCAATCCACTCCAATATTCTTCCCTGGAGAATCCCATGGATAGAGGAACCTGGAGGGCCACAGTCCATGGGGTTGCAAAGAGTCAGACACAACTGAGCAACTCACACACACACACACACACACACACACACAGTGGAGTAAACTGGCTGCTGAGAGCACGGCACCTCCCTGTACTGTCCTTTCAACTTCCTGTGAACCTATAGTTATTTCAAAATAGGTAAAAATAAAAATCTTTTGATCTGTAAAGTGTAGGAATTTCAGAAAATTACAGCAGGGTATTAGAAACATTTTTAAAACTCTAAGATGTTAGTGAACTGATATCTCTTTATAAATAAATAGTTATTTCTTGGAGAAAGAAATGGCAGCCCACTTCAGGATTCTTGCCTGGAGAATCCCATGGACAGAGGAGCCTGGTGGCTACAGTCCGTGGGGTCACAAAGAGTCGGACATGACTTGAATGAGTGACTGAGCAGTTATTTCTTGAAAAAATAAAAAAGAAGTGGAAGAAGGACTTTCAGTTTCTGGTCCTGCATGTAAAGAGCCTGGAAGTCACCACTCCATCCAAATAACAAGGAAAAAGCTGAACTCTGAAAAAGCAACTCTTGTTGGGTCTTTAAAGGAGGATACGGGGAAAACTGCTGTCCCAAAGACCAAAGAAACAGGTGAAGTTTGGGCTTAATGGAGCAGAGACTCATGAGTGAGACTGTCAAGGGAACCAGCTGTTGTTCAGTCACTAAGTTGTATCTGACTCTTTGTGACCCCATGGACTGCAGCACACCAGGCTCCTCTGCCCTTCACTATCTCCTGGAATTTGCTCAAACTCATGTTCATTGAGTTGATGCTGCCCTTTTCTCCTCCTGTCCACAATCCTTCCCAGCATCAAGGGCTTTTCCAACGTGTCAGCTCTTCATATCAGGTGGCTAAAGTATTGAAGTATTTGTTGAGGTAGAAAAACTTGAATTATAATTGGCAAATTACTGGAAGCTCAATGCAGACAACTCAGAGTTAAGAACTCTGGGGGAACCCATTCATAGGCAGCCCCCACAATATTTTGAGATCTACCTCTAACAGCTCAACTAGGTTCCGACAGTAAATCCTGGAGAAAAATCTGCTTGGGCTTTTGGCAGGTGGAGGGCAAAAAGAAGCATTTTGAAATAAGCCAGAGCACTGGGTTCTTAGTAAGGCCCTAGCATTACCCTACTACCAAAATAAAGCAAAGACATTATAAGAAAACTACAGACCTATATTTCTGTGAACATAGATGCAAAAATCCTCAGCAAAATATTAATTAAATCTAAAAAAGTATAAAAAAGAATTATATACCATGATCAAGTTGGATTTTTTTTCCCAAGTATGCAAGGTTGGTTCAACATTCAAAAATCAATTCATGTAATCTGTCACATCAACAGAAAAAGAAAAATCACATGATCATATCAATAGATGCAGGGAAAGCATTTGACAAAATCCAATACCTATTCCCTGGTGGCCCAGCGATAAATAATCTGCCTGCAATGCAGGATACTTGGGTTTGATTCCCTAGCTCAGGAAGATTCCCTGGAGAAGGAAATGGCAACCCACTCCAGTAATCTTGCCTGGGAAATCCCATGGACAGAGGAGCTTAGACAGCTACAGTCCCTGGGGTCACACAGAGTCAGACATGGCTGAGCAACTAACAACAGTAACAAATTCTTTGTTGGGAAGATCCGCTAGAGAAGGGATAGACTACCCACTCCAGTATTCTTGGGCTTCCCTTCTGGCTCAGCTGGTAAAGAATCCACCTGCAGTATGAGAGACCTGGGTTTGATCCCTGGGTTGGGAATATCCCCTGGGGAAGGGAAAGGCTACCCACTCCAGTATTCTGGCCTGGAAAATTCCATANCTTGAGAGTCCCTTGGACTGCAAGGAGATCTAACCAGTCCATCCTAAAGGAGATCAGTCCTGAATGTTCGTTGGAAGGACTGATGTTGAAGCTCAAACTCTAGTACTTTGGCCACCTGATGCAAAGAGCTGACTCATTTGAAAAGACCCTGATGCTGGGATGGATTTAAGGCAGGAGGAGAATGGGACGACAGAGGATGAAATGGTTGGATTGCATCACCGACTCAATGGACATGAGTTTGGGTAAACTCCGGGAGTTGGTGATGGACAGAGGCCTGGGGTGCTGCAGTCCATGGGATCGCAAGGAGTCAGACCCAAGTGAGTGACTTTCACTTTCAATACCTATTCATGATAAAAACTCCATAAACTAGGACTAGAGGGAAACTTTCTCAATTTAAACTAGTCCTAGTTTATGGAGTTTTCTTACAATGACAAGAAACTGAGAACTAACATCATATTTAAAGGTGAGAATATCAGAGATCAGGTGCAAGGCAAGGATGTCCCCGCTCACCAATCATTTTTAACATCAAGCTAGAATTTTTTGCTAATGCAAATAGGTGAGAAAAGGAATTAAAATGCACCCTGACTGGGAAGGAAGATATAAAACTGTCTTTTATCACAGATGACATGACCTTCATCTTTGTAGAAAGTTCAAAAGAATCAACAGAAACTCTCCTGAAACTTAAGTGATTACAGCATGCAATATTTGTTAAGAGAATTCATTAGAAATGTGAATTCTTGGGCCCACCCAAAGCTACTGAATCTGAAACCCTGGGGGTGAATCGTGACAATCTCTGTTTTAACAGAGCCTCCAGGTGACTATGTGACTCAGCTGGTAAAGAATCTGCCAGCAATGCGAGAGACCTGTGTTCAATCCCTGAATTGGGAAGATCCTCTGGAGAAGGGAAAGGCTACCCACTCCAGTAAACTTGCCTGGAGAATCCCATGGACAGGGGAACCTGGGGGGCTATAGTCCATGGGGTCGCAAAGAGTCGGACATGACTGAGGGACTTTCACTTTCACGTTCTTTCACCAGGTGACTATAATGCAAACTTAATGCAAACCAGTTGAGAAATGCTGGTGTCAGCCTTCCTCATGGCTCTTTATGTCAGCCCAGACGGCTTTGATAACCTGACTTTGTAAGGTTGGGTCTTATGTTCATGTCTATAAGATTAAGCATCTTCAATATTGTTTTAAGCAAAATCGTGAAGTGGGCGAAACTTGGCTTTGGCACCCTATCACCTCTTTTTGTCGGCTCATCTTCCTGCCTTGCTTTCATCTGTCGGGTTCTCTTTTACCTTTTTGTTGGATGAAACTCAAGAGACTTCACCGTTAGGATAGATTAAAGGGTCCTAAGGAATCAGATCTAAAAACACAGCACCTCTAGTTATAAAATATGGGACTTTGGCAGACTCACTGGGGAGGAATGTGAGGTGGTGTTGATCCTGACCTTCCCAGAGCCCTCAAATTGCACCTGACGAGCAGATGCCCATTCCCTTGACCTTCAGTCAGAGAAAGAGGACCCCTTCCCTTTGCTGTCTGGTTCCCAAGAAGAGGGCTGATACAGGCGTAAGATCTGGAAATGTCTTCAGCACAGGCATCCTAGCTGGGTGCTTTTTGCGTCTCCTCCAAGTCTTGCCTATGCCCTCTGTCCCAGTTGCACCTTGCTCATTTTATCATCCACATGGTGCTTTGTGGCCTATAGATTTCCCAATGAAATAGTGCAAAGCTTTGATGGGTGTTCAGAGACCAATTGGGCTTCCCCAGGGAGCCAGTTCTCTCTCAGGGGGAGTAGATGAAAATAAGTCACCATTAGACATGGTGTCTGTTTATCCCGAGGTTTGCTTTAAACTGATGACTGAAATTCATTCTCCTACTCCTTCCCCTCAGACCACAGGTCAAGATTGTACCCCAACCTGTCTGTCCAAGAATTCCAGTCGCCTAAGTGAAAATTGATAGAATCCAAGCAAAATGCACAACTTTGCCTCTTACCAACACTGTCCCTTTCCTCTCTGCACACACGTGCTCACAGGCAGATAGATGCTCATGTATACCCACAAAGGTCACTGAGGCGATCTGAGCCTGGCACATGTGTGATGAACAAACTCAGCAAAAACCCTCAATTATTTGTCGTTACTGAAAAGCCCTACGTTGGACTTTTTCTTTCACAATGTTTTGAACGGCCTGAGTGAGCCAAATTCTTCCTTTCAAGTTATCAGAACTCAGCAGGTTCAGAGGAATTGTTACTGATGCTGTCTGGTTGAGGGGACTCATGGAACTTTCCAGAAGTAAGAAGCAGGCGGATCAGAATGCCTCAAAGATGGGATAAAAATTCTTTGAAATGTGAATGGATTCGATTAAAAATGAATGTAGTTTAGAGTCTACTAGTCACGCCCAGAGTTCCAGGGAGCGGGAAGAGGTACACAGCTGAATCCTCAGAAAGATTTGTCTACATAAGCACATCGAAAGGGAGAGTGGAAGCAGATAGCCAAGTATTCAGCCTTTCTGTCCTCCAACCTCTGCCGCTGTCGTTGAGTGAAAGGCCATGTCGGGGGAGAGACTAATTAATGAAAGTGGCCATCTTCACCTAATCAGACCTGCCAGAAAATTGTTCTGTTAACAAAGAGCTAAATGGTCTTGCTCAGGAAAGTAAAAAAGGGCAGTGATAGTGTTCATCTTGGAATAACTACAAAAATATTGTTAATGCCACCTCTGAGCTGCAATTGTAACTGTAGAAGTCAGGCAATCCCAAATTGCTGTTCCCACAGCAACTATGATTCAGCTGACTCCACAAGGCTTGTCACGGATGAGGACCATGCTTCTGTATCATCACTGTGGGAGAAGTGCAGTTCTTTGATTTATGCCTAAGCCATGGAAAGATTTATTTCATAAGCTTCTATTTGGAAATGTGGTTATTAGAGACTGACAAAAGTCCTTCTGAATCACTGAAAATAAATGTTTTGATGTATGGATAAGCATTCATGCCACTCTTGAGCTTCATGTTCAGAAGGTCATAATGGTCTCCAGGACAGTAAAATTTGAAAATCCTCTATTTCCCTAAGAAATATCCAAAACTTGAGATTTTTGAGCAACATAATCCCAGCACTCAGACTGCCAGGACAAAGAGGAGATGGTGTACTCCAAAAAGGAAAATATATCCTGATTTAAATATTCATAAGATTTAATCTGTTATGTTTATGATGATGGATTTGTCATTCTAAATGTAAATGATCTACAAATCTTGGTTTTATTTTAAGCATTTTCTTGTCAGTAAGGGGGAAAAAAACCCTTGGATGAGAAATGAGAAAAGTTAAGCATTCCCTTTTCCTGTCTCCTCTTCCATCGGGGCCTGGAAGATGAGGAGGAACACTTTTGCTTGAAGTGGAAAGTAAACCAGTCTCCAGTAAGGTGGCAGAATGCTCAAGGAATCACCCACAGGGTTACTAGAAATGTTGTGTCAGAGGAACAGAGCAGCCAAAGGGAAGCCATGGGCGTGCCCTCAGAGGAAGTGAGACAATGAACAGAAACAAATTTCTTGCTATGGCTTAATTAGAGTGTAACTTAGACTCTTAAAACTTAATAAGAGTATTAGCATATTTTTCAGAGAAGGCAATGGCACCCCACTCCAGTACTCTTGCCTGGAAAATCCCATGGATGGGGGAGCCTGGTAGGCTGCAGTCCATGGGGTCACTAAGAGTTGGACACGACTGAGCAACTTCACTTTCACTTTCCACTTTCCTGCATTGGAGAAGGAAATGGCAACCCACTCCAGTGTTCTTGCCTGGAGAATCCCAGGGACGGAGGAGCCTGGTGGGCTGCTGTCCATGGGATCGCACAGAGTCGGACACGACTGAAGCGACTTAGCAGCAGCAGCAGCAGCATATTTTAAAAATATTTTTTAGGGGCTTCCCAGATGGTGCAGTGGTAAAGAATCCACCTGCTGGTGCAGGAGATGCAAAAGACACGGGTTCAGTCCATAGGTCGGGATCTTCTGGAGAAGGAAATAGCAACCGGCTGCAGTTTTCTTGCCTGGAAAATTCCATGGACAGAGGAGTCAGGTGGGTTAGTCTGTGGAGTTGTAATGAGTTGGACGTGACTGAATGAGCACACAGTATAGCTTAAGGTGATAGAACAATAAGAATGAAATAAAAAGGGAAATTGAAGTCTAATGAATCAAAATGGAAAACAACGTTAATACAGAAATAAAATGTAAATGAGAAATGTTAATATATATGAGACCCTACTGAATATCCGTTTATCAGCAATAGAGAATCACAGTAATTACTGATGACAGATAAGGAAATGAAGGGCAGAGAAAATCTAAAAGGTACAAAATCATTCAAATATTATACAGTATGAAGATAATTGTTGGAACCCCTGAGTAGAAAATCTAACAAATGGAACAAACCATATTTTTGAAAGATAAAGTTATGTAAGAAAATTTACCATGAATGAAAGGACCAAATCTATTCCAAGAAATATAACACAGAATGCTCAAAATCCAGACATAACTTAGTTAAGTTGTTAAGCTTCAAGAATGAAGAAATAATTCTTCAGGTGTCAGAATAGAAGTCAGTTTCCTACAAAGGAGAAAAAAGTCAAGCTGGCTTAGATTTGCGCATTGCTACATTCACTGCCATCCTTTCTGCACACGGTGAGAGAGAGACCCAAGGATGTTATATTTAGCCAAGATGTCGTTAAAATATATAGACAACAGGGAGGCATGCTTCAGACTGAAGAACTTAAGCAACTTTGAGAACTTTTTGAGGAACATACTTGATAATGGGAGTCTAGCCAGAAAAAAAAAAAAAATCAAAACTCAGAAATGGAGAAGTCATGGTAAAACAACTGGTGAGAACCACTAGGTATGTCTAAATGTAGGAGTAATTCTCAGTAGCTATGGGATTAGCATTACAGTAAGAATAAGAACTAAAAATGAAAACTGGAGACCAGAGGCAGAAAGAACTGGGAAAGGCCTGTGTTCTTATCTTTCCCAACAAGGAGTCAATTAGTATCATCTAAAATTACAGTGTGTCACTTAAAATATAAATACATAAGTATTNATGTCTAAATGTAGGAGTAATTCTCAGTAGCTATGGGATTAGCATTACAGTAAGAATAAGAACTAAAAATGAAAACTGGAGACCAGAGGCAGAAAGAACTGGGAAAGGCCTGTGTTCTTATCTTTCCCAACAAGGAGTCAATTAGTATCATCTAAAATTACAGTGTGTCACTTAAAATATAAATACATAAGTATTCCAGTCTCTTAATATTTTATATTTTTATCTTAGAATGATCATTTGTGTGCATACTCAGTTGCTAAGTTGTGTCCAACTCTTTGCAACCCCACGGACTGTAGTCTCCAGGCTCCTCTCCTCTGTCCATGGAATTCTCCAGGCAAGAATTCTGGAGTGGGTTGCCATTTCCTTCTCCAGGGGCTCTTTCCAACCCAGCAACCAAACCTGCATCTCCCACATCGACAGGCGGGCTCTTTATCACTGAGCCACCGGGGAAGTCCAGAATGATCATTTAGATCATTTAGAATTCATAATAGTTACAGTGCAGAAACTTTTATTTGAAGCTTAATCAGTTCTTCCTCTTTCATTGTTAGTATTCAATTATAATGAAAATTTATACTTTCATTTTAAAAAATAGTACTTAAGGTATGGTCCCATTTTACCAATGTCTGTCTGCATATGGATTTTTAAAGGTGGATGCTGTGATGTTCATCTTGTATTAATAATGATTATTTCTAGGTTACGAGATATTTTTAAAAAAATTTTAATCTTTGCAACTTATGGCATTTAAAGAAATATTCTGAATCATTGTGCTTTGTCTTATGAAAACAACTGTATGACTTTTCTTAAAAACTAATTGTGTGCAATATAAACACTTGGAATTATTTTCTTCTTGATAACTCTTCTGTAACTTTTTGAATTTAAAAAAATTAAAGAATTAATCAACTAGTTAAGAGTGAGTAGATGGCAAGGATAAGAGAATATGGTTCCATATATTTGAAGACTTTCCCAACCTGCTCAACTCCTTTTAGGGTGTTGAGTCCAGGTAGATCTGAAGTCTCCTTCAGAGCCATCTAACTGAACAGTTGTAGCAACTACTATTGCTTGGTGACCATATCTTAAATACTTACTTTTGTTTATTTATTTGGCTGTACCAGGTCTTAGTTGCGACATGCAAATCTTTAGTTGCAGCGTGGGAACTAGATGTGGGATCTAGTTCCCCAACCAGGGATCAAACTTGAATCTTCTGCATTGGGAGCACAGAGTCTTAGCCACTGGGCCATCAAGAAAGTCCCAGGTGACCATATCTTTATGGGGATGGCTTAAGGGACAATTTTCTTTCCATTATCAAGTGTAGAACAAATTGGGGTGTGAAAGAGGATAGTAGAGACACCCTCTGGAAAATAGTTACACTTTGGGGCTCAAAGATTTTTTAATAGCTTCGTTGAGATATACTTTACATATCATAACATTCACTCTTTTAAAGTATATGATTTGGTGATCCTCAGTATATTCACCACGTTGTGAAACCATCACCACTGTCTAATTCTGGAACATTTTCATTGCCCCGGAAAGAAGCTCCATACTCATTAGCAGTCACTGCCCATTCCTCCCTCACGCCAGTCCCTGGCAACCACTAATCTACTTTCTCTCTGTAGATGTGCTTATTCTGGACATTTCCTATAAACAGAATCATACAAATGTGGTCTTTTGTGACTGGCTTCATTCACTCAGCATAATGTTTTCAAGGTTCCCCCCATGTTGTAGCACGGATCAGCACTTCATTTCTTTCTATTGCAGCGTAATATTCCATTGTTATGGATATATCACATTTTGTTTATCCATTCATCAGTTGTTGGACATTCTGGTTCTTTCTGCTCTCTGGCTATTATGAATAATGATGCTGTGAGCATTTATTTACAAGTTTTTTTGTGTGGACAGGCATTTTCATTTTTCTTGGATATATACCTAGAGATGGGACTGTTGGATCATATGGTAAGTCTCTGTGCAAGCACTCACACAATTAAACTGTTCCCTTTTTGTTTTTGTTGCCAGGCAGAAATGGTGCATAGTGCTTTCCAGGCCCAGCGAGCTTTCCTTCTGATGGCCTCTCAGTACCAGCAACCCCAAGAGGTAAGAGTGTATCCTGAGAACCAAGGGTGCCGGGGAATGGGCGGTGTAAGATAGAAAACAGACAAGCAACAGAACCAGTTACTGTGAGACACATCCCGAAAATGAGATGCATAGGACTGAAAGTTCTGTCTCTAATCCAGATTATAGTACAAAACATTTCTTTGGCCTTTACAGTCTTATTATGAGCAAATTTATACTGTGACATTCGACATCACCTATTTAAAGGGTCAGTTTATGTGGCCTGTATTCTACTCATTTTTACTAGTCTCACAACCAATTTGTAACTAAGAGGGTATTTACTACTAATTTTTAGTTCATACTTTGTGCTTCTTTGTTATCAAAAACTGCTAGATTGCTGCTTCTCAAACTCTAATCTTCATCTGAGTCAGTCTGGATTCAGTGATTTGTTAAAGTGCGGAGTCTGGGTCGTAGGTCTAGAATAGAGCCCAGGAGTCTGTAGTTCTAACAAGCTCTCGGTGATGCTGCTGCTGCTGGTCTGTTGCTACATTTTGAGTAGCAAAACTCAGGCACCCCCACCTGAAATGCCCACCAGCACAAAAGCCTTTTGTAGACAAATACCAAGCTCGTGTTCTCTATCCCTGTCGTGTCTATATCAAAGCAGGCTGTTATGCTGCATTTACAAACATTCGCGAAATCTTAGTGATTTACAGCCCTGATTGACAGTGATGACATCCAGCTCCAAATTCCCTGTCTCCTTTTGGACTAAGACACATGGTTCTTATAGTCTCTATTACAGAGGATTTCAAATTTTTCAGCCTTGATCTATAGGAAAAAGCGTATTTTATTTCACCATCCAGTTGCACAGAACAACGGTTGTAATGTGCATTTCGTTACGATGTATTTCACATAGTCCATTCCATTGGCCTGTTTCTTCTTCTTTTTCCAAGACTGTCACCCACTGAATTGATTTCCTGATGTGCTTATGAGTCATCCCATCTTGCACCTTGCAAGCACCCCTCTTGTCTTACAGACATATTACGGTGGTCCTGATATAGAGCGACTTGTGAGATGTGTGCAGAGCATCTCGCGCTTTTCTTCTCTCCCCGTGTTGTAATTTATAAAAATGATCTTTGGGCAAAAGACTGTTCTAATCCTTACAGTATTGTCGCTGAGAATCCTAGTGATACAGAAGCGCAAATACTGTACAATCCCACTTAGATGAGGGATCTTCATTAGTCATATTCTCAGAGACAGAAAGCAGAATGGGGATTACCAGGAGCTGTGGGGAGAAACAGATTGTTGTTGAACGGATAGATGGTTTCCCTTTTGCAAGATGAGAAAGTTCTGGAGATCTGTTTCGTAACAGTGTGCATATACTGAACACTGCTGAATGTGCACTTAAAAAAAAGGCAATATAGGAAGCCTTTTTGGGTATTACAGACCAGGTGCTGCCAAACTATGGCCCAGGGCTCAGATGCCTGCTTTTTTGAATTAAATGTTAATAGAACATGGGGGAAAAAAGAACTCTAGTGACAATTTATCAAGCCCATCTTTTCCCGGTTGATGGAGTCTCACATAAAAAATGGCCAAGAAACCCCTTTTCTATATGTGTAGAATTTTGGTGTATTCAGCTCTTCACTGGGTCCAGGGAAAATAGGATATTTCTAATTTGCGAGCATGAAAAATGAAGTTCAGTGATACATTTTAATGCCCTGGCCATGGAATCTGGACCTGGGCCCATTACTTTACTCACCATCCAAAGTTCTCTACATGGATACTACACATAAAAAGAGCTGCAATGCATAGTCACTTATAAGAGTTACGTGGTGAAATAAAACTGTGGAAAATATTTATAGTTAATAGGGAGAGGTGAAACAGGTGCTGTTGGCATGGAGACATCTCCCGTCACCTGGGAGATGTGGAAGGTGATCTTTAATCATCTCTTCCGTTTGTCGTTGTTCATTCACTCAGTCATGTCTTACTCTTTGCGGCTCCATCGACTGCGGCGTGCCATGCTTTCCTGTCCTTCACCATCTGCTGGAGTTTGCTCAAATTCATGTCCGTTGAGTTGATGATGCCATCCAACCATCTCACCCTCTGTCACTCCCTTCTCCTCCTACCATCAATCTTTTCCAGCATCAGGGTCTTTTCTAATGAGTCGGCCCTTTTCATCAGGTGGCCAATGTATTGGAGCTTCAGTAGCAATCCTTCCAGTGAATGTTCAGGGTTGATTTTCTTTAGGACTGATTGGTTTGATCTTGCAGTCCAAGGGTCTCTCAACAGCCCCATAGTTCGAAAGCATCAATTCTTCCGCTCAGCCTTCTTTATGGTCCAGCTCTTACATCCGTACATGACTACTGGAAAAACTATAGCTTTGATTATATGGATCTTTGTCAGCAAAGTGATGTCTCTGCTTTTGAATATGCTGTCTAGGTTTGTCTTAGCTTTTCTTCCAAGAAGCAAATGTCTTCTAATTTGTTGGCTGCAGTCACCATCTGCAGTGATTTTGGAGCCCAAGAAAATAAAGTCTGTCACTACTTCCACTTTTCCCCCTGCTATTTGCCATGAAGTGATGGGACTGGATGCCATGATCTTTTTTTCTTACTGTTGAGTTTCAAGCCAGCTTTTTTTACTTTCCTCTTTCACCCCTATCAAGAGTCTATTTAGTTCCTCTTCACTTTCTAAGTTAAATAAGCAGGAAGGAGACAATATACAGTCTCATCATACTCCTTTCCCATTTGAACCAGTCCATTGTTCCATGTTCAGTTCTAACTGTTGCTTCTTGACCCACATACGTGTTTCTCAGGGGTCAGGTAAGGTAGTCTGGTATTCCCATCTCTTTAAGAATTTTCCAGTTTGTTGTGATCCACACACTCAAAGGCTTTAGTGGAGTCAGTGAAGCAGAAGTAGATGTTTTTCTGGAATTCCCTTGTTTTCTCTGTGATCCAATGAATGTTGGCAATTTGATCTCTCACCTCTACCATGAGTGACCCCAAAACTTTGGCCACAGCTGAAAATGTAACTTCTGCTAGCCCTGTGCCTCTAAAGTCCTGGAATGGGCACCACTCGGAAGGAAGGCTTGTCACAGGGGTTTTTGGGAGGTCTGCTACCTGTGCCGCTCCACCTTAGTTTCGGACAGATGGGCAGCACCTTTGTGGTAAAGGGCCACATCTGTTGTGCTGAAACTCCAGCAGGGAGTGCCTTCCTACCTACAGACACTTCCATATTTTCTTCCACAAGTCTTATGCTGCTGAGGACTTGACAGTGCAACTGTGTGAGTGTGTGTTTGCATGAAATTAATGTGTACCGGTACATAGTGGAAGAAATCAACCCTAGGTTTCCAGCTAAATGGAAGATGATTTATGGCCATTGACTGGCCTGTTGATTTTATTCTATTAAAAAGACTAGGAAATCTGAGTTTTTTAATCCTCCATAAGTAGGAAAGAGTTTCTTCCACCTGCCCTCTCTTTTTCTGTCTTTATTTGACTTGCATTTAAAAAGGAAATATTGGTCACAACACTGTTTACAATAGCCAGGACATGGAAGCAACCTAGATTTCCATCGGCAGATGAATGGATAAGAAAGTTGTGGTACAAATACACAGTGGACTATTACTCAGCTGTCAAAAGGAACACATTTGAATCAGTTCTAATGAGGTGGATGAAACTGGAGCCTATTATGTAGAGTGAAGTAAGTCAGAAAGAAAAACACCAATGCAGTATATTAATGCATATATGTGGAATTTAGAAAGATAATGACCCTATATGCGAGACAGCAAAAGAGACACAGATATAAAGAACAGACTTTTGGACTCTGTGGGAGAAGGTGAGGGTGGGATGATTTGAGAGAATAGCATTGAAACATGTATACTACCATATGTGAAATGGTAGTATACATTGATCAGTGCAAGTTCTATGCATGAAACAAGGCATCCAAAGCTGGTGCACTGGGACAACCCAGAGGGATGGGATTCGGAGGGAGGTGGGAGGGGGCTATGGGATGGGGGACACATGTACACCTGTGGCTGACTCATGTCAGTGTATGGCAAAAACCACCACAATATTGTAACGTAATTAGCCTCCAAATTAAAATAAATGAAATAGTTTAAAAAATAAATAAATAAAAGGAAATATTGGGACTTCCCTGGTGGCCTCGTGGTTAACAGTTCACCTTGCTAAGCAGGGGCCACAGGTTCGATCTCTGATTGGGAAACTAAAGTCGCATGTGCTGTGCAGTTACTGAGCCCATGTGCTCAGGAGCCTGCACTCACCACAGCCAGAAAATCTGTGCCCCTCAATGAAAGATTCTACATGGTGCAATAAAGATCCAGTGTATTGCAACTAAGACTTGAGGCAGCCAAATAAATAAAATTATTATTAAAAAAAAAAAAAAAGAGGAGATAGTGCCTTCCTGTGCACTGAGCAGGAATCTAAAGCTAATTTTTTGTCCTTTCATTATTTAAAGAGTCTGAGAAATTAGAAGAGAAAGGAGGGTGAGAGACCCCTTCTGTCCATTCCTCCAGCTAGTGATATGCATGGCCCAGCCCAGTGCTCTGCCAGAGCACTCAGTAAGGATTTTCTAAGCTGTGGGGAAGTAATCCAATTTGTTGATAATTTATTAATTTTAAACCAACCAAGAAAGCCTAGTAGTTAACCTTAGTACTTAAGCTAATTACTTAGGTACACTGAGAGATTCCGATAATTTGTGGGTTTATGCCCATAGGTTTGAGATTTTAAATATATATATTTTAATTTGTGAGGGTGGTCAAGGGTAGAATCTTTGGACTTGGGCCTACCTGGATTTGAACCCCAGATCTTCTACTCTTTAGCTTTGTGAATCCAAATGCAAGAAAAACAAAAAGGATCATCTTTTTTTTTTTTTTTCTGGATGGCTACTGGCAAATTAATCTGATAAAGTCCACAAGAAACTCCCACTGAATTGAGCCACTCTCACTAAACCAACTTGTCAAGTTACCCACTTAAGAAAGCAGTTAAATTTTCTTAGCCCATGTTTCCTTATTTTTAATAGGGATAATAGTTCTTATCTCATAGAGTTATTGTGAGGATTGAATGAGAAAAAATATGCAAGGGTCAAGTGATTGAATAGGAGACTTTAGTACTAGTTAGGTTTGTCTAACTCCTTTAGGCAGAAGTCCCTAATTCTCATTTTTCTTGCTTACCTGAGGTCTGCTGTGGTGTTTTTGACTGACAGTCTTCCATATGGTCATTCAGGGACCAGGCATCTTCCATCTTTTAGCCCCTTCCTGACTCCAAGTCCTTGACAACTGACTCGGAAAAGACAATGCAGGATCATTCCTGGAAAGGTTTTATGGGTCAGACCTAGAAGTGGCATACATCACATCTGCCTTCATTCAGTCTCTTGGACACTTGTAGTTGCAAGGGTGGCTGGGAGATTTAATCAGCCTGTATGCTGGGAAGGAGGAATTCATGGATTTGGTGAGTATTTAGCCAGTCTGCCAGAGTGGGTAAGTTGGCTTGACTAAAATGAGGTCTGTCTCAGTGGAAATATCTTTTTAAACTCTCAGGTAGGTTTTTCTGGGCTAATCCCCTAGAAGGCATCCAGAGAAAGACAAGAAAACTTTCAAATCTAACCACTGAATTTATTTTCACTGTACTTGAGTAAAGAGAGATCTAGAGATACAGATACACGTATATAGAGATCTCAACGTTTCTTTTAATTAGAGTGAGTTCATCCCCGCCCCCCCCCGCTTTTTTTTTTATTTATTTAACACAAGGTGTCAAATTATTGTCCAATATTTTGAAATGGCAAGCAAAGCAGTCATGTGACTTTGATCTCAGAACATTCCTTGAGTAAGTTAGGTGGGGCTAGTGGCAGGTCTGAAAATTGTAAAGAAAAAGCAAACGAATGAACAAAGACAAACTCCCAAGTGTTCCTTAAGTCCCTGCCCAGAAAATGTCACAGCTTAGCTCAGTCACGACTGCTGAATCTTCAAAGATTTGGCCACAGTGAGTACTACCGAGTTCCATTGTTAGGGGGCATATGACAGGTAACATAATGCAGTAGCGCAATTCTGGCCCTAATACAAAGTGAAATGCCTCCTTTGCAATATTGCCTTAAAACTTTCTGTCTTCATGTAAAGGTATCAAGAAAATATTCTGTTGAGTAACTGCTGTTATTTATATGTGTTGAACAAGTCTTTTTAATGGTTTTTTAAATATGTAAGTCTACACTTATCTGGAAAACAGAAAAAAAAAACTGCAAGAGAAGTAAAACATAACAAGTTTTCATCTTTTGTGTCGCGGTCAGTTATGTTTACCTTTGACAGTAGTATTTCCCAGTGTTCAGAGTTTCAAAAAGGAGTAGCATCTTAGAACCTAATCAGTGACTCACTTTATGGCCTTTTCCAAATTAACTGTCTCACTTCATAAATACGCATAGGTTTGGACTCATTGGTGTTACTAAGTGGGTGGTTCTCTTAACTATCAACTCAAAAGCACTCAAAGCAATGCATGCTTTTAATTTCTGAAGAGATAGGCTTAAACCCAACTGAAATGTCTCCCCAAGTACAATCTATGATGAGCAGGTAAAAACAGGTTACAAACAGAGACTCACAGGATTGAATTTTTTGTAACCAGCAGCTTTCTGAATAGCATTTTGTGTTGTGTTTGGAGAAGTGAGACAAAAAGAAGCCTTTGCTTTTCACATGAGCCTTTCCAGGGACAGAAAATTGCCTTGGTAATTACACCCGGGCTCCATGTGTAGGCTGGATGTTGATGCTGGTTCATGAAGAATGAAGCACCCGGGAAGGAAGGAGAGGAAGAGGTTTGTGTGATATCATCAGGGTCTGCTTGAGCTGACAGCTTGAAGCTACCCAGTCGGGGCTGAATCCCAACAGGAAAGCGAATCATTAGTTTATCAGGATGCAGAGAGGAGGATAATCAGAAAGGAGGGTAATGCTGTCATTCTTCTGCCCAGACTGTTTGCTTTAGCAACATAAAGCTGTGAATGAGCCTGTGAGCTGTGACAGTGGGTTAGTAGCTTTATAGGTATTTAGAAACCCAGGACTATGGAGGCAGAAGGGATTTGCTAAGATCCTGTCCTGTTGGACATCACTCATGGTGACTATTTTTTTTTTTTAATCTGATAAGGCACATTAGCTCATTTCTCTTTGTGTAAGACATGAATTAGATAATGAATGATTGCCCAAAGGAAGTGAGGTGGTTATCACACACATGGGATTTGGGGGATTATCCAAGGGGGTAAAGGTTAATAAAGAAGGATAATATCCTTTGTTTTATCCACTATTTCATACGAAATTTGTTACAGTTCCAGACTGCCTCAATGGCAAATTCTGCAAAGAGGTTAGCGCTATGTATATGGCTAGGGAATTTTTCATTTTCCCAAGTTTTGGGATCACATTGCATTTTTCATAACATGATTATCAACTATTTTTCATTCTTCACTGTGAAGCTTCCTATCTGTTTGCTAGACACCATAAATCTGATATTTCAAAATTGGTAGGGTTACAAGTTTTTCTCTTACAACCTGATTCAAAAATTAATTTTAAAAGAGGTTATTAACATCGTTCAACAAATCTTTTTAAAAGCCAAATATGTTTTAGCCTTTGGATCTGCTACTTGTTCGTCATTTCAGCAGCCTTAACATGAGTCCTCTCTGCAAGACGTAGCTTCTATCATCTGTACAAAGCTGTATATGTGAAAATAGCAGACAGGGAGAAGGTAATTCCAGCTGGCATTCCAGTCTGGATCCGCTGTCATAAATTACTTAGCTGAGGGCATGGTCCGTTACTTTTTATGGTCATGTTCTATATTTGTATGTGCTGCGGGTTGGGTCACATGACAAAACCATCATCTGATATTAGTGTTTACGTGCACTAGCCAGTGAGGGCTGGATTTAAGCTGCGCTCTGCAGCACTTTTAATCTGTACACTTAGCTCTTAATTGAAAATGCAGACACTTCCCTAAGTACTAAAATTACAAATAACTCAGAATAAATTTTACATAATTATTTTTAGGAGAAGACAAACTACTGTATAGTCTCACTAATTGAAATGCACTGTGCCTTCCAGAGATTTTAAAACATAAATTTTGAACAGGAACAGGCCAACACTGCCAGAATAATAAAGACCCATATTCACCACTTAATGTCTTCCAGCCCCTCTCCTAAGTTGAACAAGAGAGCATCTTACTGATGACAGTTTTTTTTTAGTGAAGATGCCTTTCCCAAACTAATGGAGAGAAGAAAACACACACGTGCTTTCCCCCTTCTGTTTCCCACTTTGCTTTCTCCCAACTGGCAGCAAACACCTAGAGAATGTACTTCTTCCTGGACGATTACCTCTTTTCATAAACTGAACAGGAAAAAAGAATGTTCTTGTCAGGCTTTTGGTAGATTAACTGCTGCCAGGATTAGTGTTTCTATATCTGGAATCGCTTATTAGGTAAATTTGCCTGTTAAGTAGTTACTTCAGAGCTTGGTTAAACCCTGTTTACCTTACATATTGCAGCCCTCTTTAATTTCCTCCACTCTATTGATTTATTTCTTGGGTCTTTTTTTTTTTCCTTAGCCAAACGTTTACTGGATCCCCTGCTATATAGCAGTGACAGCATTTGGCATTTTCCGTCTATCATTAGTGCATTTGTGGGAGAAAATACTTTGGGAAAATAGGGTCTGGGTGATGTTATTTATCATGATTCGTGTATTTCTGCACTTTGCACTTATCTTTGTAATTACTGCGCTCTTTACCAGCATGACCACTATTTGAACTCTCCTACCTATTCTCCTCTCTTAAGGGACATATTCAACATGCATCTGATGGTCTCTTTATAGCTTTGAACTTCCCAGCACCTTTATAGTAGTTTCCGTCAACACAGAAGTAACTCGTTTACATGACGTTTTAGGAACATCCCACCGTGACTTTTTGTGCATGTTCTTCCATCCCCTCAACACGATTCTAAGAGCTTCAGGGAGCTTGAGAGTTGATGTGTCCTTGCTTTTATGACTCATTGTGGTCTTAACTATATTTTATTTGATGTCAAGTTTGATTAAAAAAAGACCAGCTCCGGCTTCTGACACTTTGGGTTGGTTTGAGGAATAAAAGCTAGGTTAATAGATTCCAGTACTAGAGGAAGGAAACGGAAGAACAGGGTGAAATGACATTTTTATTTAGTAGTACTGTTATCTTTAAAAAAAAAAAAGAAAGAAAGAAAAAGAACTTGATATTGGGAGATTTATATGGTATGGATTGAGATGTCAGTTGAAGGTATAGCTGCTAAAATGTAAGTTGTGGATCAGCCACATCAGATTCGCCTTGAAATAGTGTTCTTCAGGGGCATTTGGAAAACGGAAAGTTAGAGGAAGAACAAGGGGCCTGGGGTTAGGAAGTCGTTTCATTTCAAGGATGCCATTTCACCGCTGCATGCTGTCACAAAACGAGCGCCTCTGAGGCTACCACTGAATGGTTCGTTTCTGGATGTTCAGAGCGAATGGCAAGAAATGAGCTCGGCCAGATTTGAGTGACAGATGTAGCTCAAGCGTTCAGTGATGATGGAATACAGGTTCTGAGAAGTGTGCGGATTCAGTTCCACGGGCTGTGGAGTTCCAGCTGGCCTGGCATTTAAAT
This sequence comes from Neotragus moschatus, assembly GCA_006410615.1. Lineage (NCBI taxonomy): Eukaryota > Metazoa > Chordata > Mammalia > Artiodactyla > Bovidae > Neotragus > Neotragus moschatus. The sequence continues at coordinate 1,179,587 of SJYA01002928.1, forward strand.
GCTGTTGAAAATGTTCCAGTTAGATTTTCCTATGTAGAGTTTTCATGTAAATCGTGAAGAGTGGTACTTTCTCGAGGCGGTGACATTGTTGTGAGTGTCCAGCATCCGTCCTCTAAACCTGGTAATTTCACAGTTAGAACCAAAGTGACTACAGTGCAGAAAAACTTCAGGCTCGATCCCATCTTCGTCCATCTGGATTCTCTATATAGGATAATGGGTAGCGCCTCACCCAAATTGGATTTCAGTTGGTTCAAACAGCAAGAGTCCCATCATTTCCTTTGGCTGGATAGCTTACGGTTGAATGTGTTTAGTGTTCCTTTGGAAAGTCATAAGTTGGAACAGGAACAAGGGTATAATTTGAAACTTCACATGTTACCAACCTGACAGCAAATGAAACACAGGGAGGGCAAACTATACATAATAAAAAGCAAGGTACAGCTAAACCATTATCATTACTTAAAACGGGGGGATGTAGCTCCAAGTCCTATAAAGAGGTTATAAATATAGTGTTAACTTTGAGTCCCTAATGAATTTTAGAGCTTCCATGATGGCTTGGTGGTATGAGTTTGATCCTTCCTGAATCAGGAAGATCCCCTGGAGACGGAAACAGCAATCCACTCTAATATTCTTGCTGGAAATCCCATGGATAGAGGGGCCTGGCAGACTACAGTCTATGGGTTGCAAAAGGGTTGGACACGACTGAGCGGCTGAGCAACAACTACAAATGAATTTTAACTTCATATGCCACTTGGTTAAAATTCTGAAAGAGATGAGAATACCAGACCACCTGATCTGCCTCTTGAGAAATCTGTATGCAGGTCAGGNAGAGGATCTTTCCAACCTAGGGATCAAACCCAGGTATCCTGCATTCAGGCAGATTCTTTACTGTCTGAGCCACCAGGGAAGTCCTGTAAATCTACAGAGGACATAAAATAATTAGATAAGATTTTCACATGTAAGGCATTTACAGACTAATAGCAGGGTAAAATTTGATATTATAGCATAGTTATTTAGACTGAAGCCCTCTGGAATTAGAGTGGGATTTATACCTTTGTTCTACCACTTAATAGCTGTGTGAACTTGAGCAATTTACTTAACTTTTAAAAATATTTTTCCTCATTTACAAATGGGCACAATAACAGTAGTGCTTCATAGGAGTGCTGTGAGGGAGGACCAAAGGAAAAAAATGTATATTTTTAAATAGCTAGCATATCCAATTATGCAGTAAGGGTTTGCATTTATTAGAATTTTATCAATGATAATTGCTAAAATAATAGTTGTAATATAGGAGTAAGCAAAGAGAGAAAAGATTAAATTTTATATGTATGAAAGGCAAAAAAGAGTCCACCAGCTGAGAAGTGATCATATATCATACTTTAATACTTTGAAGAATTGCATCATAGCAGGTACTCAATAAATGGATGTTGAATCAAATTTAAATCAGTTGGCATTTTATGGGTGATTTATATATGCAATATATTTCACTGTTTTCAATTGTTTTTTTAATTAATAGGGGCATATTCAAATATATCATCCAAGAGGTGAACTGTTTTGTTTTTAAAGAAAATAGAATAAACTTATGTAGAAACACATTGAAATAGATATTGGATTTCCCAGGTTCACATTCCTGTATTGCTATTAACTATTCATGTGACCTTAGCAAATCAGTCCCTTCTCTCCCTCTTTCTCAACTGCCTCATTTGTTAGATGAAAGTAGTTCCCAACTTGGTGTGGATCACATCTATCTATAAACTATGCTAAACTACACAGGTTTCAGATTATACTTGGAAAAGTTAGAGATGGTTTGATTTCTGTCTTGACAATTTTAAGTCGTGATGTAGCTTTTCTTATCTTGACAATTGTATATACCTCCTCATTTCCAAGAGGAGAGTGAAAAAGCTGGCTTAAAGCTCAACATTCAGAAGATTAAGATCATGGCATCTGGTTCCATCACTTCAAGGGAAATAGATGAGGGAACAGTGGAAACAGTGTCAGACTTTATTTTTTTTTGGGCTCCAAAATCACTGCAGATGGTGATTGCAGGCATGAAATTAAAAGATTCTTACTCTTTGGAAGAAAAGTTATGACAAACCTAGATAGCATATTCAAAAGCAGAGACATTACTTTGCCAACAAAGATCCATCTAGTCAAGGCTATGGTTTTTCCAGTGGTCATGTATGGATGTGAGAGTTGGACTGTGAAGAAGGCTGAGTGCCAAAGAATTGATGCTTTTGAACTGTGGTGTTGGAGAAGACTCTTGAGAGTCCCTTGGACTGCAAGGAGATCCAACCAGTTCATCCTAAAGGAGATCAGTCCTGGGTATTCATTGGAAGGACTGATGCTGATGCTGAAACTCCAATATTTTGGGCACCTCATGCGAAGAGTTGACTCAGTGGAAAAGATTCTAATGCTGGGAGGGATTGGGGGCAGGAGGAGAAGGGGACAACAGAGGATGAGGTGGCTGGATGACATCACCGTCTCAATGGACATAAGTTTGAGTGAACTCCGGGAGTTGGTGATGGACAGGGAGGCCTAGCGTGCTGCGATTCATGGGGTCACAAAGAGTCGGACACGACTGAGTGACTGAACTGAACTGAACATCTCCATTTTCATTTTTTCTGGTTAAAGGTTAATAAATTTTACTGATCATTTTAAAGATCAGTTCATTAGTTTTACTAATGAATATTTTATTTCCCTTCATTCAGACTATTTCTAACATTCTTTATTTCTTTGTAGATTTTCAAGTTCCTCTTGTATTGTACTCCTTTTTCTTGAAAAACGTCAAGATTTCTTATAGTGCAGACCTGCTAGTAATAGATTTTCTAAGCTTTTGTTTTTACAAAAATGTTCTTATTTCTTCTTTACTTTGAAAGATGTTTATACTGAGAATAGAAGTCTTAGTTGACAGTGTTTCTCTTTCAGCACTTTAAAAATGTCATTATATTCTTCTCTAGACTGCATAGTTTCTGAAGAGATGTTTCCTGCAATTCTTTTCTTTGTTCCATGTATATAATGTTTTCTTTTCTTGGCAGGGGGAAGAGGGGTCATCTGACTATCTTTAAATTTTTAATGTTAACTTTTTTATAATTTTGAGTATAATATGTTGACATGTGTATGTGTTTATATTGTTGGCATTCCTGAGTTTCTTGGATATTTGTTTTGATGTTTTGATTTTTTTCGTCAGTTTTGGAAATTTCTTGGCCTTTATCCTCTGAAAAATATTTTGGCTCATTTTAAATTTCTTCTTCTTCTAGGAGGTTCATTACAAGCTGTTTGAATGGCAACCCACTCCAGTACTCTTGCCTGGAAAATCCCATGGGTGGAGGAGCCTGGTAGGCTGCAGTCCATGGGGTCGCGAAGAGGTCGGACATGACTGTGTGACTTCACTTTCATGCATTAGAAAAGGAAAAGGCAACCCACTCCAGTGTTCTTGCCTGGAGAATCCCAGGGACGGGGGAGCCTGGTGGGCTGCTGTCCATGGAGTTGCACAAAGTTGGACACGACTGAAGCGACTTAGCAGCAGCATCAGCAGCATAGGTTTTATCTGTTCTATTACATTTTCATCTCCTGTTTTAAATGTTTACTTCAGTATTTCACTTGTCAAATGATGTTTTTATGATTTTATTTTTTATGTTTCATCTATTGAAATTCAAGTTCACTTTTGACCTAGCTAAAGTCATTCTTTATGTATGTTACCATATTTTTCTCATTTGTTATATTGTCATTTGGATTTTGTCTTATATTAATTCTCTTCTAAAGGTTTATTTATGTATGCTGTACACCTTTCCACTAGAATATGGAATAATTATGTTTAATATATTAAAGGAAGATCCTTTAATATATTAAACATAATTATTTTAAGTTTCCTGACTTATAGTTCCAACATCTTGTTCATAACTATACATTTTTCTATTGAGTGCAATGACTCTTAAAAATATGTTTTTTATGTTTTTTACCTTGCTTATTTTTCTCACTCATAATTTTTTATTGAAAGCCAAACATCTCTTCATAAACTGAGTTAAATAGTATTCATATTTATTTCTGGAAATAAGCACACATCTCTTTCTGTCAGACATTTGATTTAGGGGATTGATTATTCCATTTTGTCCTGATTCAGCCTCAATCTCAGGTAGGCACCATCTTCCTCTTTTTGGTGTCTTTTTCTTCCTCATCTTGCTTGTCTTTCTCAGTGATCCTCCCTTTCCCTAGCAATAGGGAGTCTCAAAAGGTCTGTGCCCAAGATCATTTACTGTTTTTCCTCCAGAAATAGAAAGGTTTTGCTTTGTTCCCCTCCCACAAAAGGCATTATCTTCACTTGTGAACTGAGGATGACAGGTTGGTTTGCCTTCAACAGAGAGGCTTAAGTCTTTTGTTCAAAAGAGAATCAGTTCAGTTCAGTCACCTGGTTGTGTCCAACTCTTTGTGACCCCATGGACTGCAGCACTCCAGGCTTTCCTGTGCAGGACCAACTCCCAGAGCTTGCTAGAACTCATGTTCATCTAGTCGGTGATATCATCTAACCTTCACATTCTCTGTCATCCCCTTCTGCCACTTTCAATCTTTCCCAGCATCAGGGTCTTTTCAAATGAACTAGTTCTTCACATCAGGTGGCCAATATATTGGAATTTCAGCTTCAGCATCAGTCCTTCCAAAGAACAGTCAGGACTGATTTCCTTTATGATGGACTAGTTTGATCTCCTTAAGGTCCAAGGTACTCTCAGGAGTCTTCTCTGACACCACAGTTCAAAAGCATCAATTCTTCAGTGCTCAGCTTTCTTTATAGGCCAACTCTAACATCCTTACGTGACTACTGGAAAAACCATAGCTTTAACTAGACAGATCTTTGTTGGCAAAGCAATATCTCTGCTTTTTAATGTGCTGTCTAGGTTGATCATAACTTTTCTTCCAAGGAACAAGAATCTTTTAATTCCATGACTGCAGTCACCATCTGCAGTAATTTTAGAGCCTAAGAAAATAGCCTGTCACTGTTTTCATTGCTTCCCCATCTATTTGCCATGAGTGATAGGACCAGATGCTGTGATCTTCGTTTTCTGAATGTTGAGCTTTAAGCCAACTTTTTCACTCTCCTCTTTCACTTCCATCAAGAAGCGCTTTAGTTCGTCTTTGCTTTCTGCCATAAGGGTGGTTGCATCTGCATATCTGAGGTTATTGATATTTCTCCTGGCAATCTTGATTCCAGCTTGTGCTTCATCCAGCCCAGCATTTCTCATGATGTACTCTGCATATAAGTTGAATAAGCAGGGTGACAATATGTAGCCTTGACATATTCCTTTCCTGATTTAGAAATTCAGAGGGAAGAATCTAGGTAGTAATCCTTTCCTGTGGCTGTTGCTATGTCCCACCTTCCAACTGTACCACCAGGAAGATTTCTCAGTATTTTCACCTTGCCCCAATCTTCCTTGTGAACATCAAGTGAGGTCCAGGAGAAGATCCTGTAAGTGATGCAAACTCTAATACTGTGGCAACCAGGAATTTTATATTGTGACTACACCCTACACAAGACTGTCAGCAAAAACAAGACAAAACACACACACACACAAAATCAGGCTGAATTCTTATCAGCTCAAGTGGTGGGTGTCTCAGATCTCTCTCACCTGTGCTTTCTCAGTGCCTGGGCCCTATCTTTCCTTGGAGGCATCTGTCTTTCCTTCAGTTTCAAGCGAGTGATTGTCCTGTGACCTTGGCTCTCTCATGCATTCAAGAAAAGATAAGCTTTTATAGATTATCTGGCTTTTTCTTGTTATTAAGATGTTGGTTACATTTTTCTACATTCCAAATGGAAACTGGAAGCCCCTTGTGTGGTTTTATGTCAAGCCTGGAATAAATAATTAAAAAATCAGTTGGTATCAGGAAGTTTTAAAGCAACAATAAATAGATAAAAGGCTCAGGAATTTAAGAAAATTACAGGTGACACATATTTTGTTTTTATATATTATTTCTGTATTTTGTTTTTTGTATAATTTCCCAAGTTACCATAATACAATATATAGATTTTGCTACATATACTCTGTGACTTTTATTTTTTATACTAATCCAAAAGGAAAATGTATATACATATTTATATAATGCTCAATTTGCCATTTTGATGATTCAGATAGTCTTCAAATTACTTTTCTAACATCAGTTATATGACAGTTAAGAGACCAAGTCTTGCACTTGATGTAAAACAGATGTTAAAATGTAAATGACAGAAAAGATGTATAAATGACAAGGGTAAGTGAGAACTCATTTCTCTTGCCTCAAATCTGAAGGCATCTTTTTCTGGGTAAGTTCAACACATCTATAACATTTTTAATAGAAAATTAGTGCTATATGGTTAGTTCTGTTCAGTTCAGTTGCTCAGTTGTGTCCAACTATTTGTGACCCCACGGACTACAGCATGCAAGGCCTTCATGTTCAATGCCACTCCTGGAATTTACTCAGACTTATGGCCATTGAGTCAGTGATGCCATCCAACCATGTCATCCTCTTTCATCCCCTTCTCCCCTCGCCTTTAATCTTTCCCAGCATCAGGGTCTTCTCAAAAGAATGAGTTCTTCCCATCAGTTGGCCAAAATGTTGGAGTTTCAGCTTCAGCATCAGTCCTTCCAATGAACACCAAGGACTGATTTTCTTTAGGATGGACTGGTTGTATCTCCTTGCAGTCCAAGGGACTCTCAAGAGTCTTCTCCAACGCCACAGTTCAAAAGCATCAATTCTTTGGCACTCAGCTTTCTTTATAGTCCNTCATTGGAAAAGACCCTGATGCTAGGAGGGATTGCGGGCAGGAGGAGAAGGGGACGACAGAGGATGAGATGGCTAGATGGCATCACTGACTGGATGGATGTGAGTCTGAGTGAACTCTGGGAATTGGTGATGGACAAGGAGGCCTGGCGTGCTGCAATTCATGGGGTCGCAAAGAATCAGACATGACTGAGCGCCTGAACTGAACTGATATCACAGCTTACCTATCTGAAACTGATAATGGCTATAGTAAATAGTCATCAATAAAAATTTACTTGACATTTTTAGAATTTGAAGGATCTTTTTATAGAGACATACTGGATAATTCATTATTGTTAAAATACGTTTTGTGGGAAAATGAGAATTCTTGCCTTTCCTTTTTCTCTTTTGACAGGATTTCTCTGGTCTGGGACAGAGACATTCAGAATCTTGCTATAATTCTCTAATACTGTACCTGAGACTGAATCATCTTTTTTTTTTTAAATGTTGTTGTTGTTCGTTTGCTAAGTCATGTCAGACTGCAACCCCAAGGACTGTAGCCTTCCAGGCTCCTCTGTCCATGGGATTTTCCAGGCAATAATACTGGAGTGAGTTGCCATTTCCTTCCCCAGGGGATCTTCCTGGATCAGGGATTGTACCTGGATCAGGAATTGTACCCACATCTCCTCTGTTGGCAGGCAGATTCGTTACCGTGAGCCACCAGGGAAGCCCAAGCAACTAAAGAGTCACAACATTCAGTGATCTGTGTCTGAGACAGGACTTTTGTTTCTGATCATTCCAATCAACTTTCCTTTGTTGATATCTGGAGATGTATTGGGTATGGATCAGAGTACTCTCTTGGCTGAGTCACAGAAGAGCAATGGGAAGAAAGAGAGCCGAGAAGAATCAGCATATCTCCTTTTTTATCTCAGTCAGGAGGGAGAGAGGAGGTTGTCAGCCAGGCACATGGCTGCACCTGGGGACTTTTTAGCACATGACTTCCCTGAACCACTCTGCGCTGATTTTCTTCTTTGTGTTTTTGTCCATCGTTTGTAGCCCCAAGGCCCTGAAAGTGTTAGAAAGTAGGTGTTAATTAGTAAGAAGGTAGCGATAAAGGAGAAGGCAATGGCGCCCCACTCCAGGACTCTTGCCTGGAAAATCCCATGGACAGAGGAGCCTGGTAGGCTGCAGACCATGGGGTCGCGAAGAGTCAGACACGACTGAGCGACTTCCCTTTCACTTTTCACTTTCATGCACTGAAGAAGGCAATGGCAACCCACTCCAGTGTTCTTGCCTGGAGAATCCCAGGGACAGCGGAGCCTGGTGGGCTGCTGTCTGTGGGGTCACACAGAGTCGGACACGACTAAGGTGACTTAGCAGCGGCAGCAGCCCCGCTAAAGGAGTGAAACTGTGAAATACAGGGCTGTCTGTGGTGTTGCAACATGTCGTGAAACCACCTTTATTTCCTTTGATTTGTTATTAATATCTTTATTTCCAGTCAGGTTACCCTAAACTTCGTTGTTTTCCCTAGATTGATTGACTCATCATGTTCTTAGGTTGCCCCTGGCACCACAACAGTTCGATTGTTGACTTAGGTTGTGAGTAATGCCTTCAGTGACTGCCAGTCAGTACCAGGGAGGGATTAATATAGTAGAATGCGATTATTCAGTACTGCCGAGTGATGAACACCCAGCCCTGTGTCCAGCAGCCATAGTAGGTGCTCAGTAAGAGGCCAAGTTAGTTAACCATCCAAAGCCAGCAGAACCCTAGACATTCAAGATGATTAAGACCTTCTCCCCAGATCACTTATTAAATGAATACCTGGGAACCTTCTCTTATCTTTGTGGAAACAAACAGTACATGAAAAGTCAACCCCAATTGCTTTTTACAGTGAGAGAATCTCAGTGCGACTGGAAGAGGAGAGTCTTCTCTCTGTACCTATTAGATAGATATTCTCCGGCAAAAAGGAGATTCATACTCAACAAGACCACAGGAAGACCTTAGCATAATCATATCCTGGCCTATAAAAATAAGCATTATTATTTCCATATCGGTAAGGAATAAAGCACAGAGAGATTACTTGTCTGGTATCCCTCAATAAAGCAAAAAAAAAAAAAAAAAAAATTGAATGCCAGGTTTTTCTAATGCTAATTATGAATTTACCACCTCAGTCTGTCTTCCGTTTGGCTTTTTGGTTCCTTTTAATTTTCTTTAAAATGTTAATTAAATTATGTTCTTCCTACCTGAACATCAAGATAATTGGCTTGTAAGATCTCCCAATGTGAAATCCCTGTGAATCCCTGTGAATTTCACCACAAATTTCACCCGTGATCTTTTTTTTTTTTTTCCTTTTTGCTCTGAAAGGTTTTAGGTAGTTTTAATCTTGTTTGGTTTTTTCCTATGTGGAACATTTATTTCACTAATAGTGGGACTTCAAGATGGATTTAGCTCATTAAAAAAGAGTACATTTGCTGAAATTTCCATGACCTTCTCATTTTATTGACCTCAAAAAGAATGAACATCATTCCATTTTGTCCCTGATTTTTTTTGGTTTTGTTTTTAAAAAAGTGAATTTAAGAAATTCTAAAGGTAATAAATACTATGCTCAAATGATTTCTATTACTTCACACCCTCCTCAGTTCTATGTCAAAGTATTTTTTCTGCTTTTCCCATAGAACATAATTAAATATTCACATTTTCTCATATCAAGCAAATTTTAATAGACTGTAATTTTAAGGGACATATACTGTATCCAGTAATTATATATGACACTATTTAATTGGGCATTCTATTTTTGAGTTACTTTTGGCTGATCATAAGATTCTTATGATCCATATCTTAACTTTTTAATTCTATTCTCCAATAAATGTTAGCCTGTACATATAAAACATTTTTTTGTATTTATAAAGTAGAACGAGTAGAGAAGATCATCAAATAATAATCAGTCTTTATGCAGAACAAACACCCTCCAGTGTCCTCAGCTAAGCTTAGGGAGAAATAACTGAAGAGGTGAGGTGAAAGGATTGTTTCAAGAGGTGAAATTCTAAAGAAATTTAATCCACAAGGGTTGGGTCGTGTCTTGCCTCTTATATTGCTATTGCTTATGAGAAAAAAACTTTACTCATATAATATTGCTTAAATAGAATTAAGTTGATATTGTTTTTCTAATATTTTTGAGTATTGTTGGGCTTCCCTAGTGGATCAGTGGTAAAGAATCCAGCTGCCGATGTAGGAGACATGGGTTCGATCCCTGGGTTGTGAAGATTCCCCAGAGAAGGAAATGGCAACCCACTCCAGTATTCTTGCCTGGGATATCCTCAGAGCCTGGTGGGCTACAGTCCATGGGGTCTCAAAAGAATTGGACACGACTTAACAACTAAACAACAACGTGAATGCTCTGGGTGTATGTTTATTAAATGTGACTTTGTCTCCCATATGTGATAGATATTGGTGCTAGACCTATTTCTACTGAAAAGAAAATATTTTCAATTCTGTCATTCAGGCTGTCTCATATACCGATTATTGCAATTTTCATTTTTGTTTCTCTTTGTTCAGCTTTATCTCTGTTCTTTATTCAGGCATGTCTTGAGTAGAGTTTGTTACGCAATTACTAGCTTTATTTCTTCTTGCAACTTCCTCACTGTTATCATATGTATTTTTTATGTTGCTTGGGACATAAATATTTACTATTTTAGATAGGTTGTGTCTTTCACAATCCTATAATGATTCTTCATGGAGTTTTATTAAGAATGCTTTTTTTAATCCGATAGCATTGTAAGCTTTCTTATGTATTTGACCTCCTTCTAATTTCTTTGGAAACTTATCTAATCAATCATTCCCTTCTTTCTCTCCCTACTGACTCTTGTTTAATCTGCAAACCACATCGTTTCTCTCTCCTTTGAAAAAATAAACACGGCTTCCGTGACCAGCTGCAGCATCTCTTTCCCCGCTTTGCGCGCGGGTTTCTCAGGAAGACTCTGCCCTTCCTCTCCGTCACTTCTCCGTCACTGCTCTGTCTTCTTCATCTGTCCTCCCTCCTCACCATTTTTCCAGAAAAGCCTTTCTCGCTGGCGTGGTGTCTTCCTAATCGTCCTCATTCCATTCACCTTCCTTAAAGAACTGTTATCAATGACTGTCCTCCTCAAAGAGTTTTCTTCCCTTGGGAGTGAACTTTATTCTTTCCAAGTTGTCTGTTTCATTTAATTTCTTTGTCTGACTTCTCTCCCTTCCTCTGCCCTTTAAATGTATATATTCCTTCAAGATTTCATTCTTTGTCAGCCAAAGAGGATGTTCTTGAGTAGTCTGTCCCTGGTCGATTTCAGCAGCATCCCTGATAGTATCTGTCACCCCTACACTAGCGCTGTCCATCTCCAGACTCCAGGCCTTACTCCTTAATCCTGGGTCTGCATTAACGCCGCAGGAGCTGTAAATGCACTTTTTTCGGAGCCACACACAGAAACCGTGTTCTCCCTTCTGGATCTTTGTCTCAGGTGTTGGCACTCTGCCCCATCACCTGACTTCTTTTTCTTCACCCCCTCATGTTTAACCCATCTCTGAATCCTGGCAACACTCTGACCACAAGAATCTACGGGATCTAAAACCTTTGTGATTCCCAGGGCCCTAGTGCAGGAAAAAAAAGAGGGGAGAAGTATGAGAAAGAGGGAGAGAAGGAAAAAAGAAGAGAGAGAAGGAAGGAGAGGAGGAGGAAGAAGGGATAAAGAAAAGTGAGAAAAAGAAAAAAGTTGAAAAGAGAAGGAAGGGGAAGATAGAAAAAGATCACCTGTGTTTTAAATGTTTGAAGTAAAGGTATTACAAGCATGCCTTTTACAAAACTAAAATAAAAAGATGTAAGAAGAAAAAAAATGCCACCGCTCACTGACAAACACTATTGGTTTAGCCTCTTAAAACTGATTTCTCTGCCTCAAAACTTCTCCTCCAACCTGTTCCCCATTCTCTCATCATAGGCACTGTTACAAAACAAAGAGAACAAGTAGAAAACAAAATTAGTCTGGAATCCTGCCATCGTTTCCCATGACCTGTGCAGTCAAGTCTATAGGCTCTGCGGGATGGCATTCAAGGCCCTTTGCACTGCACTGTTTCTGCATGTGGGTCCTCTCCCAAACTCCTCTCCCACAACAAATAAATCCAATATCCCAATCACACTGGAGGACCAAGTTCTGGGAAAAGAATGATGGACCCAAAATGTCCTCTTCCTAATCCGTACCTTTTTCATTATAATAGACATATCGTATTCATAATTTGATTAGCTGTATTTGGAAACACCAAGAGCTGCTTTCTTCAAGAGTTCAAGGTCTTATGAGGGCAAAAGATCAATCTAAAGGGGGTACTTCGTAATCTCTGCTGAGCTGATGGGCGCTCGTAGGTGGCAGTCTTGAACACTGCCTGAAGGTTGGAGAAGTTGGAGACAGAGTCACAAAGAAGGGGCCCCTCGAACCAAGTCTTGCAAGATAAGTAGGATTTAAGTCTGTGAAAATGCATCTTACACAGGAAGAAGCCCAGGTACCTCTGCTCTAGACATAGAGCACTTAAAGAGTGGGTTAAATCTTAGACAGTCCTCTCCCATCCTATCTGTTATAACTGATGTGGTGCTAAATGTATTTTGTTTAAACAACAGATTGTTGAGTTGTATTTTTAATTCGGTCAGTAACTTCTTTTGTTTTAGTAATAAGCAAGTTTAGTCTGTTCACATTTTAAGCTAGGCCAAAAGGTAAGCTTAAGTGGCCCCCTTCTTAACACTTTTAACATTAATGTATTTCAGGGGGAAAAAAGCATTTTAATTGCTCCTATTTATTTTTATTATTAACTAAATAAACTTTTATTCCCTTTCAGGAAATAAAAGGAGTCTTTCATTTCCCTCATTCAAATGTGTTTGTATGAATAGTCCCAGGTCCATGGGGCTTTTGCTCATTCCCTTTGAAGTTGCAAAACTATTACATAGAGTTCAGTCTGTTAACTGGGGATTTTGACTTATTTATTCTGTATGAAATTTATCATACATATTTGTTGTATCTTTTTTAAAATTAATTTTTAAAAATATGTATTTATTTATTTTTAGCTGCATCGGGTCTTTGTTGCAGCACGTGGCTCTTCATTGTGCTGTGGGGCTTCTCTCTAGTTGTGGCCCCTGGGTTCCAGAGCTCATGGGCTCTGTAGTTGCTACATGCAAGCTCTCTCGTTGTGGCACATGTTCTTTTTTTTTTTTTTTTTGACCTTTATTTTTTATTTTTATTTTATTTTTTTTAATTTTTTCCATCTCAGGTGTACATGAGTTCCCAATCTTGAACCCCACCCCCCCACCATATCAACTCTCTGGATCATCCCCGTGCACCAGTGCCAAGCATCCTGTATCCTGTATTGAATAAAGACTGACGATTCGTTTCTTACATGATAGTATACATGTTTCAGTGATGTGGCACATATTCTTAGTTGGAGAATCCTAGTCCCCTGATGAACCTGCGTCCCTGAATTGGAAGGCAGATTCCTAACCACTAGACCACCAGAAAAGTCCCCATTTTTATATCCTGTTGTTTGTCTTTTTCAGATCATTTTATTGGCAAGGGGGTTACTATCCTGCAGATTTTTCTCAAATCTGTGTACCCCAGGGTACACAGCATACAGCTCTTTTGTTTAATTCTTCTTTTCCCTCCTTTGTTTGCTTTCCAGTTCTTATAGACAGTTCTGTGAGAATCTTTTGGCTTCCTAAGATGTCACGTGTATACGTGTCAATGTAAAGGACTTAGTTGGTATGCAAGTGGCCACACTCCAGGGAGACATAACCCACAGCTGACTTGCCCTATGGGGTGCAGATAAGGCGATGGCCAAGCATCCAGTTTAACTGGAATTCATTATTACTGTGGGATGAGATGGGCTTGGGCACCTGGGCCAGAGAACCGAATACTAGTCCCTAAAGGGAAGGTGTGAAAGGATGGAAATTCAAAGCTGCATGGAGCCCCGGGACCCCTCAAAGTCACATTCCCAGACAGCCAGCCTCCATCGCGGGACCACAGAGTCCTTAGAGAGGCTGGCCCTATGGACAGATCAGAGGTCTTCTTCTGGGATTGCCAGCGCTATTGTTTTCACATCAGGAACCACCAGCTCCTTGTTCAGTTATAAGAAAAGTGGACTATCCTAATAAACTATATACGAGAGGAGCCTGAGTAAAACCAGAAGAGCTTACCCTAGACAAAGCCCTATAGGTTCTCTGCTGTGTCTTTCCTGTATGTCTTCTGGACACATGCAGGCCACTTCTGTTTGGAGTTATGGAAGTTCAGTGGAAAGATGAATCCAGAGAGCATAGTGGGAAACTCAGAACCATCCCCATGCCTATGTCCGTGGAAGCATGTTGTTTGCTAGTCTGAATTGAGAACCATTTTTGCAGACCAAAATTGAAGGTGATTGATTCCATTTGTTTGCCTTCCAGAATGCTCCTCTGACAGTGAGGATGTTTGTGGGTCTGCAGAGGTAGAAAAGATTCATCTCTGTACCACTTTTCACGAGCCTGCTTCTGTGTATTCAGACTTGACGCCCCTCCCCTTAGGCAAGCCCTTGTAATGAGCTCTCCTGCCATGAATTGTTGGAACCCACAGCCTGGCTCAAATGACCAAGGGGTGCCTCTTTGTCAGACACACGCTGTGCATATGGCAGCATCGCCAGGGGTAACCTGATAGGGCTCACGATTTTAATTTTAACCAAAAATACATCTGCCGGGTCCATTTCAACTGACAGGATAAATATCATATTTCTTTACCAGTTTGTAAACACCTTGCTTTTCATCTCCATCTAACATGTTTCCCTGGTGTTTTACAAATAGAAAAATCACGTTGGAGCCACATGGGACTGAGCATATGTGTTGTGAATGTCAGTCAAGTGTGGGGGTAGCTTTATGTGGAACTGGGTACAGTGCGAGCAAGGCATGTCCACCTGGTCAAGAGGTGTGGCGTGACAGCGCCGTGGGGCTGCCCGAGTGAAAGGGGGCCTGGCAGTTGTGTCCGACTCTTTGAGACCCCGTGGACTGTCCTCCACCGGGCTCCTCTGCCCATGGGATTCTCCAGGCAAGAATACTAGAGTGGGTTGCCATTCTGTCCTCCAGGGGATCTTCCTAACCCAAGGAAAAATTGTCTAAGAAAACCCCAAGACAGTATGGTGTTGGGACCACCCAGCAGCTGCCTGTGGACAGCTGGAATTGCCCCTGTTCCAGATGAGGGATGGAGCGTGTTATTCTCAGGGTCCACATCCCGTTGCTTCTTCGGACCCAAACTGTTCTTAACCGAAGTCGATTTTCTTTCACTGCCTTTGAAAATCATTCTTTATGATATTCTACTGTGAAGAACCTTCTGAATGAATCTAAAATGTGTGTGCTGTGCTCAGTCATGTCCAATTCTTTGCCACCCTGTGGACTGTGGCCCACCAGGCTTCTCTGTCCATGGGATTCTCCAGGCAAGAATACTGGAGTGGGTTGCCATGCCCTCCTCCAGGAGATCTTCCAATCCAGGGATCAGACCGTATCTCCTGCGTCTCCTGTGCTGCAGACAGATTCTTTACCCCTAAGCCATCAGAGAAGCCTCTGAATGCAAAATGCAAGGCACAGCTGCTGTTTTTGACAATGAGATGACCAGTAGAGGAGGGATGGCACTTATTTTGTGAAGTCGGGAAGATAATTTGACATGAGTAACATGGCATATAGAAATAATAAACAGATTTTCCAGTTCTGAGCCACCCCCCCTCCCAATCCTAACATAAATGGCGTAAGTACCGATGGCCTTTTGTGTGAATATTTATAAGAGACCTTTTAATTAATCTCAAAATTCTTTTATCACCTATTAATTTTCACAGTGTCACGCTAGAGCACAAGGGTAGTAATGTTATACTCCATCTACAGATGGAGAGATCAAAGCTCACAGATGTTCAGTTTCAGAACTTGCCAGAGACCCGGAGTGATCAGCTGGTCTCTTCCCAATCCACAGTACAAGCCTCTTTCCCACCCAGCTTTGCCCCACCAGACTTGGTAGCCCGGGTTGCTCTGACCCAACACAAGGCTTGTTCTGTGAAGTCAGGTCTAGGATTAGCCCTGGGATCCCATGGGCATGCCGGATTCGGACCTCACCTTCTCAGCAGGACCCTTTTCCTGCAGGACACGCTCTTCTCTCCCCTCCACTCCTTCATTTGTATTCAGTGCTTTCTTGCTCTTGGTTGATTTCCACTGACCCAGGAAAAGGGTCAAATGATAACCAAGGAGTTATTAATTATAATAAGGTCACAGTTTTCCAAAAAAGTATAGGCATTTTGAAAGGAAAATCTGAATGGCAGTCAGGTCTTCTCAACTTTACTTTCTTTTCCCTGTTTCAAATGCTCTTTCCCTTTATTATCAGAAACCAGAGGTTCATAGAACTTTCTATGGAAGTCCCCTTGAAACTGCACCTCCGTGCAGCCTCTGCCAGACCCTCACATAGTGCAGGGACTTCTGAGGATGAGGGGGAACGAGGGAAGAAGGAGTGGAAGGAGCACATGGATGTTCCCACCATCCGCAGCGCCATCATACGGTGAAAGCTTAAAAACCTAAACATCCCTCATATCCAGCAATGTCCTGTGTGTGTGTGCATGTGAGGTCCCTTCAGTGGTGTCCAACTCTTTGCAACCCTATGGATCATAGCCCATCAGGCTCCTCTGTCCGTAGAATTTTCTAGGCAAGAATACTGTAGTGGGTGTCCTTGCCCTCCTCCAGGGGATCTTCCTGACTCAAGAGTTGAACCCCATCTTACGTCTCCTGCATTGGCAGGTTGGTTCTTTACCACTAGCGCCACCTGGGAAGCCCATGTTTGTGGCCAGCTAGGTTCTAAGGCCCAATATGATAGAAAAATACTACAAAATGATACGAAGTAAAACTCTGGGAATTTGTGACTGTTGATCATTTAAATTTTTTCAAGAGAAAAATACCTAGATAAATAATTTTTAAGCATGGCCAGGATATCATAAAAAGACCGTACGATTAATAAAAAAGACTCTTCCTTAAAAAGAGTCCCTAATACCATCACATGGGATCATTAAAGGCTAGGAACCTAAAAACGTTTGCTCTTACTGACTCTGACCATAACTATGACCATAGTCCAAAGGCCAGCTGAAGAATTAGACACTATGGAGGTGGAAACCGTTGTATCAGTCCCATCGTGGCATCTCACTGAATAGTAACTGGTGTGTGTCGCTCAAGTGTGCACTTTGTGTGGCCACTGCTGCTGCTACTGCTGCGAAGTCGCTTCAGTCGTGTCCGACTCTGTGCGACCCCATAGACGGCAGCCCACCTGGCTCCCCCGTCCCTGGGATTCTCCAGGCAAGAACACTGGAGTGGGTTGCCATTTCCTTCTCCAATGCATGAATGTGAAAAGTGGAAGTGAAGTCGCTCAGTTATGTCCAATCCTTAGCAACCCCATGGACTGCAGCCCACCAGGCTCCTCTGCCCTTGGGATTTTCCAGGCAAGAGTACTGGAGTGGGGCGCCATTGCCTTTTCTGTTGAGTGACTGCAGTTGACCTCAAATTATACCCTGCGGACGTGTAGGGAGGAAGGGCATTAGCGACTGTGGAGCACCTGTTGCTTGACGCCTGTTCTGTGAGGTGGGTATTACTCGCTTGGTTAATAATGGGCAGCATCAAGACCAGAACCCAGGGCTGGCCTGTGCCCCGCCGTGCAGGCCCTCTGCTGTGCTGCCTCTTGTACCAGAGCTGACCCCCAGCAAACAGGACCTTCTCCCACTAGAGGGTAACGTGTGCTTTTTGCCTGTGGTCCTCTCCTGCAAACACAACGTCTGGAAACTGATATTAAATAATTAATTCCAGAATTTATGAAACTGATGGCTGCCATGAACCACAAGAGAAATGGCTTTTGAACAAGTCAACAGCACAGTATCTACTGTTTAGTGCTGGTCCCCTCTGGAAAGGCTTGTACAGACTTGTGGGGCTCCTAACATGGCCTCCTGTTGAGGACCAAAACCCAGTGGCTCAGCTCCAGCCTGTCTCTGTGTTTATTCTGGGAGGAACATTCCGTGTACCAGGAGGAAGGAAAGAGTTTGATCTTTTGGCCTGTCCTTTGCAGAATTGTATTTTGTACTTTGCAATACTGATGCTTGAAAGTTGCCTCTTAGATATTCAGAGAAATCATTTAAAACCAACTGTGGAAAATGTTTATATATTTTATCTCTCTGAAACTTATCAGCTTCTCTTATGATCTTGGCCAGTGTATGCATATTTTAATTTTTTATTTTGGGGTCACCATAAAAAAACAAGGAACAGATGATATTTCATAAAGTAACTTTGTGGTCTAGAAAACAGAAGAACCCAGAGCTGACAAAAGATAACCTAAAATAAAAAACTAAGATTGGTAAGACAGCACAATGATCAAATGGGGACTTGAGACTGCAGCTGGTGGATTTTATTCTGTAATTCTAATCAGCAGCAAGCATCTTATCCTCTACCATGTGCCAAGGTCAAGAGTGTCTGGAGTTGAAAGTTAACTATACAGCCTGTGAGTGGTGGAATTCAAGTTAGATAGTTAGAGGAGAAAGCAACGTTTATGCCCTTCTAGTTCCTGTTTTGCCCTCCTGGATGCTCTGTATTCTACTCTGATCAGCTGCTAGCATGTGACAGATGGGCTAGATCAAATAGAATTAACCAAATAATCTGTCAAATATTTCAGCCAGCCAAAAGTTCTACTTAAGCCTTTTTACATTAATTAAAAACTCCAGCATCCAATCCCTTTTTACTGAGTTGCTCCTTTTTTACAGTATGATGTATTGTTTGCTCTCTGTTTATAAACTCTGGAGGAAAGGTCTTTCTTTTCTCACTGATGTATTCCAAATACCTAGGATTATACCTGGTACTTAATAGGTGCTCAATAAACATTTTAACAGATAATACGAACAAAAAAGGGCTTTCCCAGTGGCACAACAGCAAAGAATTTGCCTGCAATGCAGGAACCTCAGGAAATGCAGGTTCCGTCCCTAGGTAGGGAAGATCCCCTGGAGGAGGGCATGGCAACCCGCTCCAGTATTCTTGCCTGGAGAATACTGGAGCCTGGCGGGCTACAGTCCGTAGGGTCACAAAGAGTCGTACACGACTGAAGTGCCTTAGCATACATGCACAGGAGCAAAAAAAGGCAGATGAGGTCAGGGGAAGCAGACACCAAGCCTCCTGAAAAAAAAGCTTATGAAGGAAGAAAGAAGACGATGTAAAAGAAAATGTCTGATAATTTTGTTCACTTAAGAATAAGAAATACACATATCAAAACAAGATAAACTATTAATATCTTAGATAGGTAAGTTTATTTCTGATACCCAGATTACATCTGTTTTTCTCAGAAGGTTCATTTTTATTTATCACTTCACCATTAGTTTGCTTATTCATTCACTCACCTCTTATGTGACAAGAACTCTCTCTGGGATCAAAAGGCAAAGCAGGTCTCCAATGTACTCTCAGATGAGTGGGTCTATCCCAGATCAGCCATCTTAAACAGTGTGTCTCCATCCATTACCCCAATTTGATAAAATATGGCACAGATAAAGCCAGGTCCAAAGATGGGATAGCTCTGTGGGTCAGCTTGTTTCAGGATAGAATGAGCAATTAGCCTGGGAAATTAACAAACATAATTTTACCGCCAGCCACAGAACAAACTCATAATCCATGGTGACTGTCTTCACAAACGTTTGCTGCTGGCCAGAGTGGATGACTCAGCACAGGCCATCACCGGGAGAGAAACAGCACAGAGCTCACTCCTTGCTCACTGGGGTTCAAAAGCACCGTCCTCTTATGTGAGAAACAGCTCACTTATCCAGTGTGTTGTACTGAAGTGGGAGTGTGAGAAGATGCTCCCAAGCGAAGGCACACTGAGGGGTGGACACCAGAAAAAGACTCAGCCAGCGGAGGGAGGAGGGAAAGCTAAGGACATCAACAGCTGCATCACAGATCATATAGTAATGAATTGTAGCCCCTGGGAAAGGTTGATTAAGGATAAACAGTGTGTCTGACTTGGCGCTCCTGGCCTTCCTGCCAAATCCTGTTCCTTCTGCAGTGTCTCCTTGTCCCGATGATGGCATCTCCATCCTTATACTTTGCTCAAGTCCCAAGGAGTTACTCTGTACACCTCGTTTATTCAATCACCCACTTCCAGTCCAGAATCTACTTCTCAGAATCTCCACTACGGTCACTTTGGTGACAGCTACCTTCGTCTCTCATCCAAATTACTGAAGACTCCGGGACTTGGCAGTGCAGTGGTTAAGATCTGCCTTTACAATGCAGGGGGTGTGGGTTCAGTCCCTGGTGGGGGAGCTAGGATCCCACATACCATGCATCATGGCCAAAAAAAATTTTTTTAATAAATAAATAAAATAGCAAATTATTGCAAAGTCTCAAATGTGACCTTCCTGCTTCCACCTTATCCCACCCTCTGCCAGTCTAGTCTCAATACTGCAGCCGGAGTGACTCATAAAGGAAGACCGCATCATGTCGTTGCTCTGCTCCAAACAGTCCCGTGAGCTCCATTTCACTGAGGACAAAAGCCAAAGTCCTCTCAACAGCCTTCGCGATTTCTGCCCCTCTCGCTGCCGCCTCCCCTCCCACCTGGTACCCCGCCACTTTCCCCACACTCATCCGGCTCCTCTGTCCTGCCTGCCGGTCCTTGAGCTCTGGAGGCACATTCCAGCCTTAGGACCTTTGCATTGGTTTGTTCCTCTTGTGGTGGTTGTGTCTGCCTCCCCCAGATACCCACATGGCTAAAGCCTCGTCCAACCATTTATGCAAATACCACCTCCGCTGTGAGACCGACTCTGGCCCTATTGTAAACTGAAACCCATCCCCGACCTATATCTGATTTCCTTCTTTTGACTCTATTTTCTTCCCTATGACTTTTAACAGCTACCATACCATATAGTTTAGTTATTCATCACGTTTACTGTCTATCTTCCCCCAGTGACGCATCTTATACGTCAGCTTGACCGGGCCATGGGGTGCCCAGATAATTGGGCAGACATTATTCTGGACTTTTCTGTGAGGATGCTTTTTGGATGAGATTAACATTTAAATCAGTAGACTAGACAAAGCACACTCGTGTGTGGGCCCCATCCGATGGGCTGAAGGCCTGAATAGAACAAAAAGGCTGAGCCTCCCCTGAGTAAGGGAGAATTCCTCCTGCCTGACTGCCTTCAAACTGGGGCTATCAGCTTTTTCTGTGTTTGGACTCAAACTGAACATCAGTTTGCTGGATCTCAAGCCTGCTTCAGATGGGAAAACTTAAGCCATCGTGCCTCCTGGGTCTCCAGTTTGCTGACTCACTCTGCAGATCTTGGGAGTTTTCAGCCTCCATAATCCCATGAGCCAGTTCCTTATAAAACCCTGTATGTAGTCACATCCTACTGGTCCTGCTTCTATGGAAAATTCTGACTAGTCCACTCCCCACCCTACTTGGACAAAAGAGGACAGGAGCATGAGAGACCTTATCTTGTTACCACTCTGTTCCGCCTCTTCTCTCCTGGCACATAGATATGGCGCCCAGTATATATTTGTTGAATAAATGAAGAAATAAAGAAGAAATAAATGGACCAATAGGTAGCAGTCTTTAGATGTATCTTTAGAAGTGTGAACACAATGGTCTCCACTTTATTACACAGTCAAGAGCTGTAGGCTTTCAATCTAAAGAGCTGAGCCAAAGATCAAAAACGGGCTTCTTGCATGTGCCTCGTAGAATTCTGGATGTACATCAAGTTTTTGGTTTCTTGGGGTGGGGGTGGAGGGGTTGGTAGCTTCACACATGGCATTAGCCATACTTTCCCTTTGGGGTCACTGTGAAAGACCAAGCACAGCCATCCTCCAGCAC
Organism: Neotragus moschatus; assembly: GCA_006410615.1. Classification (NCBI taxonomy): domain Eukaryota; kingdom Metazoa; phylum Chordata; class Mammalia; order Artiodactyla; family Bovidae; genus Neotragus; species Neotragus moschatus. The sequence continues at coordinate 1,201,186 of SJYA01002928.1, forward strand.
CGATAGTATTTTGAGTGTATGTGATCTGTGGCATGAGGGAGACTTAATGTCAGGAGAAGCTATGGGAGTCCTCTGGACTTGGAAGGAGCCAGAAAACCCTCTTGGGTAACAAGCATCGCGTGGCCACGGGGCAGCACACAGGAAAAGATACCTCAAGACCTGAAGACGAAGAGCAAGGAAATGTCATTAGCCCTCAGTGTGCCCTGTAGAAGGAATACTGTGATGCAGGGACGTTGTTTCTAAATGGTCTGACTTTCCGAATACAAGGTTCAGTGTGAGCAAGAAGAAAGAAAAAAGACGAGGAAAAAGGAGAGGAAAGAGATTCTGACCGCCAGTGGTGATTGGAAGTGGGGGCAGGGCTGACCTGAAGCCGCAAGAGAAGATAGACTCTCAGTGCAGAGTGGGGAGGGTCGTGCCAGCAGCCCGCTCAGAGATGATTATAGCTCCTGAAAACAGCCTGTGTGTGTGTGGGTGGGTGGGTGTGTGTGTTAGAAATGCGAGTGAAGAGACTTCTTTGCCTCCATTAAATGCCCCTGAAAGTGTTTCCATGGTAATGAACGAGCGTAGCTGAGAGGAGAAATGAACACCCGGGAGCAGCCCAGCGGCTCTCAGTGACTCTCTGAAGCCACTTCACAGGCTTCCGCTGCCAACCTTGCCTGGAGTCTGTTCTACAGAAAACCAGTTCCCTACAAAACTGAGGAGACGGGTGGGTGGAATAAAACGTTCCATGAGCCAAAAAACTGAGAAACATCAAGGTAAACAAGATAAATGGACTTCTTTAATGACTCCGTTAGTGTTCTGAGATGGGTCCTGACTCGCCCAAAGGGAGATGCCGTGTGCCGAGTCCTCTCAAACTCCATGGACCAGGATGCCCTGTTTGTGTCGAGCTGTTCGCCAAACGGGAACTGGGGCTCTGTTGGATGCACTGTGGGAAGCATGGCTCTTGAGAACAGCAATCAGTAGAATCTGAGAAAGCTTCTACTAACCTTAACAGAGAAAGCCAAGGGACTTCCCTAGTGGACCTATGGTTAAGACTCTGTGCTTCCAATTCAAGAGGCACAGGTTCAATCCCTGGTTGGGGAACTAAGATCCCACATACCACATGCCCCCAAAATTAAAACTAAATTAAGTGTATAACTTGAAGAGTTTCAACAGACATTTTTTTAAAAGGAGAGAGGAAGCTGATTTCTGATTAAGGATGATTAGAGTGCTGTATCAGTGCGTGCTAAGTCACTTCAGTCAGGTCTGACTCTGTGTGATCCTATGGACTGTAGCCCACCAGGCTCCTCTGTTTATGGGATTCTCCAGGCAAGAATATTGGAGTGGGTTGCCTTTCCTTCTCCAGGGGATATTCCTGACTCGGGGATTGAACCCTCATCTTTTATGTCTCCTGTGTTAGCAGGTGGGTTCTCTGCCACTAGTGCCACCTGGCAAGTCCTGTGTCTGTATTAGTAGCTTGGTACAATTATTGGTAACTCCACCTTGTGAGATATCTTACGACATAGAGCAGCAATTGCAATTTTTTGCACCTCCTGAGACTGAACTGGAAAGTAAAGATTTACATCATCTCAGCCATGTCCTGCACAAATGAATCTCAAAGAAAANGTGTCTGTATTAGTAGCTTGGTACAATTATTGGTAACTCCACCTTGTGAGATATCTTACGACATAGAGCAGCAATTGCAATTTTTTGCACCTCCTGAGACTGAACTGGAAAGTAAAGATTTACATCATCTCAGCCATGTCCTGCACAAATGAATCTCAAAGAAAAGATCTAACTCTCCCTTTACCATGGGCCTATTTATCCGGGGGAACAACAATGACCCAGTAAATGCAGCTGACTGTGCAGGGATCCTTCAGATGATGACATTGGTGGTTTAAACTGAGACTTATCACTAGAAAGCAGACAGAACTAGGGAAAACCAATCGATATGATGAGTGGCACACAGTCCATACTCTACAAACATTGGTAGAAAAAAATTTATAGTACTTTGGGAAAGGTGGGAGATAAATTAAGAGTTTGAGATTAGGAGACACAAACTACTATATATAAAATAGATAAACAACAAGGTCTTACTGTATAGTAAGTATACTACAGGGAACTATATTCAATATCTTACAATAACCTACAATGAAAAAGTATGAAGATTAATATATATGTATAACTGAATCACTTTGCTGTATACCACGAACTAACACAACATTGTACATCAGATATACTTTAATTTTTAAAATGTATAGCAATTTGGGTTTTTTTTCATCTCAGAGAACTAGTTTCTGATATATTATTTGAGACTTTATAAGGCTGGTAAATTTGAACGGTTTTGGCAATTCTCTCCAATTTTAGAAATTGTTAGTTAGTGAGGTCCTGTGTGTTCAAGTAAAGCACAGTGAGATTGCTGTTCAGCTTTAATGTTCAGAATCCCTTAAAGTAAAATTATAGGTGATTATAAAATTCATCATTGTCAGAAGCCAGACAGTACCTACCCAGAGAGGGAGAATGTTGGTATCTTTTCAGCTAGGTCCATAAAATAAGTTGAAACAATGACAAGGTACAAGATGAGATTCTTCTCGACCATCCAGTCTACTCTCTTATGCTTATTGTGGGTAACCAGGTTAAGCTTTTGATTTTCAACTTAATTTTCGCTTCTGGTTTCTCTCTGCCATGATTTTGTATGTCTTTATTGATCATTGCCCGTTATTGACCACTGCTTCCTTCCTGGATCTCAAATAATCTAGCTAATCCCATGTACCTGCCCTGAATCCAGCATTTTCTCGGAACGCATTTTGTCAAGTCCAGTTATACAGAAGAGAGGCACTATGTGCCTCGAAGAGAGCTGCGTATGTGCCTCACACACAGCTGTGAGCAGCACAACGATCTGTGAATGGAAAAGATGTGTTTTCTGTAACGGGACTGTCGTCTTTCTGTATTATCAGGGAAAGACTCTTCCTATCAGAACCTATATAATGAAAATTATTAATCTCAATATGAAGAGCAGCTAATGTTAAGTTTGTTCGTTTTTATCATCTTCTGACCCCTGTTGTTGCAACAAGATTCAAGAGATGAGATAATCAGTTCAGTCGCTCAGTCGTGTCCTACTCTTTGCAACCACAGCATGAACCACAGCATGCCAAGCCTCCCTGTCCATCACCAACTCCTGGAGTTTACCCCAACTCATGTCCATTGAGTCAGTGATGCCATCTAACCATCTCATCTTCTGTCGTCCCCTTTTCCTCCTGCCTTCAATCTTTCCCAACATTGGGATCTTTTCAAATGAGTCAGCTCTTCTCATCAGGTGGCCAAAATATTGGAGTTTCAGCTTCAGCATCAGTCCTTCCAGTGAACACCCAGGACTGATTTCCTTTAGGATGGACTGGTTAGATCTCCTTGCTATCTAAGGGACTCTCAAGAGTCTTCTCCAACACCACAGTTCAAAAGCATCAGTTCTGCACTCAGCTTTCTTTATGGTGTGATCACTTACCTAGAGCCAGACATCCTGGAATGTGAAGTCAAGTGGGCCTTGGGAAGCATCACTAGAAACAAAACTAGTGGAGGTGATGGAATTCCAGTTGAGTTATTTCAGATCCTAAAAGATGATGCTGTAAAAGTGCTGTACTCAGTATGTCAGCAAATTGGGAAATCTCAGCAGCGGCCACAGGACTGGAAAGGTCAGTTTTCATTCCAATCACAAAAAAGGCAATGCCANGAAACAAAACTAGTGGAGGTGATGGAATTCCAGTTGAGTTATTTCAGATCCTAAAAGATGATGCTGTAAAAGTGCTGTACTCAGTATGTCAGCAAATTGGGAAATCTCAGCAGCGGCCACAGGACTGGAAAGGTCAGTTTTCATTCCAATCACAAAAAAGGCAATGCCAAAGAATACTCAAACTACCGCACAATTGCACTCATCTCACACGCTAGTAAAGTAATGCTCAAATTCTTCAAGCCAGGCTTCAGCAATATGTGAACTGTAAACTTCCAGATGTTCAGGTTGGTTTTAGAAAAGGCAGAGGAACCAGAGATCAAATTGCNTGATGGACAGGGAGGCCTGGCAAGCTGCAATTCATGGGGTCACAAAGAGTTGGACACGACTGAGTGACTTAACTGAACTGAACTGAACTGATGGATGAGCCTTGAAAACATTATGTTGAATGAGAGAAGTCAGACACAAAAGACCACATATTGTATTCCATTTATATAAAATTCCAGAATTGGCAAATCCATAAAGACAGAAAGTAGATTAGCAGTTGTCTAGGGCTGGGAAATTGGGTAGAAATGTGGAGTAACTGCTAATGAGTATCAGGTTTCTTTGGGGGGTAATGAAAATGTTTTAAAACTGACGGTGGTGATGATTACACAGTTCAAACTGAGCTATCGAATTGTATGCCTTGAATGGATGAATTGCCTAGGATATGAGTTATATCCCAGGAAAGCTATTATAGTAAACAGAATAAGACAAAAAGCAACCACAGTACTCTCCTCCTCTCATAGAGTTTAGTTATTCTGTGTTAACTCTTCTAGGAAGAACAGCTCTAGAGACTTCTGACTTCCACACACCTTTTTCCCTCCTGAGGTCTCTTCCACCCTAAGGAAGCTTCACTTACACTCTGATAATCAGCAACTGACTCCCTGCACCCATAGAACTGTGGTTGAGAGCCCACTGATACACCTCCAAATGTTGCCACTTTGTGTTAGAGACTACAGAACTGTGCAGTCTGAATGAAAACAGGCATCAGAAATGCGAGACAATCTGCCCACATGAAAATAGCAGTTCAGGAAAGAACAAGCTTAAGTCGCAAAAGTATGTCAGCATTAACATCAAAGACCTCTTTACCCAGTCCCTTCTTGGGAGGTACAGACACACACCTGTACCTGCCTCTTCAGGACACCTGAGCCACCTCCTGAGCCTCTGCCTTTTTGCACATCACTCTTGGAAGCCATTTTTGTTTTGATCTCAGCTCATCAGCTCCTGTCCTCCCAGTCCCTACTTGAGTGTGTCTTCGGGGCCATGGTGTGAGTGATTCTCTCCAGGTGTCGTACAGCCAAGAGAGTTAAAGAGTTTGCACTTTTTTATGCACACACAAAGGAAGTCTAGTGTTTGTTCCTCTTGATCAGCTATTAGGTAGAAGAACTACTTCCGACAGCATCAAGGACAATCCATTTAAACTTAACGGACCACCCGAAGATGGTGTAGTGTGCTGGGGAAATGCATTCAGTCCTAAGTCACCATGGAGCTTCCAGGAGGGCCAACCTGAACAAAGCAGAGCGCTCCACAGCTGCTCACTCACATCCATTTATGTACACACCCAAGACGGCAGTGTCTGCACTTTGGGTGGGCTCAGTGAGGGCTGCGGGGTGTTGCGGACTCACTGATGAGGTATCACCAGTGTGGCAGGCTGACTGCTGCCTACCTGACAGACAAGCCGTGGGTGGAGGAGTAGAAAGGCAGGCTTCATTGTGGTGTACACAGAAGGGCTGTGGGCAGTGGACTCTGCATCTGTGCAGCCTTTTCAGCTGGCTTGACTGGCTGTTCAGCTCTTTTGTCAATAAATGAAAAGAGCAAGTTAATTATTTTGACTTTCCAGAGGTAAGACTTTTCTGAGTCACAGTCATTAAAAGTCACCCATCTCTCCCATAGCTTCTTCCAGGGGAAGTGGAACTGAGGCTGAGTTGTCAGCTCCAGAAGTATAGTTAAGTCCTCCTCAATTTGTTGTCTCTTAGACACTGGTTTCCATGGTGGCACAGATGGTAAAGAATCCGCCTACAATGTGGGAGATCTGGGTTCGGTCCCTGATTTGGGAAGATCCTCTGGAGAAGGGAAAGGCTACCCACTCCAGTATTCTTGCCTGGAGAATCCCCATGGACAGAGGAGTCTGGTGGGCTATAGACCATGGGGTCACAAAGAATTGGACACAGCTAAGCACAGAGTCTGCCTTTGGGTTAAAGGGGACCATGTTGTTATTCCTTACTACACGTTTAGCTAAAACTTTCGTCAAGTTAAAATGGTACTATAATAGTTAAAAGAAAAATAACTTGCCTGTGCAGGTTTGGACTTCATGTGTTAAGCTTTTTAATAGAAGTATATTGAATGTGCAGTCTGCTTTTTCTAGAATGCCTACAGACCGTATTGTGAGTATATATGTACATATGCACATGTATGAATTAAATAGAGAAATATGTGGATTTGGGGTTTTGACTGTAAAATTGAGAGGAAGTGACAATGAAATATTTCATAGATTTGATTAATGTAGTCAGTAAGTCTAAAAATGTGGAACAAAATCACTCATGTTTTTCCTTTTTGAGGGGCAGATAGTTACGAGTTCAGTTCCCCATTTTCCTTTTCTTAAGTGGCATGACTTAATACTCTGGAGTTCTAAACATGCTCATGGTACTTAGAACTTTTCAAGGAAAGCAAAATACATCCAGAGACAAGTCATTATTGATAAAGGCGAAATAATAGAGATTTCCTTCTGATACTGTCTTCTGATTAATGGCCCAGGTTTGTGATTAAATTTTTGGTAACAGATTTCATCATTTTCTCATTTACCACTACTTTATTCAAAGCAGAAAAAAATGTGTGGTTGGAAATTACCCAAGGAAACGCAACTATTTTTGCCTATTTATATCATAAGTTTAAAGTTTCTAACAGTTCTCCCAATCCTGTATGTTAATCTAGTTTTAAAAGGTAAGTATTTTATCACTTCTTGGTTGAGTAAAATAGGAATAAAAATACTGGCCGTGCCCTGCCTTGCTTTCATTGTCATTATGAGTATCAACTTAAGGTGATCTGAGTGTTTGTCCCTTTACAACTATTGAGTGTTACCTATTTGTAGGAAATCATTTTTCTTACTATAGCAACTTTCCTTATCAGTCCAGAATTCTCCAATTTGGTTACACTTTCTATCGAATAATTCCGCAAATTATTGGAAAACAAGCCAAAGGACCTTTTTTCTTTTGAGGACCATTCTTCTGCCTGAAAGCACATTGTTTTTCATTTTGCATCAGAAGCAGTACAGAAAGAAATGATCTCCCCTCTGTGCTCATCTCCCCGAGAGATGACACCAGAATGAACTGACTGGGTTCGGTGGGCGCTGTCTCCACGGGCCTCTCTGCTCCACACCAGACCTCAGGGCACTCGGCTCCTCTCAGGACAGACCTGGACCATATCTTTTCGAGGTTCTTTTCAGACTCAGTTCACAATTACTGGACTAGAAAGACCATTGTTCCAGAGTCATCTGGTACTTTATTATTTAGATTGCCATGTGCCTTCCAGTGTTGTTAAATTTTTATTTCAGATCCTAATTCCCCTCTCTTCCACTCTCTTTTATGACAAAGTGATCTACGTCATGTGGACTGGGTGAAGTCATATCTGAACATTTGGAGCGAGCTTCAAGCGTACATCAAGGAACACCACACCACAGGCCTTACTTGGAGCAAAACAGTAAGTACCCAGCCCTGTTCCCCCTGGGTAACAAAAGGTTATGAAGGTACTCATTCTCAGTAGCCTAGTAATTTTAGAATTTACCTCAAGGAAAACGTAAGATTAAAATATACATGTAGAAGCTGCTTATAAAAAATGCCATTGGCATAGGAAAGTCTGGAAACTGCCTGCATGACAGACAAAAAGAAAATGGTTGAGTTGTCAGTGGTAAGAACCTAGTGGAATGCTCTGCAGCCATCAAAATAACAGATATGGTGATTACAGGTGATGAGATGTAACAGTCAATGTTAAGTAATAGAGTGCAAAAGTTAATGAGCTCTAAGATGACATGTTTATTAAGAAACTGTGTAAGTAAAATTGAAGGAAACAAGATTTTAAAATAGTTGTAGTTTTAAGCAGGTAGAATTATGAATATAATGTTTTAAATTTCCTTTTGGAATTTTAAAGTTTACTAAGTAGTATTTTTTAATATTTAGGCAATCCTAGCGATTTGAATGGTATCCTAGTCCTAGGATAAAACCCCAACCTGAATCTGTTCCGGCTTGAATTCCCACAGAAGATTCTGATTTGATATTTGCCCTCTTCACCTTGTCTTTCTCATCTTCCGCTCTCACTGATCCAGCGCTACCAAACTACCTGCAGAATTCTGAACACGTGCAGTGCTTAGACTGAACCAAATCACACTGTTGTTTTTCAAATTTTGCAAGTCTCATATTTAACCTTATTTGCAATGTCCTGAATATCTATTGTATAAGTGGTAGAATTCTCACCTGCCATGGGGGAGGCCTGGTTCGATTCCCAGCCAATGCAAAAGCACACAAGTTTTAGATCTTCCCAGGTGGCACCAGTGGTAAAGAACCTGTCTGCTGATGCAGGAGACATAAGAGACATGGGTTCAGTCCCTGGATTGGGACGGTTCCCTGGAGGAGGGCACAGCAAACCACTCCAGTGAATTTGCCTGGAGAATCCCATAGACAGAGGAGCCCTACTGGACATAGAGTCGCAAAGAGTCAAACACAACTGTATCAACTTAGCATGAACATATATCACGCTCTATGACCTAAGTTCCCTGGGGAACTCTTTTCTCTAAGACAGTTCCAACATCACCTCTTTAAGAAACTTCACTGATCTCCACTGGCACCCTAACTGGGTTGGTGATCTTCCTCTATGCTTCCTTCACATCTTGAATATACCTCAGGCATAGTCTGTAGAATACAGAATTATAAAAATTTATGTTTTTAGATCTCGCCCACTGGGTTGGAAACATCTGTGTCTCCAGGTCCTCACATAGTGCCTGGCATGGAGTAGGTACTCAGTAAATAGTTTGAACTCAGTTGTGACTTAGGAAACTCTTAAGATCTTCCCTGCTCTTTAAAATCTCTGCACTTGTTATGAAAAGGCTTCCTGTGGGAACTTCCTTCCATTTGAAATGAATGTTAGGGGCTTCCATGGTGGTCCAGTGGGTAAGACTCTGCACTCCTAATGAAAAAGGCCCTGGTTCAATCCCTGGTCTGGGAATTAGATCCCACATGCTACAGCTAAGACCTGGTGCAAATTAAAAATAATATATATATAATGTTTTTCATTTTTGAAAAAGAAATAAAAAGACAGCTTTCAGTTGTCACAGTGGATGGTCCAACCAGAATAAATGTTGAGAAGATGAAGTGGCACATTTGTGAATTCAGTTTAGAGGCAGAATGCTCACTCTCCCCACGGTCATAACCAGCAACGAACCCTCGTGCTGAATGTTGATGTCAGAAGCACAGGATTATACCAAGACAGAGTTTGTGATTTTTCAAGGGAGTGTGGAACTCCGTATTTGTTCCCCAACCCTTGACCTCTAATGACTGATGCTTCTTTTTATATTCTACTTGGCCTGTTTTCTCTATAAGAAATGCAAGATATTGCATGCTAGTTATTTTTCTTCTGCCCACTATATTATGATTTCTGTGAAGAGAGTTCAAAAAGCATTGAAGGGTTTTAATATGGATGAGTATATGTGCCAGGTAGGTCTTTGTGTAGATTAAGTGGAATTATTTTTCATAATTTCCAATGAAATGCTATTTGGCTATAGATCAGTTTGTCATAAAAGGGAATCGTCACATGTTTGCCATGGAGATAGGACATCATGAGAGAACAGAAAACTAAATATCAAGACTCCTTGGAAGTCTTATTATTTCATAGTTAGATAAATGGAAAAGGAATGAGAATCCATTTGTGGAAAATAATTGTGTCGACAAATGCTGGCCTATTAATTCTCTAATAGTGCTCATGGAAAATGAGTGGAAAATTTTTAAATGGCTTGAATACCTCTAATGCAATATAAAAAACTGAGTAATTGTGCTTTGAATATAAAAGAGAAGGATTGACTACTACAGAAAAATAAATGTGGTTGTTTTCCTTTGTTTCAGAGTAAATACCTATCTTTTCATTATGTTCTTTAGAAATATATACTTTGTAACAATGAGCCTTAAACTTGTAAAGGCAACCCATAATAAGAAATACCTTTTAGACACACACACACATCCCCCTCCTCACCATACTACAAGTTTCACAAAATACTTNTTGTTTTCCTTTGTTTCAGAGTAAATACCTATCTTTTCATTATGTTCTTTAGAAATATATACTTTGTAACAATGAGCCTTAAACTTGTAAAGGCAACCCATAATAAGAAATACCTTTTAGACACACACACACATCCCCCTCCTCACCATACTACAAGTTTCACAAAATACTTTGTCTTACCATGTGGAATGCATTCAGATATTTTCTTTTGTGTTTTACTTTCTTTTTTTAAATAAAATCTTGGCTGAGACCCACAAACTGACATCATGATCAATTTGAAAAACATGTTATAAAACAAAATGTTATATTTATATAAGCATAAATATTTTGTTGTTGCTCAGTCTCTCAGTCATGTCCAACTCTTTGCAACCCCATGGACTGCAGAATTCCAGGCTTCCCTGTCCCTGTGTCCTGGAGTTTGCTCAGATTCATGTCCATTGACTCGGTGATGCAATCCAACCAGCTTCTCATCCTGCCTTCAGTCTTTCCCAGCATCAGGGCTTTTCCGATAAGGTGGCTGTTTGTATCTGGTGGCCAAAGTATTGGAGTTTCACCTTAAACATCAGTCTTTCCAATGAACACCCAGGACTGATCTCCTTTAGGATTGACTGGTTTGATCTCCTTGCAGTCCAAGGGGCTCTCAAGAGTCTTGTCTAGCACCACAGTTCAAAAGCATCAATTCTTTGGTGCTCAGTCTTCTTTACAGTCCAGCTCTCACATCTAAATGTTTATCTGTTTATATAAAATATAATCCTTAGAGCATACATTAGGAGACAAGGATTGTCATAATAATAGTGACAGCTGTTATTTATTGAGCATAAGTTATGATATGGGCAAACTCTATTTAAAATGGTAACTGTTATAAAGCAGAGCAGCTGCTTCACTTCTTTCATGGAAACATTGTATGATAAAGTTTTGACCAGATACTAAAAGTGAGGAAAAAATATATAAGAGAATGTTGGCTCAGCAATCACATCATATGTGCAAAATCTTTCGACAAGTTTTAACATATTGTATAGAAATATATTTCCTATTATTTTTGCCCTCATGGGCACAATAAAGGACAGAAATGGTCAGGACCTAACAGAAGCAGAAGAAATTAAGAAGAGGTGGCAAGAATACACAGAAGAATTGTACAGAAAAGATCTTCACAGCCCAGATAATCACAATGGTATGATCACTCAGCTAGAGCCAGACATCCTGGAATATGAAGTCAAATTGGGCCTTAAAAAGCATCACTATCGGCCCCGCATCAGTCTCCCAGAATCCACGACAAAGCACAACACACTGGGGCTAAAAAAAAAAAAAAGAAGAAGAAGAAGAAGAAAAAAAAGCATCACTATGAACAAAGCAAGTAGAGGGGATGGAATTCCAGTTGAGCTACTTCAAATCCTGAAAGATGATGCTGTNACTGTGGAAAATTCTTCAAGAGATGGGAATACCAGACCACCTGACCTGCCTCTTGAGAAATACGTATGCAGGTCAAGAAGCAACAGTTAGAACTGGACATGGAACAACAGACTGGTTCCAAATTGGGCAGGGATTATGTCAAGGCTATATATTGTCATCCTGCTTATTTAACTTATATGCAGAATACGTCATGAAAAATGCTGGGCTGGATAAAGCACAAGCTGGAATCAAGATCACTGGGAGAAATATCAATAATGTCAGATATGCAGATGACACCATCCTTATGGCAGAAAGCAAAGAGGAACTGAAGAGCTTCTTGATGAAAGTAAAAGAGGAGAGTGAAAAAGTTGGTTTAAAACTCAACATTCAGAAAACTAAGATCATGGCACCTGGTCCCATCACTTCATGGCCAATAGAATGAAAACAGTGAGAGACTTTATTTTCTTGGGCTCCAAAATCATTACAGATGGTGACTGCAGCCAGGAAATTAAAAGACAGTTGCTCCTTGAAAGAAAAACTATGACCAGCCTAGAGGGTGTATTAAAAAGCAGAGACATTACTTTGCTGACAAAAGTCTGTCTAGTCAAAGCTATGGTTTTTCCAGTAGTCATGTTTGGATGTGAGAGTTGGACCATAAAGAAAGCTGAGCACCAAAGAATTGATGCTTTTGAACTGTGATGTTGGCAAAGACTCTTGAGAGTCCCTTGGACTGCAAGTAGATCAAGCCAGTCTATCCTAAAGGAAATCAGTCCTGAATATTCATTGGAGGACTGATGCTGAAGCTGAAGCTCCAATACTTTGGCCACCTGATTCGAAGAATTGACTCACTAGAAAAGACCCTGTGCTGGGAAAGATTGAAGGCAGGAGGAGAAGGGGACGACAGAGGATGAAATCGTTGGATGGCATCACCGACTCAATGGACGTGAGTTTGAGCAAGCTCCGGGAGTTGGTGATGGATCAGAAAACCTCGTGTGCTACAGTCCATGGGGTTGCAAGGAGCCAGACACAACTGAACAGCTGAACTGAACTGACTAACAAAGGAACTCTAAATGCACCGATAATGAAGTTAGGTTGTAAAGGGCTCTGAGTTCAGCTTGAAAGGGCCTGCAGAAATTGTGGGACTTCCCTGGGTCATGGCAACCCACTCCAGTATTCTTGCCTGGAGAACCCATGCTCCCTGCACTGGAAGGTGAACCTCAGGATCGTCAAGTGTGTGTGTGTGCTAAGTCACTTCAGTCATATACAGCTCTCTGTGACCCTACGGATTGTAGGGTCAGAGAAGCCCACCAGGCTTCTGTGTCCATGGGGATTCTCTAGGCAAGAATACTGGAGTGAGTCACCACGCTCTCCTCCAGGGATCTCCCCAACCCAGGGATCGAACCCGAGTCTCCCACATCTCCTGCATTAGCAGGCGGATTTTTTTACCACTAGCGCCACCTGGAAAGCCCGTGTTGGACATAAACCTTGTTAATTAGACTTCTTGGTGGGTAGGCAGGGCCACAGAGGGCTACATTTGATTTGCGACTTGTGCTTTGTTTGTTTGGGGGGGGTTGGTTGTGGTGGTTGGTCTGTTCTGTTTTCATTGAAGTGTAGTTGACTTATTATATTAGTTTCAGGTATACTGATTTGGGTCCTGAAGGATGAGCAGGAGTTCCCTGATTGACAGGAAAGGAAAGGGCAGTTCTTAGCAGAGAATGCAGCACGTGCCCATAGGACGTGAACTAAGTACTTTGAGAGCAAGGAAAATGTTCACCTGAGTTTTCACCACGCTGCATTTGGGACACAGGTGAGATGTCCTTCTTGATGGGGAGCTGAAGCAGGCAGGTAAAATGCAGGTCTGAGATTCAGTGAAAGGGAGACTTAGAGATGATGATTAAATATTTCCAAGGGAAGACAGAAAAAAAGAGAATATGACTAGGATAAAACCCTCTGGTACACTGTTAATTAGAGAATGGAATAAATCAATCAAAGAAACAGAAAGAGGAGGAGAGCTAAGAGTCCAGGGTCTAAAGCTCTAAGAACAATAGGCTGGCCTATCGACTGTGACGGCTGGGGGAGGGTAAGGATGGAAAAAAGACTTTGTGTAATGATCTCTTCATTATTTATAGACCAGGTGTCTGATTTGAAGGATTATTGCTTATAGCTTCAATCTCTGCCTTTAGAAATTTGGGGATTATTCATGGATTTTTATTTTTACCTTCACTGTATCTTTAGTAGAATAAGTGTAAGTCAGAAATAACATATCTACAATTTCATAAACAGCAGTTTAGAGTTAGCTGTACTATGAAGCTGTATGCAAGCTTTTTATATTTAGGACTATTTTTAGTATCTCATAAATACCTTTGAGTTTTGTTAGTCAATCAGAACGCATAAATATTTTTAGAGTATTTAAATCTTTATCTCCCTAAATCAACCCAGTGGTGACTTTTGAAACTGCCTAATTTAATGATGAAGATTATTTTATTAACTAGGACTTTTTCATAACCAAGAATTCAAACTCTCTAAACCCTGGGGCCAGCAAATTAATAAATGTTCTCAATTTATTGAAATCATCACCTCGGGAATATTTTAATTACGATGTGTGCATTTCAGATTCTTTGAGATGTTAATGTTGAAGGCAGTGGTGTAATTGAGGGTGTCCTGTTGACTACTCTGTCCTCCAGCCCTTCACAGTCAGGAGCTCGTGGCTTAAAGGTGCAGGCAGAAGTGCTTCCTGGAGCAGAGCTAACGGGTGCCTGGATAGGAGGAGACTTTGAGTGGACTTGGCTTTCAGCCCCAGCCTAGAGCAAGCTATTACACAACACCCCCACTCACTGCCCCCCCAGTTCTCATTCACCCTTGAGGTGCCACACCTCTGGGTCCAACCTCTTAGCCTTCACTCCCGGGGGACACCTCTACTTCCTAATAACCGCTGCCAGGGCTGAATGGCTTTATCCACCTCCTTGTCCCTCCCCACCTCCAAGGAGAAAGACAATGGCAGATGAAGTTTTGGGCCCATCCTTCTTGGGATACTAAGTGGTAGCAATTTTTCCTTCTTTACAAGTGAATTTTATCTTTTTCAAATGAGCAAAAGCTATTGAGACCCTTTTTGAAGAGGGATTAATTCGGATAATACTCTTTGATCTAAAGGAGCAGAATACAAAGGCATAAGTGATTATTTGGGGTGTGTATGTGTTTCTGCAGACGGTCTGAAGGCAGCCCTAAAATGAAGCTTTGAGTACTGGTAGTTTCATCCAACAAGTGTGTCGCCTCAGAAGCGAGTGCTTTGAAAGACATTGCTTAAGTGGGCCTGTAAGTTCTTGGGTGATTAGTAACAGTTCGGTTGCATTTGTTCATTGTAATGACAGTGCTCATGTGCCTTCCTCCCGGAATCCCCTTCCTCTTGCTTCCCTCTGTCAAATCTGATCCAACTGTCTTTGAGGGTCTATTTCGAATGGTCTTCCCTCCAAGAAGCCTCTCTGACCTACCTTCACTTACCACTTTGCCCTTCCTTCCTGTAACAGAACTTCTTCAGTACTTCTTAAAATCTGTACTTCTTTTATGTTGTTCAGCACTTTCTACCTTATAAAGCAGTTACTTGTTCACTTTAGTAAATATTTATGAAGCACCTACCGTGTTTCAGGCACCGGGCGCATTACTGGTGACATTAAGACGAATAATGAGCGGTTTTTCAGAGCTCTGGCTCAAGAGATGAGCAAACCTGAACTCACAGACAAATAATTTCACTTTTAATGTGAAGTGTTATAATAAGGGTATTCCTAACAGGTCCTTGCAATAGGAAAACAGAAAACTTCCTCTACAAGAGTTCCAGAAAGCCTACAAAAAGAAGAGAACTTTGAGTTGAGCCTTGAAAACTTTTTTTTTTAATTGGAATTGCAATTAAAAAATTTTTTTTGGTAAGAATTTTCCAGATAGTAAATTGGGTGAGAGCCTTCCAAACAAAGGCACAGGCTGAGCAGAGACGCGAAGGCTAAGAGCCAGGTTCCTGTTGTCGGGGAGCACAGACGTATCTTCTCTCTCCTCCGAGAGAGCTCTTTGAAAGCATCGTTCTTCTCCCCTCTGCCTGAGATCTGCAGCAGTGACTAGTACAGGGCCTTCAGTTCAGCTCAGTTCAGTCGCTCAGTCGTGTCTGACTCTTTGCGACCCCATGAACTGCAGCAGGCTCCCTGTCCATCACCAACTCCCAGAGTCCACCCAAACCCATGTCCATCAAGTTGGTGATGCCATCCAACCATCTCATCCTCTGTCATCCCCTTCTCCTCCTGCCCTCAATCTTTCCCAGTATCAGAGTCTTTTCAAATGAGTCAGCTCTTCGCATCAGGTGGCCAAAGTATTGAAGTTTCAGCTTCAACATCAGTCCTTCCAATGAACACCCAGGACTGTCTCCTTTAGGATGGACTGGTTGGATCTCCTTGCAGTCCAAGGGACTCTCAAGAGTCTTTTCCAACACCACAGTTCAAAAGCATCAATTCTTCGGCTCTCAGCTTTCTTTATAGTCCAACTCTCACTTTCATACAGGGCCTTAAACACAGACAATATCCAAAAGCTTTTGCTAAATTGAACACAGTAATTGGTGATCATATTTCTTCACAGTGAAATTTCCAGAGGGTTATTCCACTAACTACATATTGTGTTCATTGTTTAAGAGCCGTGTAAATACTATTCCTTTATTTCTTTTTTCAAGCGATGGCAATGGAAATCGACAGTGCCTTTTCATATCAATCATTTCAGCCACTCAGTCATATTTGACTCTCTGCAACCCTAAAAGAACTGCAGCGTGCCAGACTTCCCTGTCCATCACCAATTCCCAGAGCTTGCTCACACTCACGTTGATCAAATTGGTGATGCTGTCCAACCGTCTCATCCCCCGTCATCCCCTTCTCCTCCTGCCTTCAATCTTTCCCAGCGTCAGGGTTTTTCCAAGGAGTCAGTCCTTGCCTTTTCTTATGGGAAGCAGCAAATGCCTTTCCTGCACCTGCCCCTGTCCCCTACCATCTGCATGCTCCTAATTCCTAGTTGGTATAAACCCAGGAAATGCAAGCTAATATTAGATTAAGCAAAAGCTTCTCTTATGAAGAGATGGAGGAAAGGTACAGATTGTCTTTTAAAGGTAAAACAAGCCCTTCATAGAATATAACCTAGAGCTAAGCCCAGACTTATGGTCCAGGTTGCATCGTTGATTTAAGCAGAGCTAATCACAGACGCTTTCCCAGACCTTTCCCATGAAATTTAGAACTGAAATCGAGAGAAAAGTTACTTTATCTTAGTGTGCCTCAGCTATAAACCTCAGAAGATGTTGATGCTTCTATTTACTTTTCCTAAGTAAATAATGTAACTAATACAGTGTGTGCATTCTCAGTCATGTCTGACTCTCTGTGACCCCGTGGACTGTAGCCCGCCAGGCTCCTTCTGTCCATGGAATCTTCCAGGCAAGAATACTGGAGTGGGTTGCCATTCCTTCTCCAGGGGATCTTCCCGAACCAGGGATTGAAGCCAAGTGTCTTTGAGTCTTCTGCATTGGGAGGCAGGTTATTTATCACTGCACTACCTGGGAAGCTATTAATACAGTCAAATGTAAATCATATCTCGTGACCAAAAAAAACAAAGCATGAAACAAACAGAAGCAATATTGTAACAAATTCAGTAAAGACTTGAAAATAGCCCATGCTGAAAAAACATCTTTAGAAAAAGATGATTTACAAATAATACAGAGCCAAACATAAATCTTTTTTTTAAGATTTTTTTTTTGATGTGGACCATTTTCAAAGTCTATGTTGGGTTTGTTACAATATTGCTTCTGTTTCATGTTTTGGTGCTTTGGCCACGAGATATGTGGGACCTTAGTTCCCCGACCAGGGATGGAGCCTGCACCCTCTGCACTGGAAGGTGAAGTCTTAACCACTGGACCACCAGGGAGGTCCCTTAAGTCATCTTCATAAAAGCTTTCATTTTGCCTCAGCTCCCACCCCAACTTCTGCCGTTTACCAAGTACGGATAACCTAAGAAATACAGTTATTTCTCTATGATTCTAAAATCCAAAAGCAAAACAAAAACTTTAATGCAGTGATAGTTCAGACCTAGGCTTTTCTGACCGAATGAAGTCATTGTCCAGATAATTCAAGCTCCATGTCACTCTTGGTCTCACAATTGCTGGCTATCTGTAGTGTGTGTCTTTGATGGGTATACTCTGCTATCTTTAACTCTGGAAATTTTTCCCATAGAAAATGTAATTTTATCTTTCCTTTTTTATGATAAATTGTATTTTCAAGCTGCCACGGCTGGCAGACAAGAAGAAAAAACAATCTGGGAATCCCAGATTTGGTCCACAGAGCAATAGCAAAAAAAGGCCAGCCTCATCATTAAAGCTACTGATGAAGACAGTTTATGCCAAAGAGCTGGGTCACTTGAGCAATTAGATTGTGTTCCACGTATTCTTCTGGAATCCGCTTTGAGGGTTTGGTCAGCTCTTGTCAGACTTCTCTGCTTTGGGCATTGTAAAGCAGAAATCACCAGCTATGTTCTTGAAGAGTCACATCCAGACCTATAAATTAGAAACAATAACCATAAAGATAAGCTTCCCTGGTGGCTCAGTCGGTAAAGAACCCGCCTGCAATGCAGAAGACCTGGGTTCAATCCCTGGGTTGGGAAGATCCCCTGGAGGAGGGTATGGCAACCCACTCCAGTATTCCTGCCCGGAGAATCCCCAGGGACAGAGGAGCCTGGCAAGCTACAGTGTATCCGATAGCAAAGAGTCAGGCAGGACTGAGCGTCTAAGCACACACAACCCTAAAGACACTAAATTACTGGTTTGTAGACTGTGTAAGGTATTCGCAGGCAGTTTTCCAGTTTACAGCTGTTTTTCCTTCTCTGAAGGGACTTTGTTTCTTGTTCTTTTTTCACCTGCTGCCATATTTCACATCTTTCCAGGTCATCAAAGTAACATACAGAGAGTCCAAGGAGGGTGGGAAGCATGGAGATGAGGAAACCATCAGAGATCGTTGGCGAAACCATGAGGTCCAGGTTCTCAGTATCTTTCCTCTTGTATGTGTCTTGCATTAGGGAGGTTAGCGTCTCAAGAAAAGTGATCAAAATGTGCCCTACATTTCCTTCATCATTGTGGAAACATTTTTCTATTTTGATGGTCTATAAATACCCTTGGTATTTTTATGGAAACTTGAAATCCAAGTAGTGTTCTGTTACCATAGGTGAAAATATTCCCTAAATTGACTTTAAAAATTATTAACAAATATATGCTTAAAATATTATGTAGCTCTTCATTGTAATATTTTTTTGACAATTCTCTTTTCTTGGAAAAGCCCCCAGAAATTTTGTTTTCCTTGGCAGAAGTCTCAAAATTGTAGGAAGTGATAAGAATAGGAGATTAGAGCCTAAACTCACAAATTCACTCTGGTTTATACTCGTGTTGCAGAGGAAGCGCAATCTTTTTTCTTGAATATGGTTGTCTGCCAATAAAAGTGTGATATAAGTATGAATGTAAAATTTGTAAGTACTTATGGAAATTGAAAAATTTGGAAATGTATCAATTTCACCAAGTTCTTAATCAAAGTACATCTTGCAGAAAATAGAAAGAAACTAGTTTTAACATCTAAAATATAAACAACCCTAAATCATGAATTCTTGAAGTATTTTCTACTGCTATGAAAGCTAGTTTATGTATATGGAAAGTCAGTCTTTAGTTATGAAACTGTAATTCTTTCTTTTAATCCCTCCCTCTTATTGTGGTATGTGAGAGGCTTATCCTATTATGTGCCATGTTACACAAGGTCATTTGAGAATCTTTTTCTTTGGAAAAACTAATAGACAGCGTTGGCCAAAAAGTTCCATTATAAAATACTGTGAATTCCTGTAGTTTTAGTAGGTTAATGTAAGTGCATTTGTGACTAAAATGGCCTTATGATTTCTAAACGCTTTTTTTAGTGTGTAATTGGACACGGGTACCTGGAGAGCATTAACTGTAAGCCAGGTGATTAATGGACCAAGCTGGCTCTGAGATGGACAGCGAGAGAGAACCTGACCACAAAATTGAAGACAGTCATCTGTGGGCATAAAGGGGTACTGAGGTGGTGGCCATAAGGAGAGGGTGTGAGGTGGGCAGGAAAACCCACAAACAGTGCCATGGCGTGCCAGCTGTTCCATGTTCTCACTTTATCTATGATCTCCACAAATACTTAAAGGCAGGTGGCTCAAAATATTGCTATCAGTAAGCTGGTTTTATAGAAGAAACATCGTAACTAAAGCTCTGTAGTGCGGGCCAGCATCCACCTGTTCCAAGAGACTGTCATGGAATATTTTTATTTTCTTGGTCTCTAGCTTTTAAGAAGTCAGTGAAAACACAGACCAAGATGTGGGTCGCCAGGCCTGTTCGTGAAGTTGGAGATTACTGTTAGCTGTATGTACATCTGTCCCTCAGTGTCTCTCCTTACAGGACCTCTGTGCTCGAGCATTCGATGCTATGGCCCCAGCTTAAGCCACCCCGGCAATTCTCTGGCTCTCTTGACCCCACTGTCCTGAGAAGAGCCAGCCACAGCCCACTTCGGGCCACCAGGGACTCCTGTCCATGTGAGTCACAACACGTGAAACTTCATCTGCAACTACTGTTTTGTGCACTCAGCATTCCCACTAGAGTATGACTTTTCTTAACAAACAAAACGTATGCCTGCTTCTTCATCATCCACCCAGTTCCTTTCAAGGTTGCTCTTGGCAAATGTTGAATGGACAAATGAGTCTATTCTAGTTCACTTTCAATCTATTGAAAAGTTAGGTTCTATTTAGATCAGATCATTTGCTATTGCTATTGTTGAATTTGAAAAATCTTAGACTTTAAAAAGTGAAAGTTGAAAATTTCCCCAAAAGGGTAATTATTAAGTAGAATATCTTCAATGGAAAATTTTTCTTTGAAGCTGATTTCTTTCTTTTTTTTTTTGCTTGAATAGCTATATTTCACTTTTTGCTTAATTTTTGTCACAAAGACATAAAAACCTCCATATAAAAGCACCCTATTAGTCCTACTTTCCAAATTTAAATCCAAAGCTAGACTATCCTGAATTAACTGGATAACTAAGACAATGGTGTGTGTTGTGGGGGATAGAAGTGGTTAATTACACCAGCAAAACAATGTGGAGATTTCATTTAAGAACTAGAAGTAGTTTCCCTTTCAGAATAAAACCTAAATTCTGAAGTAATAAGTAATTATTTCAAATAACATTTAATGAAAATATTCTGATTCACTTTGTATATAAATATATTACATGTAATATAATTATATAGAGAGTATATATAACCAAAACTTTACAAGCTTCCCACATGCCCACATACAATGGCTTCATTATTTCATAGTTATCATTCATATATTTAAAGTCAGAGGAAGCAGCTGTTCCCAAGACAGTTGAAATTAATTTAGAGAAAGGGATTTGCAGACGTTTTTAAAAGTCTTTGTGCCTCCCTTCCCTGACTCAAAAGTAAATAAGCATCTGCTCTCAAAATTAATCTTAATAGAGCTTTCAAAAGCAGCATTTTTAGGTTATGTGCTGTGTTCGTACAACAGAAGTTAACTTTTGTACCCTGAATATAGCCATTTAAAATCATAAATTTGAGAGCAAGTACCCCATTACTGGCACCAGTGGGTATTCAGGAAAAGTGGATGAGCAAGAGTCTAACTGCTAGAACGAGGGTACAGAGTCTGAACAAACCAGCGTCAAGGGTGACTTGCTGCTGAGATGCCAATACTGAAGACTTCTTTATCCCATAGGATAAGGCCCGGCTCCAGAGTTGGCTGTAGGAGCCTCGTCAGCTGCTGAGGCATTGGAGGGATGGAGCAAGTAGTGGAGATAAAAATTAAATTATTACACCACCGCCCAGTACTTTATGGATATTCAAGCCAGAGGCCCATGAGCAGCACTATGTACATGTTAGCAGTAGTAGTGTTAGCTGCTCAATCGTGTCCGACTTTTTGCGACCCCGTGGGCTTTAGCCTGCTCGGCTTCTCTGTCCAGGGACTTCTCCAGGCAAGAATACTGGAGTGGGTAGCCATTCCCTTCTCCAGCGGATCCTCCGGACCCAGAGATTGAACCTAGGTCTCCCACATTGTGGGCAGATTCTTTATCATTTGAGCCATTAGGGAAGCCCACAGATATCATGGGTAACCCAGGCCTCTGATTTTTTAATTGATTGACTACTTTTTTTTTTACACCTGAATATAGCAAAAAGGATTTCCCCTGAAGAAAATTTTAGGATCGAGCAGATATGTGCTTGAATTGCATCGCTGCCATTTACTGGCCGTTGACTATTGGGTCAGCCTTTCTGACTTCCTGCTTTATTTTCTGTTAGAGGGGGAATTTCAGTCTTACTAATATTGTGATGATTAAGGTTAATCTCACCACAAAGCATAGAGTGTTTCTTCCCAAACTTGTTCACACACTGGAGTCACCCAGGGAGCTTCAGAAAGAACAGAGGCCCATGTTCCACCTCCCCAGAGTGTTTCTGCTTGGGAGTTTCTAACAGATCCCCAGATGATTCTAAAGTTCAGATAAATCTGGGGACCCTCGGCATTGAGCCTGTCCTACACTGAGCATTAAAGTGAGTGAAGTGAAGTCGCTCAGTCGTGTCTGACTCTTTGCGAACCCATGGACTGTAGCCTACCAGGCTCCTCCCTCCATGGGATTCTCCAGGCAAGAGTACTGGAGTGGGTTGTCATTTCCTTCTCCAGGGGATCTTCCCGACCCAGGGATCAAAGCCAGGTCTCCCACATTCCAGGCAGACGCTTTAACCTCTAAGCCACCAGGGAAGCCCACTGAGCATTAAGTATCTGTTAAATGAGTGGGAACAACCAGTGCCTGGCAAGTGTGAGATTTTCCAGAATTCTTGGCTCCCTTCCCTTCCTTGACCATCTCCCCTGTCTTAAGGGAANGCCAGGTCTCCCACATTCCAGGCAGACGCTTTAACCTCTAAGCCACCAGGGAAGCCCACTGAGCATTAAGTATCTGTTAAATGAGTGGGAACAACCAGTGCCTGGCAAGTGTGAGATTTTCCAGAATTCTTGGCTCCCTTCCCTTCCTTGACCATCTCCCCTGTCTTAAGGGAACACCTGAAAACAGTGTCAAGCTGTGATTCCAGTCGAGGCAGCTGCCACTCATGCCAGGCACAGGAGAACGCAAAGAGCTCTGGTCCCACATGTCTGCAGAAGAGCAGGAGGCAAAGATCAGTTCCTTGTATGGCGCAGCCTGGGACAAGCCTGCTAAGGGAATGCCTGGTTTGCCTTCGAGGACACTGCACATGGAAAGCCCCTGAGCGCTGCTTGTCACGTCACCCTGGAAACTATAGAGCCTGGGCTGCACCCTTATTGGAGCCAGAAACCAGCCAGAACGCACAAAGGATAAACCAAAGGCAGAGTTTCAACTGGTCCTGAGTTCTCTTTATTTTTTTGGCTTTTATAGTCAACATTTGTTGCAGTAAATCCTTTGTTTGGTGTTCCCGGGTCAGCCATCCAAATGTATCATAGTTCCAAGAAGTTGAATATGTGGCTTAATTGGTTTCAGTGTCCTTTAATGGCTCTTGGAGAGACGCTGTGAATTGTGAGAGCGAGGGAACCATCTAAGTCGCCTAAGATTTAGAAGCTTTAGAAGCCGGTCTCCCCTTTCCACAAAATAGGAGATCTTTAAAGCTGCAGTGTTTCAGATGTGGGGGAGGGGCCTGGCCCTTCACTGACTGAGTTATGATGTGCTTATGAGTAAAAGTAATACGTTGTGGCTCTGAGTGGATGGAACCAAGGACTGGAATAGCGTTAGATGTGCAAAGCTTGTATTTTATGCTGTTTATGATTGAGAGCAAATTCTCACATTTCATCCCAGTAACAAAATAGGGAATGTTTAAGATACTGAAAAATAATTGGTCTGTCTCAAGAACTGTACAGTTATTTTCTACTTGACCCAAGAATCCCAATGGAGTCAGACTGTTCTTCCTGATAAACAAACAAAAAAATCACAAATTACCATTTCAAGAGATGAGAACTCCCAGCCTACTCAGTTTTAAAGATATTCATTCTCAGTAAGAGAAGAATCTCATATTTTCAGGATAATTCTACACTTAACAGGGGTTATATAAGTACTTTGAAAAGAGTAG
The DNA here is from genome assembly GCA_006410615.1 of Neotragus moschatus. NCBI lineage: Eukaryota > Metazoa > Chordata > Mammalia > Artiodactyla > Bovidae > Neotragus > Neotragus moschatus. The sequence goes on from SJYA01002928.1 coordinate 1,224,740, forward strand.
ATTTTTCAACAGAAAACTACCACAGGTAAAAAGTTCCTGATACTGACACTTCATAATACTGCCATGTTTATGAAAATAAGGATCTGCTGTCTTTGTTAATATTTAGTAGTTATGTTGATGTTTTACATATTGTATTTGGTATTGAAAACATATTAATATTAGCCTCAACCACATTTTCATCACTCTCAATTTTTAAAGTTTCTGATCTTTGAATTGAACTAACTTATCATTCTTTATCATAGGCATACAGCTTTTCTCCAGGTTTAAAAATAAAATGGTATATAACACAAGGTTATCGTATATGTTATACTTGTATGTATATAACCCTGTATTATAGTATATGTGTGCGTCTATCCTACTAGTTTTAAACTCTATGACAACTTTGTCTGTGGGGGTCCTCTCGAAACATTGAGACAAATCCCTCTATTTTCTATCAATCACCCTTTAGTGACATCTGAATTTGTTAGAACTTCATATTGAAAACAAAGATTGAACTTTGCATAGCAGAGGAAAGAGAAAGCATGAGCCTTGATCAGGCAAAAACACAGTTTTCTCTGGTTTATGAACAGTTAGCATTAGATGAACCAAATCATCAGAAGGATCCCGGGCCCTCAGCACCTGCATGTTTGACAGACATGCCGGTCACATGTGATCCTCACTTGGGGTTCGTTTGAGGCTTGCATACTTGAAAAACAAGTCCTGGAGAATGTTTCAGTATTTCTTTTTTTAGCTGCTCAAAAAGCTAACCACTGAGAGTTTTTCACCTCCTTCTCTCTCATTGGATGGTTGCAATTCCCAGTGTCCCCAAAAGAATCCTCTTATCAGTTGCTCCATGTGTTTCTTGTGATTATCAATTAGCCAAAGCCCAGTTTCATTCATATCCCGAGCTTTGGACATGAACCTGTGGCTTTGTTTTCCTGATGCTGGGAAAGATTGAAGGCAGGAGGAGAGAGTGAGACAGTTGGATGGCATCACCGACTGGATGGACATGAGTTTGAGCAAGCTCCAGAAGTTGGTGATGGACAGGGAACCCTGGCGTGCTGTAGTCCAAGGGGTCGCAGAGTGGGACACGACTGAGCAACTGAACGGAACTGAGCTGGCAAGCTCCTGCACTTGCAGTTTCTACGTCATGCTCTGTGTTCCCAAGACAAACCCCGACTCAGTCCCAGGTCATCAGACCCATGACGCACAGGTGTATTCCCAGGTGCCCTCTGTGAATCTCCAACCCCAGTCTCTCACTGACAACAGGTTCTCAGTGATGCTGGCAGAAGCTCAGTTCTCAGCAAGGGCATCATTTCAGTAACGTGCTTTCCATCTTCTCTCTCCCACAGGGTCCAGTCGCATCAACTGCATCAGCGTTGGCTGTCCTCTCCCTTGGGCCTGGCCTTCCTCCACCCCCACCTCCCCCGCCTCCTCCAGGGCCGCCTCTGCTTTTTGAGAGTGAGGGGATAAAAGAAGCATCCTCTCCTTCACGCTCAGCTTTATTTGCACAGCTTAACCAAGGGGAGGCAATTACGAAAGGTGAGAAAACCAGGCCTTGAGGCTGTCTCCTCTGGCTCCAGGCACACAGATCCCCCGGAGCCCACAGTGATGGCTACATCATTCCTTTTCAGTCTCCAGTATACAGGGAACTATGAGATGATGGGCTCAGTGGGCTTCTGGGTGGATCAAAAAGAACTCAAGGGATTCTAGTTTCAAGGTGACCAATGCACTGTATCACTACTTTAGCCCCTGATACTCCAACACCAGCTCCAACCAAGGCATCAAGACCAAGTATTTAGAACTTCTGTCCTCAAGCAGTGTATGAGCTTGTCAAAGAATTATATCATTGAACTACTTTGTCTTCACAGTGAATGGTTACTTTTTTTTAATCATTCACTTAATAAAGTCATTATTGACTATGCCAAAGCCTTTGACTGTGTGGATCACAATAAACTGTGGAAAATTCTTCAAGAGATGGGAATGCCAGACCACCTGACCTGCCTCTTGAGAGACCTATATGCAGGTCAGGAAGCAACAGTTAGAACTGGACATGGAACAACAGATTGGTTCCAAATANCATCTTTGGCTGCAAAGAATATAATCAATCTGATTTCGGTGTTGACCGTCTGGTGATGTCCATGTGTAGCCTTCTCTTGTGTTGTTGGAAGAGGGCATTACTTCTTGGACAGTGTTAATTCCCCTTTATCACCCTCTTATAACCCACCTTGTTTTGCACAGCAATTACAAGTTTACCACTTCTATTTCAGGAACAGCTAATTAATCTTTACAGCTCCATAACTTTGCATAATACCTGCACACAGTAGGTGTTCAGTAAATGTTTGATCAAGTGAGTGATTGGAATGAATCAACTAATGAATGGACCAAAATAGTAAGAGATTCACTTTGTATAATAGTACCCTGCCAAAGAGGATGTTTTTCCCTCAGGAAAAAAAGCAATTCTGGATAAAGTTTTTCTGGAGTCAATGAGATTATCAGTAAAACAACCTAGAAAGTAGGATTGGAATTGAATTTGCAAAACAAAAGAAAATCTGCACTGTTTAAATAATTTTAATTTAGTCAAATGGGATTTTATAATATGCCCAAAGCTAAATGACTTCTTACTTTGGCCAACTGTGACTACTGTCCTTGACTATACCCTTTTCATATTGTTAATCACCCCTTATTATCTGATATTTCCTGATAATGTTTGTTAGACTTGGCTCCCAGTTTTATAGACGGTTCTCTTTGGTTTTATAGGCTTTTCACCACTGCCTCTTTTAACTGGAGTAGTACATTCAATAGTTGGCACGTACATGGAGATATATTTTAGGACCCTCCATGGAAAGAAAAAATATCTAACCTCTATCTCATACTGTACATGAAAAGTGAAGTCCTAATTGTGAAAAGAAACACTTTTAAACTTTGAGAATAAAATATAGAAGAAAAGGACAAATGAATGTAACCTCATTAAAATATATATGTTCAACAGAAGACATCAGATGCAAAGCTGGAAGACAAGGCATGGACTGAAGAAAGACATTTGCAATGCAGATTATCTAAAAGGATTTATAACCAGAATTTATAAAGTTAACACAAATCAAATAGAAGAAGGCTAACAACTCAAAAGAAAAATGGGCAAAGAATATTAAGGCAATTCAGAGGAGGCAAAACTGAAGTGTTTGATAAATACATGAAAATATGCATAACCTGCCTAATAGAAGAAGAAATGCAGATTAATTGGGTGTGTCCTCTTATACTCATCAGTTTTGAATTCAGGCTGTGCTTACTTTGCAAAGGGCTTGTGAGCTGAAACTCATGTATATCGGAACTGTGCAATTTGAGGACTGCCTTTATATTAAAAAGTCTCCTGGTATAAAAGTTGTTACGAGAATCCTGATACATCAGTGTTAAAAGAGCAAAGCTATTACACTCACCATGCAGAGAAATTGGCACCATCTAATAAAGTCAAAGACAGTCATAGCCTGTAACTGAGCAATTTCACTCTTGGGCGTGTGCACCTAAGAAGCTCCAATACGTATGTTGATGAGACGTGTAAAACTGTTTATTGCAGTATTATTCATAATGGNAGCAAAGCTATTACACTCACCATGCAGAGAAATTGGCACCATCTAATAAAGTCAAAGACAGTCATAGCCTGTAACTGAGCAATTTCACTCTTGGGCGTGTGCACCTAAGAAGCTCCAATACGTATGTTGATGAGACGTGTAAAACTGTTTATTGCAGTATTATTCATAATGGCAATAAAACCCAGAACAATTGAAATGTCCAACAGCTGGCAAATGAACAAATAAATCCACCTAATGGAATACTGCACAGTAGTTAAAATAATTGAATACACTTACATGTTTAAAAAGAGGGAAATCTCAAAAGCAACCTTGAGTGATAAAGGTAAATTACAGAACAACAGGCACTGTATACTGTGTCCCTTTATATAAAGATCAAAAACATGCAAGACACTATGCACATGTGAAATGTACTAGTGCAGTCTTGAGTTCAGCTCAGGAGACAAACCTGCTGTGAACTGTAAACACGAAATTCAGAAGAGCAGTCAAGTGTGTGGAGGGAAGAAGGGAGGACACGGAGATTGTGGGTGGTATAGAGGGGGTTTCAGCTATAGTATAAGATTAGAGCCCTAAAAATAAGGCAAATAAGCTAAAAAGTTAAATTCTGATAAAGCTTTTCATTATATATATACACACACACAAATATTTGTTTTATTATGCTTTGTGTGCTCCCATGTTTGAAATATATCCTAGTTTTTTCAAGGCTATGAGCCTTAAAATAACCTGGAAGGAGGAATCATGGTTATCTGTCCAAGAGGGATAGAAGCTTGGCAGCCTGGCCCAGAAACCAGAGAGAGACATTTTCCTGAACACTTCTCAAACTTCTGGATGTTCAAACCAAGGGAATTTCATTACCTATTTAAAACATTTAATAAACTATTTTAAAAGGGCCTGGACACAATGAAGATGGAAAGCAGATTAGTGCAGGCTGCCTGGCGATGAGGACAAATTGACTATAAATGGGCATTGGGGATATTTGAGGGATGATGGAAATAGTCTAAAACTGAATTGAAGTGACGGTCACATGAATTTACTGAGCACCATTAAACTGTATGCTTAAAGCAGGTGAATTTTATGTTTGCACATTTTACTTCGATAATGCTGTTTAAAAGATTCCAAGGGGATTTCCCTGGTGGTCCAGTGGCTAAGACTCTGTGCTCCCAATTCAGGGGGCCCAGATTTGATCCCCGGAAACTAAGTCCCACATGCTGCAACCAGGAGTTCACGTGATGCAATTAAAGATCCTGAATGCCCAGGCTTGCATGGTGGCTTAGGGGTGAGGAATCTGCCTGCTCATGCAAGAGACGTGGGTTCAGTCCCTGACCTGGAAAGATGCAACATGCAGAGGCACAGCTGAGTCCATGTGCCAGAACTTTTCATGAACCTATGTTCTAGAGACCGGGACCCACACCTGCGGAGCCTGTGTGCGGCACCTGCTGAAGCTCACGCATTCTAGAGCCCGTGCTCTGCAGCAAGTGAAGCCACCACAGCGAGAAGCTTGAGAACAGCAACGCTGACCCAGCACCGCAAAAAAAAATAATAATAATAGCTTTTTAAAAAAGATCCTGAATGCCACAACTAAGACCCGGCACAGCCACATTCATTAATTTTAAAAGATTGAAAGGAAGAAAAGGACATGGATTCTCGTGATTTAGTTCAATTATTCTGTTTTTTTGGCAAACTATCCCAGAAAAAAAATAGCACAAACTGTGGGAGAGAGAAGAGACTAAGATATTCTGTGGAAATTTTAAAAACTTTTATAGAAAAAATAAATTGAAGAAAAAGAAAGTTAGTACAGATACATGCATTAAATGCTACAGCACTGGCCTGGGTAAGGTCACATATCACCTGTCACTCAACAGAGAAGCTACTTGTTAGCCCAGTTCTTCTGATAAGAAACAATCTCTGTTCTCAAAATGTTTACAGACTACAAGGGATAAAAGGCATATATTGCATGTAATTTGCTCTCAGGAAATACTAAAATGCTGTGGAAATGACAGTTCTTATCCTATCAGGACTATTTTTTTTGAATTGTACTGTTTTTCAGATTTTTTGTAGATGTTCTAGCATTTGTAAGGTAATACAGTGATACATAAACAAAACTAAAATGTCTCTGCATACTGTGCTATCCTCATGAGACCCTGCTCCGTCTCATAAACGAATTGCCTAAGACGCACTGACAAATTACTTGCATTCCCTTTGCTTGCCAGGTACTCATACAGTTCTGGGCAGTATGGAAATGCTCTCCATCATTGCAAAATAAATCTAGAAATTGTCAAAACATTACTGCTGACACATTCTTGATATATAGGTATAGGTATTATTTTATTTAATTTATGTCAAAGCCTCGTTGCTTAGCTGACCTTAAACCACCCCTGCCTTTTTTTTTTCCCTTGCTGTGGCTCAGTTCCAACTCAGTGTCCAGTTTCTACAGGGAGAGGAGAAAACAGAGCAGTGTGGTGCCCTGGCCAGGCTCCCCCAAGGAATTCTTTACAGCACCTGCACCATCACAAGCCTTGCTCTTTAATTTGCAACCCAGTCTTTTCTTCAGAGTGAAAGAGGAGATGTTTTTATCGCTTCAGTTACCATTACAAGAAGGAAAATTATAGAGTTGTAATATGGTCGTTGGGGGAACAGTCTGTCCCTGTAGAGATTTGGGGGCGGGGGGCGGGGGTGGGCTATGTCTGAAAACAGGGCTGTAAAAAAGAAATTTTAAACTGATCAGAATTTTTATAGCACTTGATATTTGTAACAATACAAAGAACCCCCTCCTCTTGTGTATGATACTGTTTACCCATACAATGAGTGGCCTGAACCAAGTCTCCAGTTTGGGCTCCTGAAATGAATACATTTCAAAATATCTAGACACTCATTATCTCATTTAAGCTCTGCATTCAGCCAGTGTGATTTTTATCTAGCAAAGGACTTATGTGAGAAGAATTGTAGTGATTCTTACTTATTCTTACTTAGATTGAGGAAAAACTCTACTCATTTCCAGAATAATTTACTCTTAAAGGACAGTATTCATGTGTGTTTTCATCCAAGTTTCCTAGAGATGTGTCAAACTAAAATTTTAAGCACATAAAAGCCAAAGCATCTTGTTTCTTTTATCATGAAATCAAATATATGCTTCATTTCCACTAATAGGGTTGTGAAACGTCTTCTGAACATTTAGCTGCTGTTTTCAAATTAGTCCCTTTGTTTTGTGTCAGGAAAGAGACCCTGAGGTTTGAGAATCCGCTGGTGTGGCCCTTTCATTCTGTCCCCAAATGACACCTACTAATTCACCTTGGAGACATTGTCGTCAACCAGCCTCCCCAGCCCTGACCTAGCTATTCCTAATGCTTGCTTAGGCCCGTGGACTGTACTTATTTGGGGATATTGGAATTTCTATTTATTTGCTTTGGCCCGAGACTTTTTTTTCTATTTCAGGTAATGGGGAAAGTGCCAACAATTTCCATTAATAAGACAGAAGGCTGCCACATATACCTCAGTGAAGATGCGTTAGACTGTGAGATTGTGAGTGCCAAGTCATCTGAAATGAATATACTTATCCCTCGGGATGGTGATTATGTAAGTACCTTTTAGAAGACTGTAAAGAAGTTTTCATGATTAACGTTCTTAGAGACTGACTAGTCACCTACCAACCTTTGAGCTTCCTTTGTAGAAAAATTTGCAGTTAAGAAAGGAACTCAAGAGAATGGCCTTTCACAATTCAGCTCCCCTGTTAGTTTCTTGACTGTGCCCAGTCCTGGATTTGTGGTTCTCAAAGCGGTTTCCTAATAATTACCTTAATGGGCTAGCTTTCATCAAACAGTAAGAGCCCTTGTGGCTCAGATGGTAAGAATCTGCCTGCAATGCAGGAGACCTGGGCTCAATCCCTGAGTGGGGAAGATCCCCTGGAGAAGGAAATGGCAACTCACTCCCATATTCTTGCCTGGAGAATCCCATGGACAGAGGAGCCTGGTGAGCCACAATCCACGGGGTCGCAAAGAGTCAGACACGACTGAGCGACTAACACATCTTCATCATCATCAAATAGCAGACCAGGTGTCTGAGCTCATTTTACTAGGATTGATTATTTTCCTTTGGTATGATGGGGGCATGGGCTTCCTGGTGGCTCAGATGGTAAAGAATCTGCCTACAATGCAGGAAACCTGGGTTCAATCCCTGGGTCGGGAAGACCTCCTGGAGAAGGGAATGGCAGCCCACTCCAGTACCCCGGCCTGGAGAATTCCATGGACAGAGGAGCCTGGCGGGCTACAGTCCACGGGGTCACAAAGAGTCAGACACGGCTGAGGGATTGACACATGGTGGAGGCAAAAGGAAAGAAGGAGAAATGCTTTGGGGGCAAGCAGAGGGAAAGGAGGCAATACTAAGTGAGCCAGCATGAGAACCAGCTAAGGATTTCTCTGGCTGTTGAGTGGTTAAGACGCAGTGCTTCCAAGGCAGGTTGATCCTCTGTCACGGAACCAAGATTCCACTTGCCACGTGGCACAGTAAAAAAAAAAAAAATCAACTGGGAAATATGAAAATACCAGGTCCCAAACTTTGCACCCAGAGATTGGAATCAGGAGGCTTGGAATGGGGTCCAGGAACCCGTGGTTTAATGTATCCCAGATGATTCTGATGCCATCAGCCCATCCAGTGGCCTCTGAGAAACACTCGCCTAAGCTACCAGGTATTGTCTCTCTTCTCAGCAAAGCAGTTTCTAAAAGATGCAAGCACATAGTTTCACATTGAAAAGGAAGTATAAACAAATACACTTTTTGCGTCACACGTGGTGGACTTGCTGGTTGTTGCCATTTGGTAGCAAGTTATTAATATTTCTTCCTACTAGTCTTTGCTTCTTTAAAGAGAAATGAATCCAGAGATCATTCCCTCTGGTTCTGACTGTACAAGGAAGCAGTGAACCAGGGAAGGATGGGCTAAAATGTAACTTAGCCAGGCACACCTTTGAAAGGGAAGCCCCCACAGCCCCATCAGCCTGTGGGTCAGTCACTGATGGTATACATGGCAGTCAGCGCTTGGGTTAATGTCTTTAAGCGGACAATGAGATTGCTGCCATGTTTTCAGTAAGCCCTTTTCAGGCGCACACCACATACTGCTGCCCAGAATTCATTATTTAAGTCTGAAAAGCAAAACTGCAAGCATTGGGCCAAGCTACATGAGGTATTCAGACTGCCTAACCCTGAGCTAGAAAGCATCTTGTCTCGGGCTCTCCACCTGAAGAAGCAACTGAAGAGCTGAAGCCAATACAGAGCAGCTTCAGAAGGAGGAAACCAAAACTTAGAGAGACTCCTGGCCTTTGCAGCTGTCTAAGCAGAAGGCTCAGCTGCAGGGGAACTGGATCTGCTAAGAAAAGCTGTGAGGGTTTGCACGAACACTTCAGGCTACTTAAACTAGAACCCCTGGATGTCGTACCCTGACATCTGTCTTGGTTAAAGCTTCCTTGGTGATTCCAGTGTGGAGCCAAGATTGAGATCCAGTGACCTAAAGGATGAGTAGAGCTCAAAACCTAAGCTTTCATGCTGAGAATGTAGTCTCCCCCCAGTAGGTGAATTATCTGTGCCCTCAGTGCGTTTTCCTGTTGGAGGTAGAAGGGAGCAATAGAGAGGTCCTGCCGTGGGCATGGTGATCTGGGAGTGGATGGTGGGGATGACTTATCCAAAAGAAATCAGTCTCCCAGAGAAGATCTGTCATCCCTTTGCTATCACGGCACTGCCTGATCTTTTTGATCAGGAACAGCTGTAGTACAGTTACGATCAAAGAGGCACCTTCACTCTGGAGCATTCTCCACCTGGCTTGGTGCTTAAGAGCAAACACGAAGCCTGGTTTACTCATGAAGAGCCCCAGAAGGGGTGTTGGACACACACACACACACACACACTTACTCAGACTGGTTTACTCATGAAGAGCCCCAGAAGGGGTGTTGGGGACACACACACACACACACACACTTACTCAGACTGTAGCTTCTTTGCTTCACGGTAAGACTCCATTGCAGGGAATTCCCTGGTGGTCCAGTGGTTAAGACTCGGTGCTTTCACTGCCATGGGTCCACTTTCCATCCCTGGCCAGGGAACTAAGATGCCACAAACCAAGGAATTGTTGTTGTTGAGTCGCTAAGTCGTGAATGACTCTTTGCAGCCCCACGAACTGCAAGCACACCAGGCTTCCCTGTCCTTCACTATCTCCTGGAGTTTGCTCAAATTCATGTCCAAGGAGAGCAGCCGAAAAAGAAAAGACTCCATTCCAAATTTCACTCGAGAATTCACCGATCATGACAGAAAGGGCTTTCCCTTTAAAGTAAATAAATAAATAGCTTCTTACAAAAGAAACAGCTGGAGCCTACATCAAGAAAGCTGTGTGCCCATGTGTGTTTTCCACTGAAACAGCACATCTCACCAACAGATGAGCACCAGCCCTTCAAACTGTGGTTTGTACAGAAAGTCCAGAGAGGCCACAAAACCAGAAGCCAGGAGACTGCTCCTCACCTTCCTTTTCTGCTCGCTTCTGTAATGACTGGGGACTCACTCTCTATGGAAAGGAGAGACCCCAAGCTAATTTTATTTTGTCTAGTCTACAATTTTTAATGCTTTTTTAAAAAAATCATATGTTTTTTATGGCTCACGAAGCTTGAGGGATCTTAGTTCCCCGACCAGGGGTCGAACCAGCACCCCTGCAATGGAAGCCCAGAATCCTAACCACTGGCATGCTAATTCGCTTCAGTCATGTCCAACTCTGCGAGCCTATGGACTGTAGCCCACCAGGCTCCTCTGTCCATGGAATTCTCCAGGCAAGAATACTGGAGTGGGTTGCCATGCCCTCCTCCAGGGGATCTTCCGTACCTAGGGACTGAACCTGTGTCTCTTCTGTCTCCTCCATTGGCAGGTTCTTTACCACTTAGCGCCACCTGGGAAGCCCCCTAACCACTGGACTACCAGGGAATTCCCTAGTCTGCATTTTTCTTTTTGTATGTGTGATGGAGAGGGGAGGATATGGTGTGTAGTATCTGGATGGCATGTGTGCGCATATTGCCCAATGGAAAGAGCAGGAAAGCAGGATGTATAACAAATGTATATGCAACTTGCAGCACATTTTTATATTTCATCAAAGAGTAGATAGACATAGCACTGGGACAAAGCCCTTATCAGTGTGACTGGGGACCAGCCGCCTCAGCATCCCCTGGGGGCATGTTGAAACCATAGACTGTCATCCTATGTCCTAGATCTTCTGAATCAGAGTCTACCTTTCAGCAAGGTCCCCAGCTGATGGCTGTGTGTGTTTGAGTCTGGTGCAGAGTCATGGGTAAGAGAGGACGTCTAAGGTTTGAACTCTGGCTGCTCAGAGGCTTGACCTCTCAGGCCTCTGTTTCCTGTAGGTGGCATTTCAATAATGTCTAGTTCTTAGTGTTTCTTGTCAGAGAAGGCAATGGCACCCCACTCCACTACTCTCACCTGGAAAATCCCATGGATGGAGGAGCCTAGTAGGCTGCAGCCATGGGGTCTCTAAGAGTCGGACACGACTTCACTTTCACTTTCACTTTTCACCTTCATGCATTGGAGAAGGAAATGGCAACCCACTCCAGTGTTCTTGCCTGGAGAATCCCAGGGATGGGGGAGCCTGGTGGGCTGCTGTCTACGGGGTCGCACAGAGTCGGACACGACTGAAGCGACTTAGCAGCAGCAGCAGCGTTCTTGTAGAGATTAACTTGAGTTCACTCATACCTGGTGTTCCACAGAGCACCTGGTTCTTAGTAAGTTCTGGCATTAATGAGGATGCTGGCAGGCAGTCGTGTGACCATGCAGGTCTGGGTTCTCTAAAATGTCTTTGTCCATCATGTAACAGGGCTTCCCTGGTGGCTCCTGCCAATGCAGGAGACGCAGGTTTGATCCTTGGGCCGGGAAGATTGCCTGGAGAAGGAAATGGCAACCCAGTCCAGTATTCTGGCCTGGGAAATCCCATGAACAGAAGAACAGTCCCATGGACTGGCTGGCTACAGTCCAGGGGGTTGTAAAGAGTCAGACACACCTAGGTGACTGAGCATGCTACTAATCAGCCATCCATCCATTTGCAAAGCCTTGGCTTAAATAATCTTGCTCTTATTGCTTTTTTCCAGAGAGAATTTCCTGTTCCTGAACAGTTCAAGACAGCCTGGGATGGAGCCAAGCTAATCACTGAACCTACAGAAATCATGGTTTCTGAGAGACCACCAAAGCCCCTGACCTGAGTCCCCACCCCAACATGAAAAAAAAGAAAAACAAAACCAGCAGCATTAAGGATCTAGAAGTTGAAGTAGCACCTACTGCTTTCGTTTCGGCCTCCAACAACTCTGTGCTGTACAAACAGCATCATTTCTGGCACACCTCTGAGGGCTTTTGAAATATTCAGCATTTCTTCATGATTTGCCTTTGTGTGTGATTTGAGTTCCACATGATGACTTGTGAGCATTGCATATTTAAAGGGAAAAAAAAAGAGAGAATTCTGTTCCCCTCATAGCATTTTCACGGTAGCTGAGAGGTGGAGGTTCTGCATGGCTCACTTTTACACTTATGTTTAATTGCTAGTTGAAAAATAAAACCTTCGAGAATCTAAGATGTACATTTTTATCTTTTAGACAATTTCCTTATATATAGTAGTAGTATGCTCTAAAAAGGTACGATTTCTGTTTTCTTATTTTTACCACCTTTATCAGCATGAATACACTGCCCACCTGAATACATATTTGTTTTAGAAACATAAAGTTCCATACTAAGAACCATATCCAGTTTCTTGGTCCTTGAAAAGACCTGTATTCTTTACAGTTACTGAAAACCTAAAGTAAACGCTAATGATTCACCTTAAATATTTTTCTGCCATGTCACTTGGGAAACATACTTCTCTGTATAAAGATTTTTATGCAAAAACATTGATAGGAAGAAGCAGGGTGTTTTTGTTTTGTTTTGTTTTTTGCTAATACCTCAGAATTTTGCTCTAGGAACAAACTCAGTGGTTGTTTTCCAATTTTGAACCTGTGAAATATCAGATGCCTTGTAAGTGATGTCTTTAACGTTTTATTATAGACTTTCTTCTTTTCCACTTGCCAGACTTGCTAGCCAGTCTCAAAAATGAAAATAAAAAAGCCATAGTTATATTACAACTTCTAAAATCTAAAGAATTGTTTGCTGGCTTGGCTTGCTGCTCGTGTTTTGTGTTATTGATAGTACATGCTTTTTCCATAGAAGAGTAACTCTGATAATACTTTTTATCTTTTTAGTACCTAATGCTGAAAGCCTGCAACTTCTTGAATCACTTGTAGTGAATTCTAGCATAATGCTTGCAGACCCAATACAAGCATATATATTGTGCCTATTACAGCCTTTGGAATACATCGTTTCTGTTTTTTAAATATCTTCTATAACCGTATAGTACTCAAATTACTAATGCTAGTGTACCACAGTTTTGCTATAAACATTTTGTCTAAATGAATAATTCAATGTTGTGGCTTTAGTAAATATCTTTTTTTTCAACGGCAAACTTATTCTGAAATAAAGTAAAACTCTAATTGTTTAAATACTGTGATGAATTCAGGGTGTTAAACTTTTTTTCCTCTTTGGTTTGCTCTGTGCTCATATGTTAGCTTTAGGAAAGAGAGCTGAGTCTTTCTAGTTGAATTAGAGAATTTATCCAGCATGCCATCAGCTTCTCTGAAGAACAGCTTCTTCTAAATATCAGGTAAAGCCAAATGTAGTAGGAAGGGCTGTCAGAAAATTTTAGAATCAGGTTTTTTTTAGTTGAAGTATAGTTGGTTTGCACTGTTGCATTGGCTTCAGGTGTGCAGCGTAGTGATTCAGTTCTATTTTTTGCAGATTATATTCCATTACAGATTATTACAAAATATTGACTATAATTCCCTAGCCTATACAATAAATCCTCATTGCTTACCTGTTTTTCATATTGTAGTTTGTTGTTCTTTAGTCGCTAAGTCGTGTTCAACTCTTTTGCGACCCCATGGACTGTTTCCCCCCAGGCTCCTCTGCCCATGAGAAGAAACTCTCAAAGGTCATTAACTTTAGTGGCTTTGTCTCATTTCTCATCCACGGATAATTTTTTTCCCAATAATTTTATTTGTTTATTCTTAGCTGTGCTGGGTCTCCGTTGTTGCACGGGCTTTTCTCTAGTTGCTGTGAACAGAGGCTACTCTCTAGTTTCCATGCACAGGCTTCTCATCGTGGTGCCTCCTCTTGTTTCTGAGCATAGGCTCTGAAGTGCACAGGCTTCAAAAGTCGTGCACGTGGGCTCAGCAGTTGTGGCAAATGGGCTTAGTTGCCCCACCGAGTGTGGGATCTTCCTGGATCAGGGATTGAACCTGTGTCTCCTGCAATGGCAGGCAGACTCTTTACCACGGAGCCATCAGAGAAGCCCTGAGATTCCTGATGCTGCCCTTTTCTCATTAAACTTCCTTTGATTTGCGGATACACAATATACTTCTCAGACTCTTGTCCCTTCCTCCCAAGTGCTCAGCCATCTCCCTTAACTTCATCTATACCTCTATGTAGATGACTCCTCCAGATTCTTAACTCCAAGTATCCAGAGAGTATTTCAGTCTGCCTGTCCCAACTCCATTCAACATGATAAGATGAATGCATATTGCCCACACATACCATCCTTTCCTCATCTGCATTTCCAGTTTCAGTCATAGTCTCCGCATACCTTTCATCCTAGATGTAAAATCAGCCATTTCCTGTGATAGGAGACACTGAAAAAGAACCATGGGCTAGAGAAAACCATGGTTCAGCCTCAAACATGTTTAACTCAGTGCGTCTTTGCGATGTTTAATTGGAAGTGGAGAATAGACAGTTGAATATGGGTTTGGAGTCTTTTCAATTGTGTCTCATACCAAATCTCTAGGATCATTTCAGAAGTAAAATATATTTAAAAATGACTTTTATGAAACATGTTCGTTTCCAAAGAATTATTTTAAACCACTGGCACTCTCTGTACCACTTGATATACAGATATAATTTTAAAGGCTTTAATTGCCTTAACCGAGACAAGTTGATTTTATAGTCTTTCACAGATTTCTTTTGCAAGTTTAACTATTTTAATGTTTCTGTGTGTGATGAAGCTTATATCTATGTTACAAGTGAAAAGTAAACCAACTCAGATTAGCCCTCAATAATCCATCCATATTTCTCCAAATGATTTTTTATTCCTGTGCTCTTTAGTAACTTGGCACAGAATAGGTAACTAATGAAGGACTGTTTGCTTAGTGGTAGAGAACTTTTTCCAGGTTTCCCTCTAGAACAAGGTATTTATATCTAAAGATAAGTTTTGCCTAAAACTACAACTTTGAATATTTGGGTTCTAAGTCCACTTTTAATTTAATATCTTGTTTTTTAGGATCATCATAGTTAAAAAAAAAAAAGATATCTCTTGCTGACATGAAGATCCAGATGAAACACATCATCGACAATGCTTACTTAGCCATGATACTAATTATTAAGTCTCCTTCACCAATATCACAAGGGTTTTTTAATTAAAATTCAATTAGTAATTTCCCGTGGTGTCAGTATTTCATCTTGGAAGCTAATCAGAAGAGAAACATTCAAACTTTTTTGTTATTTTAAATAATGACTCTACAGCCTCGTTTCAGCTCCTAAGTCCCTAAACTTACAATAGGAAATCTTCCCATGAACATAACCGTTCTATAGATTTATTTGGTAAGGGTGAGATTCATTTGGGAAGACTGTACTTTCCCGCTCATGTTCTCTCTGGGGCATAGTCATGCCCACACATAATGAATGGCACACAGCCCTAGCAGGGGTAAGCTAATGGCACAGGTTCCCCAGCAGCCTGCCCTGCACACCGCTGACATTCCTCTTCAACTTTAAAGCCATAGAGAAAAGATCAGAGTGAGTTAGATGCAGACAGTCAGTTCCGGGGCAGTGACTGCCTTCCGCAATCAAGCATGATAAAGTCTATAATCCTTTATGGATATTTGAAGACATTGTACTGTAGCATTGTAAAAGCTATATAGAGGTCCAGAGAAATGTTTTACAAGAGCCGCGTACAATGCGTATCTTCAGGAAAGTGATACAAGTTTATGGAAACATATTTAAAGGAGTTGTTTTATATATATATATTTTTTCCCATATCCTGAGATAGAGAAGAGTTGGATAAAATAACCAGGAATTTCCTCCACCATTGTGAATCTCGCTTTTTTAGCTCTAACTGTAATGGCAAATCAAAACAGATTTTTATATTTATCTGATAACTTAAGCAAAAAGAACGCAATTGTATATGCCTATTGAGAAAGAAATAGTAATTGAAAACCTCAGGTATCCAAATTACCCATGCAAATTATCTGACGAAATAAGGGGTCACTACTTTACTATATGCTCATTCATGGGTCATATGTAATTATCTGAAGCCTTTAAGAAGAATGTTAATATAAGCCCATTCACAGGATGTGGAATTCAGGGGGTGATGTCCTAAGATTAACAATTAAAATCTGGTTCTCTAGAGAGTTATCAAAATGTTCCTTTGTTAGCATCTAAAATAATTACACCAGCAATATGGTCTACGTTCGGCAGGCTGTTTCTACCAACTGGCTAGACAACTATTTTCTCAAATTAATTCCATACTGTATAGTTTACAGAAATAAGTCTCTCTTCGACATCTACTAGACAGACATATTGCCAATAAAACTTATCTTCAGGGGGAAAAAAAGTTCAAGCTTCATTAACTCTTCACAAAAAGTAAACGTTGCACTAATTAGAAAGAGCTTTGGCATGGAACCAGAAAATACAATTTTCATTCTGAATCTGCCACTAAACAGAGATGTGCCCACTTGACAAATACCTCTGACACCTTTAAAGACGTGATTCTTTTAATATGAGATCAGTGTGTCAAAATGTTTTAAAAATATATTAAACAAATATACAACAAAACTGTGTCAGAGTCACCTAGTTGTCCACCAGAATCTATTCTGCTTTCCTTGCTAGGCTACATTTCCCAGTCTCCACTGCAGTCTGATGAGAACAGATGCTCCTTGAGGGAATGTGAGTATTAAGTAAGGCAAATCACACCTCAGGACTTCATCTTTGAAGAGCACATATTTTCTCATCTTCCGTTTCCCTTCTACCAGTCATATCCTGAATGTGGCAACCAGCCTTAGTCATGCAGAAAACACTATGCTCCTGTTATGCAAGAATAACAGTTAGAAGGAGCCTGGGTCCTTGAATCACAATATGGAAGACTGACCTGCTTTAAGTAATTACATGGGAGATAAACTTAACTTGTGCTTAAGCTATTACATAGTTGGATTTATTTATCAGAGAACATTAACCTACCAAAATTAATATGCCAGCCATGGAAGCCCATGTTTTTACTGATTCGGTCATTAGAAACACCTTTTAAGAATTTGAAAGGTGTATAGAATACCTTAAATAAAATGAGCGTGTATCAGAAAAACATTGTAAGAATATTTTTATTAAAATATATATCAATTAAAAGATTCAGAGAAGGCAATGGCACCCCACTCCAATACTCTTGCCTGGAAAATCCCATGGATGGAGGAGCCTCGTAGGCTGCAGGCCATGGGGTCGCTAAGAGTCGGACACAACTGAGCAACTTCACTTTCATCTTTCACTTTCATGCATTAGAGAAGGAAATGGCAACACACTCCAGTGTTCTTGCCTGGAGAATCCCAGGGACGAGGGAGCCTGGTGGGCTGCCGTCTATGGGGTCATATAGAGTCAGACACGACTAAAGTGACTTAGCAATTAACTGTATTTGCATAAGTGTGCTCGGTCATATCTGACTCTTTGTGATGCCATGGACTGAAGCCCACCAGGCTCCTCTGTCCTTGGGATTCCCCAGGTAAGAATATTGGAGTGAGTTGTCATTTCCTTCTCCAGGGGAATCTTCCCACCCTAGGGTTTGAACTTAAGTCTCTTGTGTCTCCTGCATTGGCAGGTGGATTCTTTACCACTGTGCCACCTGGGAAACCCTATGTGTACATAAAAGTATGTAAATATATATTGGATGAGAGAGAATTTAGTATTGTTGTTACTGTTCAGTCTCTAAGTTGTGTCCAACTCTGCAACCACATAGACTGCAGCCCGCCAGGTTTCCCTGTCCTTCACTATCTCCCACAGTTTGCTCAAACTCATGTCCATTGAGTCAGTGATGCTACACAACCATCTCATCCTTTGTCGCCCCCTTTTCTCCTCCTGCCCTCAATCTTTCCCAGCATCAGGGTCTTTTCCAATGACTCAATTTAGTATGGGTTAGTGGTTGGGAGTATGGATCCTAGTTTTATCATTTACTGGCTGTATGATTTTGAGGAAAAAAATCGCTTAATTTCTCTACACTTTGGTTTGTTTATCTTTAATGTAGTGACATGATGATAATAGTATTTACCTTCCCTTTGGGTTGTTTTTGGGAGTAAATGAATTAATATATGTATCAGTACAGTTCAGTTCAGTTCAGTTGCTCAGTCATGTCCAAGTCTTTGCGACCCCATGAACTGCAGCATGCCAGGCCTCCCTGTTCATCACCAACTCCTGGAGTTTACCCAAATTCATGTCCATTGAGTCCGTGATGCCATCCAACCATCTCATCCTCTCTTGTCCCCTTCTCCTCCTGCCCTCAATTTTTCCCAGCATCAGGGTCTTTTCCAGTGAGTCAGCTCTTTGCATCAGGTGGCCAAAGTATTGGAGTTTCAGCTTCAACATCAGCCCTTCCAATGAACACCCAGGACTGATCTCCTTTAGGATGGACTGGTTGGATCTCCCTGCAATCCAAGGGACTCTCAAGAGTCTTCAACACCACAGTTCAAAAGCATCAATTCGTCTGTGCTCAGCTATCTTTATAGTCCAACTCTCACATCCATACATGACTAATGGAAAAACCATAGCTTTGACTAGATGGACTTTTGTTGGCAAAGTCATGTCTCTGCTTTTTAGTATGTTGTCTGGGTTGGTTATAACTTTCCTTCCAAGGAGTAAGTGTCTTTTAATTTCATGGCTGCAATCACCATGGCTGCAGTGATTTTGGAGCCCCCCAAAATAAAGTCTGACACTGTTTCTACTGTTTGCCCATCTATTTCCCATGAAGTGATGGGACCACATGCCATGATCTTCGTCTTCTGAATGTTGAGCTTTAAGCCAACTTTTTCACTCTCCTCTTTCACTTTCATCAAGAGGCTCTTTAGTTCTTCTTCACTTTCTGCCATAAGGGTGGTGTCATCTGCATACCTGCTGTTATTGATATTTCTCCCGGCAATCTTGACTCCAGCTTGTGCTTCCTCCAGCCCAGCTTTTCTCATGATGTACTCTGCATATAAGTTAAATATATGTATACCACATAGTAGAACTTATAGATGTTTTAGTCAATATTATTTCCATCATCATTATAACAGAGAAGAATATAGAAAGGCTATCTTTGGAGTATGGGGTTAGAGGAAAAAAAATCTTCACTCCTTCTATTCTTATTATTGTTTGAATTTATCAGACTAAACATGAGCACTTGATTATTAAATNTATGTATACCACATAGTAGAACTTATAGATGTTTTAGTCAATATTATTTCCATCATCATTATAACAGAGAAGAATATAGAAAGGCTATCTTTGGAGTATGGGGTTAGAGGAAAAAAAATCTTCACTCCTTCTATTCTTATTATTGTTTGAATTTATCAGACTAAACATGAGCACTTGATTATTAAATTTCTCATAGTTCTTAGTGATTACTAAACATCCAATAATTTTAAAAACATATTCAAAACATATACTTTTTAATAATGTTTTAGTTGTAATTTCTTCTTTTTTCTTAATTAGCATTGCCAGAATTTTATGTATTGTTTTTCCTTTCCAAAAACTAGTGTTTGGATTTGTTGACAAGTTATACTATCATTCTGCTTTCTAATCTTTTAATTTTTATGACTAGCTCATTTTTTATTGTTTTAATATTATAAATAATCCTACAGGAAATATGCTTGACTTGCATCTTTGTACCCTAGTGCTTATATTTCTATAAGGTAGATTTCTAGAAGGGGGATTAATGAGTCACAAGTCTAGTTTTTTTTAACGTTAAGGAATACTGCCAAATTGTCCTTTTAAAAAGTTGTGCAATCTTACACTTCCACAAATTATGAGTGAACTTGTTTTTCCACATCTCATCAGCACTGGGTGCCATCAATCTTAGTGATGTTCCCAGTCTGATAGGTAAAAATATGATATGGCCTACTGATGCACAAAGCTGACACAGTGGAGGTGGGGCAGCTTACTATATAAAAAGCACGTATGTTATCATGGTTAGCAAATGAGAGTCAAATGAGCCAGGATATTACATTTAGAAGAGTGCACAGATCAACATACTCTCTGATAAGGGAGAAAATGGAGAAGAAACCAGCAGAATTATGGAATTTTTCATTCTTTAAAAAGAATGATGGGGGCAAAGAACAGAGTTGGCATTAGATGAAGTTGATATGACGTTTCAGTTAATGTCCTACGTGTTATGACTCCAAATTGGCCTTCAGGGGGAGTCCCACTTTATCATGAAGATAAGAAAAACCATGTAAAAAACGTAATAATGGTGCTGTGGAGGGAACTCAGGAAGAAGTTTGGCAGGAGGTACGTAAGGTCAAGGGGGAAATTTCAAGGGAAGAATCTGAGTTAGTGAGATGAGGGCTAAATTGATCTGGTGGTCAAGAGCTTCCATGGTTTTTCCCCTTGGGTTGGTTGCTTCCAGTGTTAATAAATAAAAGCTGCTGCTGCTAATTCGCTTTAGTCGTGTCCGACTCTCTGCAGCCCCATAGACGGCAGCCCACCAGGCTCTGCTGTCCCTGGGATTCTCCAGGCAAGAACACTGGAGTGGGTTGCCATTTCCTTCTCCCATGCATGAAAGTGAAAAGTGAAAGTGAAAGTGAAGTCGCTCAGTCGCGCAGACGCAAATCAATGGTTTTCATGTACATCATGATGTATCAACACTCAATAGTTTATAAATATTTTTCTTTGTGTTTCATAACAGTGTTCCATTGCTGACTGTACAAAAGCCAAACTCAGCATTAACTCAAACCAATAACAAACCCTTTCTTGACCCTTCTGTATATCCTAACACTTTCCAACATCTCACCGGGGCTCTCTCTTTCTGGCTTCTTTCCTCCCTTACATCATAGTCACCCTACTTACTTTCAGCTTTTCATCTCAAGCTTGAAAGTTGAAAGTGAAAGTCATTCACTCGTGCCCGACTCTTTACAAGCCCATAGACTGTAACCTCTATCCATGGAGTTCTCAAGGCATGATCACTGGAGTGGGTAGCCATTCCCTTCTCAAGGGGAATCTTCCCAACCCAAGGATCGAACCATTCATACCTAAAACGCTTTCACCTCGCCCCCAATTCTCATATTTCACAAGTAAAATCTAATCCTAACCTAAAATAGTCTTTCCTTTTACTGGAATTTCCTGGGCACTATGTGTATGTATGGGCTTCCCAGGTGGCACAATGGTAAAGAATATGCCTGTCAAGCAGGAGACATGGGTTCAATCCTTGGGTCAGGAAAATAACCTGGAGAAGGAAATGGGAACCTACTCCAATTTTCTTGCCTGTAGAATCCCATGGACAGAAGAGCCTGGCAAGCTACAGTCCACGGGGCCCCAAAAGAGTTGCAGTCCATGGGGCTGCAAAAGAGCTGCACAAGACTTAGCAACTCAACAACAATGTATATGTATACATGACTCAGAGCTAGTCAACAGCTCTTGGTTTCTGTCTGCATAAAATGGACAAAATTGGAGGGATGATTTTTAAGATCTCAGGTTCTGAAATCGGGTTTGGAGAGTGTGGTGGTTCTTAGCTTTGGAAATTCCTCCACCTACTGGTTGTCTGAAGTCAGTTTGCACTGAGATCAGTGTTGCTTTATGAGTCTGCCCATTTTCAAGAATATCGTGTGCCTCTATGGATGCTAACACATTTATAAATCACTTTGAATTCCTGAAATTCTGTTATGAAGAGAATGTATTCTTAAACAATATTATAAAGCAGATGATAAATTTCTTAATGCTGTTTGACAACCACTTGTGGGCAGAAAAGCATCATATAGTGACTTGCTCCAAATTTGGCTAGAGAAGGAAAAGATATCTTGTTTTATGTGTATTTCTAAAAGTTAGAAATCAAATCATCTTAATATTTAATCTTTTATTTGGTGCATGGAACATCTTTTCAGATGAAACTTCTGGTAGTGGTTATATACTTTTGTTCAAATTATTTTCCACCGGCATATCAGATCAGACAAAAGCAATTTGCCATCAGGCAGTGGGTCTGTCAATATTACTAAGAAGAATAGTTGAAATATGTTGATAAACTAAATATCACTAAAGATTAGAGAAATCAGTTCTATTTTTCTGGGTGCCTGATGTCCTCTGCCAGCATTCAGAAGTTGTTCTGTGACGTTTACTCAGCGTTGAAGGGTTCTGTTGATGAATTTGTGAGGGAGAAAGTGGTCTCCCCATCCTATTCCTCCGCCATCTTAGAACTGCGCCCGAGAAATCAATTCTAAAACAACAGCTCCGTGGCTGCCCAATTTTTAGGAACTCCTCAGTTACCCTAACATAGAAAAAGTGAAAATGTTAGTCACTCAGTCATGTCCAACTCTTTATGACCCCATGGACTGTAGCCGACCAGGCTCCTCTGCCCATGGAATTCTCCAGGCAAGAATCCTGGAGTGGGTTGCCATTTCCTTCATGAATTCAAACATGGCTTACAATTATTAGCTACTTTCCTAATGCCTTCTCTTCCAAAATAAACTCCTGGAAGATTAGAATGCAGGTACTGTGTCTACTTCCTCGCCTTCAGTCAGCCTTTTGTCCTTCACCCCTAGGAACTACTCAGGTAAAGCCCTCGATGACTTACTTTTTAATGGCTGAATCCAATTAAGTTTCTTTAGGTAAAGGATCATAAACCAGCCCTTGCTAACTTAACATGTAAGAGGAATTTACTAGAAGAACATCAGTTTCTAAATTTAAAGGAAGACATGCAAGTAGCAAGAGCTAATCAAAAGTCTTATCAGGGATCTCTGCTGGCATTACATTTGTGCCATCCCTGGATCACTTGGTTCAAGTTTCCAGGTCCCGGGTGAGCCCGTCCAACTTGCTGAGCTCGGGTTGCACGCTCATCCCATGACTCAGAATGACAGAACAGAAGTCCCAGTTTGAGATATCAACGACTGACTTACTTAATGAGATCAGCCCTGAGCTGACATCCCTTCCCTCACTTCCTCTATTTCCCGTTCTCTCATAGTAAATACATCACAAGTTCTGGTTAAAATCACTGTATCGATATTATTATGACTCTGTAAATATTATTTGCTGATGGGCTGAGTAGTAACTGTGATTAATGTTTCCTGTCCTGGGTCTTTTTTTTTTTTTTTCTTGGTTATTTTTTTCACAGTTTCTTTTCTCTCATCCTTATTTCCTCTCTCTGTTGAAGAGTCTGTAGGAGAACATCTTAAGCCCCACTCGGAGGTGGCTCTTCGTCATTCAGGGTCCTCAGGGGTGGAAGCTGCGGATGAGATTCCAGTGGCCTGATGAGCGCTCTGGTCCTCAGCAGGGAACTGCTGGTCTGTATCTACAGGGGGCACCTGTGCCCTCAGGCTGAGTAGCCATCAGCCCAGGAGCTGAAGCAGTCCATTCACCCTGAAATTCTCCCTAGGTACAGCCTTTCTCAGCAGCAGCCTGCTCTTCCTTTGCAGCCTCCTCAGGATCTTTTTTAGAAGTAGAGCTCAGGCTTCCCTGGTGGTACAGACAGTAATAAACCCTCCTGTGATGCAGGAGACCCAGGTTCCCATGTCTCCTTCATTAGCAGGTGTGTTCTTTACCCCTAGTGCCACCTGGGGAGCCCCCCAGGTTTTCCATATATCTATCCAATTATCTTTTTAATTGTCAAATACTCATAATTATTATGCTCCACAACTCATAGATTGAGATCTATAGATTTCACTTTTGTGTAGGAGACTTCTTTCCATAAGCTTTTCTACTCTTATTTTTATATACTAATAGGTTTCAGGGTGGAGTGATAAGCTGGTAAACCAAACTTTTGCTCTTGGAACTCCAAATGGCAACATATAGAAGGCTTTCTCTGCAACCATTTGGTTTCTCCAAAGAACACTCCAATATTCAGTTTGGGAGGCATGGGTTTGGCTGATGGGATTTCAAAAAAAGGAACAGGAAAAAACTGGGGTGTGGAGAGTCACATATTCAGCTTTCCAGATGGTGCAGTGGTAAAGGACCCGCCTGCCAAGGCAGGAGATGCAAGAGATGCTTTGATCCCTGAGTCGGGAAGATTCCCTGGAAGTGGCAACCTACTCCAGTATTCTTGCCTGGAAAATTCCATGGACAGAGGAGCCTGGCAGGCTAAAGTCCATATAGTCCATGTGGTCTCAAAGTGTCAGATACAACTGGGCGAATGAACACAAAAATACACACATTCAGCATACAAACTCACTTATCATTTCCCTGGGAACACTGTACTCCACTTCCAGTTCCCAAAGAACCCATATGTACCTCCAAGTTTTGAGCCTGTCCTCAAGTCAGTGACCTTCTGTCTTGCAAAACTGCAACCACCTTGTTAATTCTGTAACTTTATTCCTCTGTTTCATTTCAGTAGGTGCCTTGGAAAGAAAAAGAGTGAATGTGATCAACTCACCATGCTTTTCCAGACTCCCAAGTTTATTTAACTCAGGAATTAGATCCTTAGGATCTGATTTTCTCAACGCCATTTCTTTTTTGCCTTTAATCCCTTGCTTTTGAGTTCCATTTCCCTCTTACTAAAGTATGTCCTTTAGATTTTAGGTATGTGAGTGAAAAATTCTCCATCTTTTATCACTTTCACTAACAGCTTGATGGATTTTTACCAGGTGAACATATTTGTATTTGCTTCCCAAATCAGAGTTTTGTCAGCCACACCATAAGCCTGTGTTCTCTATTCCAATCACAACNTCTTACTAAAGTATGTCCTTTAGATTTTAGGTATGTGAGTGAAAAATTCTCCATCTTTTATCACTTTCACTAACAGCTTGATGGATTTTTACCAGGTGAACATATTTGTATTTGCTTCCCAAATCAGAGTTTTGTCAGCCACACCATAAGCCTGTGTTCTCTATTCCAATCACAACACCCTCACTGACCCAAAAGTAGTCACTATCCTAACTGTGATAGTCACAATTTTTAAAACTCTTTAAGTATATATTTAGACTCTATCATCTTACTCTTATTTTTTAATTTGATGTCTTTTAAAAAATATTTTATTGACGTATAGTTGATTTACAGTGTTGTCTTAATTTCTACTATACCGTAAAGTGATTCAGTTAGACATATCATATTATTTTCCATTATAGTTTATCACAGTGTATTGAATCCCTGTGCTATACAGTAGGACATTATTATTTATCCTGTTATACTAATTTGTATCTGCTAATCCCAAGCTCCCAGCCCTTATGTCTCCCACCCCTTCANTTTCTACTATACCGTAAAGTGATTCAGTTAGACATATCATATTATTTTCCATTATAGTTTATCACAGTGTATTGAATCCCTGTGCTATACAGTAGGACATTATTATTTATCCTGTTATACTAATTTGTATCTGCTAATCCCAAGCTCCCAGCCCTTATGTCTCCCACCCCTTCACCCCTTGGGAGTGTACAAAGGGAAATAGTATTCCATTGTATGTATACGTGTGTGTGATAACGAAGATGTTTATATCCATTCATTTCTCGATGGACATTTAGGTTGTCTCCATGTCTTGGCTGTTGTGAATAGTGCTGCTATGAACACTGGGGATGCATGTTTCTTTTTGAATTATAATTTTGTCCAGATACATACCCAGGGGTGGAATTGCTGGGTCATAAGGTAACTCTATTTTTAGCTTTTTGAGAAAGCTTCATACTGTTCTCCACAATGACTGCACCAATTTACTTTCCTCCCAACAGTGTAAGAGGGTTTCCTTTTCTCTACCCCCTCTCTAGAATTTCTTATATGGAGGCTTTTTAAAGATGGCTATTCTGACTGGTGTGAGGGAGTATCTCCTTGTAGTTTCTTTTTTTTTTCCTTTTTTTTTTTCATCTCAAGTGTACATGAGTTCCCAATCTTGAACCCCGCCCCCCTTCCCACTCCACATCAACTCTCTGGATCATCCCCGTGCTCTCCTTGTAGTTTCGATTTGCGTTTCTCCAATAGTTACCTTGAGCATCTTTTCACGTGTCTTTTGGGCATCTGTGCGTCTTCTCTGGAAAAATGTCTATGTCTTCTGCCTACTTTTTGATTGGGTTATTTGCTTTTTAATATTGAGTTGTATGAGCTGTTTTAACATTTTGGAAATTAAGCCTTTGTCAGTCACTTCATTTGCAAAAATGTTCTCCTAGTCTGTAGGCTTTCTTTTCATTTGTTTATGGTTTCCTTCGCTCATGTTTGATTAGATCCCATTTTAAAATTTTGTCTCTATTTCTATTGCCTTGGGAGTTAGATCATATCAATGTTTTCTTAGGTCGTTATCGGAGAATAATTTACCTACGTTCTCTTCTAGGAGTTTTATGGTGTCATGTCTTATATTTAAATCTTTAAGCTATTTTGAGTTTATTTTTATGTATGGTGGTGTTACAGAAAGAGTGTGGTGGGTCCAGCTGCTTGTCGCTCAAAAACCAGTAAACAGGCCAAGTTGGCGGAAAGGAAAATTTGCTTTCTTTCAGATGCCAGCAACTGAGGGTGGAGGAGGGTAGGGGACATCCGTCCAAAAGCCAACTCCTCCCTCCTCAACAAGCAGTGGGGCAAGAAATTTTATAAACAGAAGTTGAGGGGGGGGGGGCGTGCGGCCACATGCAGAAATAGCAGTCATCTCTAACAGTCATCTTCAAACTGATCATCAGTGGTCTGACCAGCATCATCTTGGTGATTTTAGGTACAGTTAATCTTCAGTTCCAGGGTTCATTTGTTCCTGTTTCTTTGTGGCCAGTTCTTGGAATTGCAGCAGCTCACCTCCTGGGTACAGTCTGGTCATCCTGCAGTTAACTCCTCCACCTTGTGTTTTAGTGTCTATAAGACAGCTCACAGGATATGGCTCAGAGTATTATCTATAGCCCTTGAGAAAGAACTAAAGGTCCCTGACTCTGCTTACTGACTATATATTGTTATTTAGTCTCCTTTGACTGTTATCCTTTGTTTCCACATTTCTCTCTTCTCTGATTAAGCTTCTTTGACTAAAGTTTTCCACAGGCAAAAGGCAGGCAGAAGACATGGTCGGGGCTGGGGGGTGGGGGGGCAAAGACCATGTGGTCCTGCTCCGTTTCAGTCCCCACTTTTCTTTGGAGGAGGGACAGGTACAGAACAAGACTGGGAATAAACTTTCATAGTAGCTGCACAAACTTTGGAAAATCACTAGACACATTACAATGAGGATAATAATAAAAATGCATCCTGGTATTTTTCTCTGAATATATTTTTCTCTTAATGGTTAAAGCAGATGAACATATATATTTCATAGGCCACAAACCGGCTGCTTTGGCTAGCCTGAAGTTCAAAGTAAAGGTCAGAATGACTTCCCCACGCCTCAGTATGTAAACACTTCTTCCATCATTTTCCCCTTTTAACTGTAACTCCTTTCCTAGGAAGCACTGATAATCAATATATTTTTCCAGTGTTGCCAGAGTGGTTCTTCTGCTTGCTCTGGCCCATCCACATCCCTCATT
Source organism: Neotragus moschatus (assembly GCA_006410615.1). Classification (NCBI taxonomy): domain Eukaryota; kingdom Metazoa; phylum Chordata; class Mammalia; order Artiodactyla; family Bovidae; genus Neotragus; species Neotragus moschatus. The sequence goes on from SJYA01002928.1 coordinate 1,252,031, forward strand.
GCTAGGCCTTCTTTTTATTTATATGTTTGCCTAGTTGTCCATGTTGGGGGGGAACTAATCAGAGACCATGAACAGGCTCAGAGGTTAATAGGGAAATGCTCTGTAGGCCACACACTTTATCATCTAAACCCAACTGTCACACAAACATTCCACATGTGCTTTAAGCAGTAAATTAAAGGCAGCAGTGCTACAGATCATGCGTAGTTATACTCTGTAACATCTTTACTGGACAACTTTTCCATCTTGAATATTAGGGTCAAAAGTATGGTTTGAAACAACACAATTATTTTTCATTAGAAGTCTCTGTTAACCAAAATTAGATCAATATTCCAGGAGAACTTTGCTTTCTTAACAGAGAGACAAAACCAAGTTCAGTCTTGCATCAATTTACTGTTAATAACAAAATTCATTTGCCTAATTAAATTCAGTCTAATCTTAATCCTGACAACGTACAAAATTCTTTTCTCAGAGTTACTTTTTAATAAACCTTTTATCATCTTCTAGATCCAAAGAAATTTGTCCTGTATTTCCTCATCCAGAAACAAACAACTGTAGGACAAAATTATTATCATTTTTTTCTAACCAAAAAATCTCCATTTTTTATACCTTTTCTTCACACACAACACATATCTGACTTGCTTTACATACTAAAATGGTTCCCTTATCATTTTGATATATCACAATTTTTAATCCTTGAATACATTGACAAAACCAAGAAACAAGTGATTAAAATGTTACACCAGCATTTTCTATTTGGCAAACTTAAGAATATATTCTATAACCTTAAAAAAACACTTTTTTTCATAGCATAATTTTTATTCAGTGTTACAACATGCATGTTTAATAAACCAAAACATCTTTAGTTTCCCTCTTGGTCTTACAAGAAGACAAAAGCAGGTAAATTTAAATTTGTTTGATTTATAAGTGCTTGTTTCTGTTTAAGGCCAATTAAATAGAGCTCTTTTACAAATAAACCTCAGCAATATTATCCAAAGACAAAAACACATATTGAGACATACAAACATCCAGATAAACAGAGATCTCATTGTTTCATTTTTTTTTTTTTTTACATTTCATGAATTAGGCATTGCAATTAAACTTGTCAGTCAGAATAGCCAAATTTACCCACTCAGTTTTAAAAAGCTTCCCTCCTTTTCTTTTTTCTTTTTGATTTGAATTTTTACTATTAACCCAAGGCTGAAAAAAGATCCAGGCAAAGATCCAGGCAAAGTGGACTGTGTTTGTATTTCAAGGACATGATAAGTGTTAACTTCAGATTTTCTGCTAGGCATATTTTTGTTTCCTTGGGGTCTGAAAAAAAGTGTTTTATCAAGCTGGCTTTGCCAAATGGCATATGCACAATGAAGCTTTTTTTTTTAATTTCAAGAATTTCATCTTAAGCTATCTTCTCCAGACTCTAAAGAATACGGGGGGGTTTTTTGTTTTAATTTCAAGAGTTTCATCTTAATGTATCTTCCCCAGACTCTAAAGAATACTGTTGCCAAACATACATTGTCCAAAAAAATCATTTCTTTTTAGTCATAATTTCATGGGTAAAATTTTTCTTAATGAATTGAACCTGAATGGACCATTTTATATAAGTCAGCAAGAGTACCAATACACACTCACACAGCTATTATAAACACTCTTTGAAGGTGACCAGTACAAAATCCCAAACAAACACTTCCCCAACATAAACAGTCCTCAACAGTAGTCAGATGTCGGAATCAATTGGCAAGAATGCCCAAATAGCACTTCATGCTTCAAAATGGTCCTCAAAAGCAGACAGATATTAGAAGCAATTGGCAAAAATGTCCAAATAGCAGTCAGTGCTCACAAACAGTCCTCAAGGGCAGTCAGAACCAATTGGCAAGAATGCCCAAACAGCATTAGTATTCACAAATGGGAAGGTTGCCCGTGTGCACACCAGTGGATTTACCTGATTTTGGAGTGTGTCAGCTTGTCCCAAATGCAAGCTTCCATTCCACCAAAGAAAAGCATAACTTGGCAACCAGTGCCGAGCAGGAGAGAAACAGGAAGGATCCTCAAAACAAATGGTTTTGACAGCAGCTAGAACATCCTCTAAATTCCCTACTTGGGGCTGGCTAGCCATAAACAACTGGAGAAGGAAATGGCAACCCACTCCAGTATTCTTGCCTAGAGAATTCCATGGACAGAGGAGCCTGGTTGGCTGCTGTCCATCGGGTCGCACAGAGTAGGACGTGACTGAAGTGACTTAGCAGCAGCAGCAGCATAGATTTTGTATGGTTGTGTTTTCATTGTCATTTGTCTCAAGGTATTTTAAAATTTCCTCTTTGATTTCATCGTTGACCCATTGGGTTCTTAGTAGAATGTTGTTTAGTCTCAATGTAATCTTTTTCTTCTCATTTCTTTTTCTGTGGTTGATTTCTAGTTTCATGCTGTTTAATGCTTTTGTGGTCAGAAAAGATGACTGAAATAATTTATATATTCTCAAATTTGTTGACGCTTGCTTTGTGTCTTAGTATGTGGTATGAGGATGTTCCACAGATGCAATGCACATGAACTTGGGCAAACTCTGGGAGATGCTGAGGGACAGGGGGGCCTGGTGTGCTGCAATCCATGGGGTTGTGAAGAGTTGGACACGACTTGGCAACTGAGCAACAACAGCATGAGGATATTCCATGTGCACTTAAAAGCATGTGTATTCTACGTTTTGTTAATGTAATGTCCTGAAACTATCAATTAGTCTAACTGTTCTAATGTATCATTTAGGATAATTTGATGCCTTTTAACCTAATGTGTTTTAATTTCCTTTAATCTAATGGTTCTCCTCACTCTTTTTCATACAATTTATCTACTGAACTCAGCTGTCTGACTTAGGTTCCCCACAGTCTGGATTTTGCAGCCTGCACACTAATGGTACTTCCCTTGTGGCTCAGCTGATAAAGAATCTGCCTGCAACGCAAGAGACCTGGGGTTGATCCCTGGGTTGGGAAGATCTCCTAGAGAATGGAAAGGCTACGCACCCCAGTATTCTGACCTGGAGAATTCCATGGACTACAGTCCATGGGGTTGCAAACAGCTGGACATGACTGAGCAACTTTCACACTAATGGCGTAATTCAGTAGTCTTTGTCCTCTATTTGCTGTAAATTGGCAGTTGAATCCAGAGGCTTGATCAGATTCAGGTTTAATCTCTTTGGTAAGACTACACATTATTATGAATTTATGTATGTAAACTTATTTATACGGTTTCAATCCATTCTAATTATTACCCTTATTGAAACTCAAATTGCCCCATCTTTGACCAATGGAGAACTTCAAGTTAGCCTTCCTGGGTCCTCTGGACATGACCCTAGAAGTCTTTAATAGTTCCTCTGCTCTCTGGTATGACAAGATATATTATGTTGATTCTATACATTTTCTGCCCCAGATCTAGAATCATCCAATTCTCCAAGTAATCTTTGCTTCTTTAAGTGGGAGTTGGTATTTCAAAACTGCAGTCCAGCTGGTAAGAGTGAACATTGCTAGTGAAAATAATGCAGGAAACTAGATATTTGATACTCATGATATTACTCATTTCATATGTATATGTGTGTGTGTGTGCGCATGCGCGTGCGTGCTCAGTCATGTCTGACTCTTTGCAACCCCATGGCCTATAGCCTGCCAGACTCCTCTGTCTATGGGATTTCCCAGGCAAGAATACTAGAGTGGGTTGCCATTTCTTCTAATATTGCCATCACTGATACACTGAAAAGTTAAATTTTTGCTAATGCTCTTCCCAAACTCCTCCCCAGTTTTACAGTAATTTTGTACCAATATTTCAGATTATAAATCCATCTCAGATTATACTCTTTGTGCTCTCAGCTCCAAGTCTTTGTTTGCTGTGCAATAATGGAGCTGAGCTCTGCAAATACCTCTCCAATATCAGCTGGTTTAATGCTAGGCTTCGTTAATGGAGGGTGCTCTTGGGAGTGGAGGCGCGGAGGTACTGGAGAAGGAAGAGGCTTCTCTTTCTGATTCTTGTGTGCTTATCTCTTTGGGCTCCCCTGCAGAGCCTGTGGTTCCTTCCAGCAGTGCCCACAACAGGCAGCAGCTCCCCAGGGCAGTTTCCCCCAAAACACCGTGTTTTAGATGGAGTGGTATGCTGCTGGCATATCACCTTCCTGTAAGTGGCTGCTCTGGGCACTTTGCAGTAAACTCTGATAAAGTCACTTCTCTCTGGATAGCTTCTCCAAGAACTCCTGGGAAGATTTAATGGGTTCCATGGGGCCACCGAAGAATTGATGCTTTTGAATCGTAGTGTTGGAGAAGACCCTTGAGAGTCCCTTGGACTGCAAGGAGATCCAACCAGTCCAGCCTAAATGAGATCAGACCTGGGTGTTCATTGGAAGGGCTGATGTTGAAGCTGAAGCTCCAATAATCTGGCCACCTGATGAGAAGAACTGACTCATTTGAAAAGACCCTGGTGCTGGGAAAGATTGAAGGCGGGAGGAGTAGGGGACGACAGAGGATGAGATGGCTGGATGGCATCACCAACTCTATGAACATGAGTTGGGGTGAACTCCCGGAGTTGCTGATGGACAGGGAGGCCTGGCGTGCTGCAGTCCATGGGGTCACAAAGAGTCCGACACAACAAAGCAACTGAACTGACCGACTGACTGACTGATGGGGGCTCCAGCAGTGAGCCACAGCCATGCCCTCTTCAAGCAGGAGGTAGCTGGGGTGTGGGTCGGGGCCCAGGGCCAGGGCGTTTCTCAGTTTAAGAGTGGTGGCTTCTCTATCTACTCTTCCTCCCATATGTCAAGTGTTCTCTTTGCCTGTTTGCAGTCAGCCTCCTTTTATTCCAGTTCTATTAATAATTCTTCATAGTATTGAACATAGTCCTTGGTTCAAATTACTATGTAGTTTCCATCTGTTGACTAGACCCTGACTGAGACAAACCTTCTTTTAGTCTTGGTTCTAAATGTAATATTTCAAGTCACTGTGAGTAATTTTGGTTACTGAGCTTCACTCCTCAGGAAAAAATTCAAATAAATGATAGTCTGAGTTCTTTCATTTTGATAACAAATACACTTTTATATTTGAAAGTCAGTTTTGCTGGACACAGAGCTCTTGGTTCTCATTTTCTTTCTTTGAATATTTTAGATATTTTGCCATTTTCTCCTCACATGAAGTAGTAATTTTGAAGTATTGTGATAATCCAATTTTCTTTCAGAAATATTTTTTTACCTAAATGACCATTTTAAGAAATGTAAAGTATAGTAATTTTACTACCAGAATATATCTTTTATATTCTCAGTGTTTTCAGGTACATAAACTCTTTCAGCATGAGACTTCAAATACACATATGAATATATATGTGAATATATATAAATAGAATATATGTACATATGTTCTATTTCAGGGAAGGTTCTCTTGAATTATAATGTGTTACGCTCTGTTAGCTAGCTATGGTTCTATCAAGAACTTTTAACCCATATGTTGGATTTTCTTTACTTGTCCTCAATATTTATCTTTTCTCTAAAATCCTTCCTACCTGTTTTATTTATTTAAAATCCCATCTTCAAAGTCTAGTTTTCTTGAGCATCATCTGTATTTACTTCTGTGTTCCTTCTAGATCAGTATTTATCCGAAACCACATTTTCCCGTTATTTGTAATTCTTTCCCCATTGTTACTTTCTGAAGGTTTTAAAATTCCAATTTCTCTTTCACATTTTATATAATTTTCTTAGGAGCTTCACAGTTTTGATCTGATTTTTTCTGGCATTGACACTATGCAATTTTGCATTTGTGGTTTGATCTCATACTCTTGTATTTGGGGGGTCTGTGGCGTTATCTATTATATAGTTTTGTAAACATTGCCCCATCCATGCATTTTTGGTTTCACTATACAGTCTGTTTTGAATTGGTGATTCATGGAGATTCGAGATTCATGTACTGCTTTCTTCCCAGAATCTGTTTATATTTTACAGATTCATGAATACTTCCTTTTTTATGTTCCTGAGATATCAGTCCTTAGCTGAGTATGACAGGAAGGTACTAAGGTTGTTCAGGGTGTTGTCTGGATTGGCAATGGTGTGTTACATCACATCCTCATTCTTGACTGATGACCTACTTGGTTATAACATTTTAGGTTGTCCACAGCTTCCCCTCGGTACTATAAACGTTCCCCTATCTTCAGGATATTTTTATTTTTGACAATATGGCTTCCATTATAAATGCCATTTCTTTCTAGTTAGGTTATGTTTTAACTGCTATTTAAGATCATTATTTTTCTCTTTGTTTAAATTCATCATGTATGTGCTATATGTATATGTTATTTTCCCAAGACTTGATGTGCTGCTTCAATGTAAAGAGTCATCTTTCTTCAATTCTAGAAAATTACTGGCCATTATTGCTTTTTCCCTCGTTTGGAATGCCTATTAGATATACTGTTGAACCTTCTTATATAAAACCTCTGAATTTGTTGGTTACAAAAGGCAATAATTTTATTCTTGGCTTAAGCCAATTAGAATTAGGTTTATTACTGAAACAGGAACACTCTTACTTTCTCAAAAGCAAAGAAAAAGGTGGTCCCTGAAGCTATTTGATTAACTGTAACTAGGTATCCTTGAAACCTAAACTATTTCTGAACTTTCTATGCAAGTCAATAAATTCATTTACTTTTTCTCCCTTAAATCAATTACAGTTGGATTCCTGACAACTGCAGCGGAGTCCTGATTAATATAAATGTCTATGTGAGCAGCACTATGCCAGGTGCTACCTAATCAGTGGTATTCAAAACAACGTCTGTGTCTCCAATAATCAGCGTATTTACACTCATTCCATTTTCTCTTCATTTGTTTGTTCTTTCTTCCTGCCCTTTCCTCCCCTACCCAAACTTGGAATGCATGTTTAAACGTTACAATTTCTTCACAGTTGACTTTTTAAAAATTATTTACTTATTATTTAATTTTTGGCTGCATTGTGTCTTCATTGCTACACTTGGGCTTTCTCTAGCTGCGGCCAGCAAGGGGGAGCCGGGGCTCTTCTTCCTTGCGGTGCATGGCCTTCTCATTGCGGTGGCTTCACTTTTCTGGAGCACTAGCTCCAGGCGTAGGCTTCAGCATTTGGGGTTTACGGGCACAGTTGCCCCAAGGCAAGGCGGATCTTCCCAGAGCAGGGATCAAACCTGTGTCCTCTCCATTGGCAGGTGGATTCTTAACCATTGGACCACCAGGAAAGTTGATTTTTAAAACCACATTTGTAAGAATAAACCTAGCTATAGGCCGCCACGATCTTTCCCTTGTTTTGGATACATACTATATTGGTATTGACTTAAATATTAAATAGGTCTTCCAGTGCTTCATGAAAGTCTTTCCCTTTAATCTATCCATTAGCTTCTTAAGGCCAAAAGTTAAGCCTTTTACTTTCATTTCCCAGAGCAGAATCAAGAATGATTCTGGGATTCATCATGTTGACAACTATACCCACAGTACCTGGCCCCTGTGGATCTCCTCCCTGTGTGGGACAGGAGAAACAAAGATATATGCCTATCACTTAACCAACTTAAGGACTTTGGAAGGCATACTAAAATATAAATACGTTAAGATGCCATATATAGCTCAGAGGAAGGGGAAATAATGCCTGGGCTACGGCACTCAGAGGAGGTTCCAAAGCCCCGAGATACGAACAAAGCCTTTCCTGAACAGAAAATGAAAGGCAGGCGCCAAAGGTTTGAGACAACGAGTCTGAGGAAAGGCACAGTTTCGCTGAGGCAGGCTTGTGTCTGCAGCAGTGGAAAGTAAGATATTGCAGGCTCAGGTTAGCTCCAGGATAAAGACAGAATCTAGCTCTTAAATCAACATAGCCCCTTTTCTCTTACAATCAAGATCGCTGCAGCTGAGCCTTGATAGGTCCTAGTTTGGTTATTAATTTCTTAACCTCTGAGGATATGCCTTGTATCACCTTGAGTACAAATGGGTGAAGGGACCAGTTAACTGGAATGAATGCAGGCGGAAATAAATAACAGGTCCTGTGCTTAGAGACCAAAACTGTCGCGACTGCAAACAGAAAAGGCAGCGCTGACCCCCGGACCTCTCTCTGAAATCCTCCTCCTCCATCAGCTGTTCCTCCAGGAGCAGCCGGAGTCTACAACCCGTGAGACTATCTGGAGAAGCCTTGGGCCTTCAACTTCGTTAAAATCCACAAGAGGTGTGTTTGGGGAATGGGGGCAGTGGGGGGCGCGGAAGGGTGATAGTTGAGCGGAACTAGCGAGAATCCCAGGACGCCCAGCTGAAGAGCGCCTCAACAACCATAACCAGCTCGGCAGCTCCAGGCGCCGTTCCACGCCCCGCCTCCTTGCTCCGCTCAGTCCCGGCGACGTCCCCGGGGGCGGGGTTTCCGCTTCCGGTGGCGGATTGTTGACGCCTGCGGCTGCTGCGGTGGCCACCGGGCAGTTGGGGAGGGGCCAGTAGGGAAGGGAGACGGCGCAGTGACAGGACCGCCGAGGGTGCCGCTGAGGCAACGATGGCGGAGGGGCCAGAGGAAGCCAGAGGCCGCCCTCCCGGGCAGGACGACGGCGGAGGGAACCAAGAGTCCGTTCCTTCCCTAAGAGGCCTTCCTGCCGCCGCCGCCGCCCCACTGTCCCGGGACAGCCCGCAGGCCGAACCCCAGGCCCCGGGCCGGCCCCCGGCCTTGGGCCTCGCGGTCGCGGCTGAGGAATCGGAGCCGCCTCGCGAGCTCGAGAATCGCGGGGAGGCGGCCTCCGACTCCGACTCTGGCTCCAGCGCGGGGCTGCAGGAGCCGGCAAGCTGTGAGGCGTCCGAGGCCGCGGCCCCGCCGGAGAAGCCGGCGCGGCTGAGCGCCCGCGAGTACTCCCGGCAGGTGCGCGAGTGGCTGTGGCAGTCCTACTGCGGCTACCTCACCTGGCACAGCGGCCTGGCCGCCCTCCCCGCCTATTGCAGCCCCCAGCCGCCCGCGCCCTGCTGCCTCCCGGCCGCCGGAGCCGCCGCCGCTCCCCCGGCCGCCGCGCCGCCGCCCCTCCAGCTGGGCTATTACAACCCCTTCTACTTCCTCAGCGCCGCGGCAGCCGGGCCCGAGCCGGGGGCGTCCGCCGGCATCACCGCTCCGGCTCCGGTCGCCGGCCCGGCAGCCCGGGCCCCTCACTTGCAGCCGCCGGTCCGCGCAGCCGCGGCCACGAGGGTGGGACCGGCCGCCGCTTCGCGAGCCCCGAGCGAGACCGGGCGGCAGGCAGGTGAGAGGCTCCTCGGGGCACGTGCTGGAGTGGGAGGTGGGGGGCGGGAGCCCGCAGGCTCTGCCCTGCGCTTGTCGCTGCTGCTGCCATTCGCTGTTGTTTCGCCGCTCTCTCAGTTCCCAGGGTGTCCAGCGAGGCCCCACGTTCCTCTTCCTTTAGACCTGGCCTTCCGGATCCATTCCTTTACTCCCCGGACTAGTTTCCAAATGTAAAGAAATGTTTGCTCCTCAAACCACTTGCTGTTACCTTGCTCTCCACTTTCTGGAGTGAGACCCAGGCTTAATTCTCAGATGGCAAAGCCGGTTTGGAGGGAGGGGAGGTGTTGGCCGGTAATGCTGGTAATAATCCAGACATGAATTTATAATTTATATGATAACTTTTATGAATTAGCGATAGTGGAACTGACGGATATTAGAGATTTTCATGAATTCAAGTGGAATTAATCCTGTATTTTGTCTGTATTGTCTCTTTACGTCTGTATGGATATTAGAATGTTTTGAATTATTGACTGACTGTTTAGTTTATTTTTATTTTATTCAGGTAATATGGGACAAGACCTAGTTGCCTGAATTTGATCCAGAATTTAGGATGGCAGCTTATTAATCACTGAATTTGTTAAATACATAGAAACCGAGACAAATGAATAGGGGTAAGATGAGCCGCACAGGGTTTAATTTTCTGTCATAGGCTTGTAATTACTCGGCTTCTCATTTGAATCCCTGGTGAAATGTACTGAGTACTTTAAATAATGAAATTTACCTGTGAAATAATTTTTAAACATTAAGGGGGTAAAAACAGCTTTAAATTGCTATGAAGTAACATTGCTGTGTTTTAATAACGTCCTATTGAAGTCAATACCAGTAGTTGTTTCAAGGTTATACAAATTTTTTATCAGTAAGTTGTACCTTGACTTTACATTCCCCATTCATTGCCTAGCTTGGGTTCCAAGGGAACGATTAGTTTTCTTAACTTTTTTTTCTTTTTAATTTACAGGCAGAGAGTATGTTATTCCATCCTTGGCCCACAGATTTATGGCAGAGATGGTGGACTTCTTTATTCTCTTCTTTATAAAAGCGACCATTGTCTTAAGCATTATGCACCTGAGTGGAATAAAGTAAGTTAAGGCCACTTGCAGAAAGGTTTTAATGTCTCCTGTCTAGAGGTCTTGTTTTTTTTTCTATGCTTGCCAGTGATTGTATGGATAACTTGTTTGCCAGGGTCAATAATTTCTTTATAGGAACTTTGTCAGATTTACTTTCTTGTTGGTTTTAAGAAATAACCACAAAAGAGAAAAACAAATTCTGCAAGATGTGGGAGAATTTCACCTATAAAAGTAGGTAAAAGCTATCTTCAACCCTGGTTTAATTTTATTCACTATTTTCTTAGGCTAGGTACAAATTTTTCTCTTATAATTGTTTTCAGAGTGGAGTACCTAAAGACAAAGGCATAAACTGTTAATAATCAGCTAGATGCCATTTCCAAATGGGGCTGCCTATATACATCAGGCAAGTTCTGAATGAATTGCAAAGTGAGCCATTTATTTGAATAGTCTTCCTTTTAGGTTAGTAATAGTCATAATAGTGGTTATCACTTGGTAAGCACTTTCTACGTGCTGGGCTTTGTATGGATTTATTTTTTTGGCCACACCACACAGCATGTGGGGTAACCTGCACCACCTGCAGTGAAAGCGTGGACTCCAGGGAAAGCAGCGACTCCACTGGACACAAGGGGGGGGTCCCTGTATGGATTCATAATCTTGCTACCACTATTAAGTAGAGATTAATATTAATACCTCTATTTTATAGAGGGAGAAGGCAATGGCACCCCACTCCAGTACTCTTGCCTGGAAAATCCCATGGATGGAGGAGCCTGGTAGGCTGCGGTCCATGGGGTCACTGTGAGTCAGACGCGACTGAGCAACTTCACTTTCCCTTTTCATTTTCCTGCACTGGAGAAGGAAATGGCAACCCACTCCAGTGTTCTTGCCTGGAGAATCTCAGGGACGAGGGAGCCTGATGGGCTGCCGTCTATGGGGTTGCAGAGTAGGACATGACTGAAGCAACTTTGCAGCATTTTATAGAGATTGAAATTTGGACTTACAAAAGGTTAAGCCCAGAATTTACAAAGGTAAATTTACAAAAGTAGAGTTAAGTTCAGACCCTGGTGGTTCAATTTCAGGGCCTTTGTCAGGAACCTGAATGGTTACCATGATTCTCTCTCTCCCTCCCTTAGCCCTACACATCCAGTCAAGTACTAACTCATTTCTGTTAGAATTTCAGTTTTCATCATTAAGTGCTTCTCCCTGGTCCCAGTCACATCATCACTTGCTTGGTTTGTAACACAGGTCTTCTAACTGATATCTCAGTTTACCATGTCCTGTCTTACATCTAATCTCATAAATTCTAACTCTGCCCCTCTGCTGCCTTAAAATCCTTCAGTAGTTTCTCATTGCCATCATAAGTCTTAATGTCTTCATATGTTTTAACAGATACCCTTGTTTCTTAAACTCCCTTCCGCGATGGCTCAGCAGTAGAGTCTGCCTGTAACGCAGGACATGGCGGGTTCAGTCCCTGGGTCGGGAAGATCCCCTGGAGGAGGACATGGCAGCCCACTCCAGTATTCTTGCCTGAAAACTCCCATGGACAGAGGAGCCTGGCAGACTGTAGTCATCGCACATGACTGAGCATGAAGGCTTTATTTCCTGCTCGCTCACTCCTCACACAATGTTTGAGCCACACAGAAATGCCTATAGCTTCCATTCTGCTCTCTAAGTCCTTCTCTCATTAGTCCCGCTCTCTCAAATGTTTCCCTTGGGGGGGGTCAACTTCTTTTCATTCTTCAGATTTCAACTTAAATGTCATTTTTTCGAAGCTTCCACTAAGATGTGTTCCTGATATGTGTTTCCAAGTACCCAATGCTTCTCTGTTATACCCTTTCCCCACTTCAATCACTTGCCATTTTATCCCCAGAGCTAGTACAGCACTTACTCATTGTAGTGCTACTTATTTGTTGAATAAGATAATGTTTTGTGAAACTAGATAAGTAGAAAAGATGTTTGTGATTTCAATTAGAGTTTATGGCTTACACTGATGAAAAAATACCAGTGCAACTGCTATGGTAACACATTCTCTATAACCCAAAACTGTTTTTTGTAGGGATATCTCTAAGTTTGCTATGCATTATATAATAGAAGAAATAGATGAAGACACATCAATGGAAGACTTGCAGAAAATGATGGTTGTGGCACTTATATACAGATTATTAGTTTGTTTCTATGAGGTAAGCTACTGACTTCACCAAATATTTAACAATATAATTTTAGATTATCAGCCCCAGACAGAAATATTGTAATGGAGATTTTTAACCTTGTATTTGTCAGATGTCTTTTTTTCTAAATTTTAACATAGTACCTTTTCAAGTTAAAATGTTCTGAGCGGAGAAATTTACAATTTCTTGGTAATACATTTCAGTCGTTTGTCCAAAAATATTTTAAGTTGGTTGTGGAACATGTAATGTGTTTTTCCATAGAACCAACTTGCTAAAAAATATGGCTCATAGAGAAATAACTGCAATAGACATCTTGTGGTATTTGAGGATGTTAGAGATCTACAGAAATGCATTAAAAGGTTAAGTATTTCTATGGAATTCTTCCAACTTGAAAATGTTAAAACATGAATCATATGGCAGGAAAATAATATTGGTATAGTTTGGCCAGTAAATTATTTTACAATTATCCTTCTTTTCCTTAGATAATTTGCATTTGGGGAGCAGGTGGAGCTACCCCAGGGAAGTTCCTGCTAGGACTTCGAGTTGTGACATGTGATACATCAGTGCTTATTGCACCAAGTCGGGTTTTAGTGATTCCGTCCTCAAATGTTAGCATTACAACGTAAGTTCTTTTCTTAATCTACTATGTACTTATGAATTACTGTACTTAAACGTTATCAAATGATGTTACTTATGAAAAAGTGTTTTTAGGATGTTGGTTCTTCTTGGCATATAATAGGCTTACATTTAATAAGTTTAAAACAAAGTTTGAATGTTTTTCAATCACATTTATTGACTCCTTTTCAGTATACACATCTTCAAGGGTAAGCATTTTATGAACTGGAGGCCACAATAATGAGAGGATTGGAGTGTGGTGCTCTCTGTATCAGTGCTCCAGGCCTACCTTTGTTTATGTTCTCTAGGTCTGTAGTTAACTATTCTGCCTTGAAGCTTCCTTTTGGTAACACTTGTCAGTACCCTATCTTAAATAGGCAATAGGAGTTTTGACATGCTCCTGCTCTTCAGTGAAAGAGGTTGTAATACTCACAGTATTCATGGCTAGCTGTTGGCATCTGGCTCTGGGGTAGGGTGTCAGTTCAGTTCAGTTAGTCGTGTCCGACTCTTTGCGACCCCGTGAATCGCAGCATACTAGGCCTCCCTGTCCATCACCAACTGCCGGAGTTCACCCAAACTTATGTGCATTGAGTCGGTGATGCCATCCAGCCATCTCATCCTCTGTCGTCCCCTTCTCCTCCTACCCCCGATCCTTCCCAGCATCAGTCTTTTCCAATGAGTCAACTCTTCGCATGAGGTGGCCAAAGTATTGGAGTTTTCAGCCTCAGCATCAGTCCTTCCAGTGAACACTCAGGACTAGTTTAATTTAGGGTGGACTGGTTGGATCTCGTTGCAGTCTAAGGGACTCACAAGAGTCTTCTCCAGCACCACAATTCAAAAGCATCAGTTCTTCGGTGCTCAGCTTTCTTCACAGTCCCAACTCTCACATCCATACATGACCACTGGAAAAGCCATAGCCTTGACTAGACGGACCTTTGTTGGCAAAGCAGTATCTCTGCTTTTTAATATGCTATCTAGGTTGGTCATCTGAGGTTATTGATATTTCTCCCGGCAATCTTGATTCCAGCTTGTGCTTCTTCCAGCCCAGCGTTTCTCATGATGTACTCTGCAGATGTTAAATAAGCAGGGTGACAATATACAGCCTTGATGTACTCCTTTTCCTATTTGGAGCCAGTCTATTGTTCCATGTCCAGTCCTAACTGTTGCTTCCTGACCTGCATATAGGTTTCTCAAGAGGCTAGTCAGGTGGTCTGGTAGTCTAGGCTATGGTTTTTCCAGTAGTCATGTATGGATGTGAGAGTTGGACTGTGAAGAAAGCTGAGCGCCGAAGAATTGATGCTTTTGAACTGCGGTGTTGGAGAAGACTTGAGAGCCCTTTGGACTGCAAGGAGATCCAACCAGTCCATTCTAAAGATCAGTCCTTGGTGTTCTTTGGAAGGAGTGATGCTAAAGCTGAAACTCCAGTACTTCGGCCACCTCACGTGAAGAGTTGACTCATTGGAAGAGACTCTGATGCTGGGAGGGNCCATAGCCTTGACTAGACGGACCTTTGTTGGCAAAGCAGTATCTCTGCTTTTTAATATGCTATCTAGGTTGGTCATCTGAGGTTATTGATATTTCTCCCGGCAATCTTGATTCCAGCTTGTGCTTCTTCCAGCCCAGCGTTTCTCATGATGTACTCTGCAGATGTTAAATAAGCAGGGTGACAATATACAGCCTTGATGTACTCCTTTTCCTATTTGGAGCCAGTCTATTGTTCCATGTCCAGTCCTAACTGTTGCTTCCTGACCTGCATATAGGTTTCTCAAGAGGCTAGTCAGGTGGTCTGGTAGTCTAGGCTATGGTTTTTCCAGTAGTCATGTATGGATGTGAGAGTTGGACTGTGAAGAAAGCTGAGCGCCGAAGAATTGATGCTTTTGAACTGCGGTGTTGGAGAAGACTTGAGAGCCCTTTGGACTGCAAGGAGATCCAACCAGTCCATTCTAAAGATCAGTCCTTGGTGTTCTTTGGAAGGAGTGATGCTAAAGCTGAAACTCCAGTACTTCGGCCACCTCACGTGAAGAGTTGACTCATTGGAAGAGACTCTGATGCTGGGAGGGATTGGGGGCAGGAGTAGAAGGGGACGACAGAGGATGAGATGGCTGGATGCCATAACCGACTCAATGGACGTGAGTTTGAGTGAACTCTGGGAGTTGGTGATGGACAGGGAGGCCTGGCATGCTGCAATTCATGGGGTCACAAAGAGTTGGACACCACTGAGCAACTGAACTGAATTGAGGTTGGTCATAACTTTCCTTCCAAAGAGTAAGCATCTTTTGATTTCATGGCTGCAGTCACCAACTGCAGTGATTTTGGAGCCCCCAAAAATAAAGTCTGACACTGTTTGCCCATCTATTTGCCATGGAGTGATGGGACCAGATGCCATGATCTTTGTTTTTTTGAATGTTGAGCTTTAAGCCAACTTTTTCACTCTCCTCTTTCACTTTCATCAAGAGGCTTTTTAGTTCCTCTTCACTTTCTGGCATAAGGGTGGTGTACAGATAGTGATAATGGAAGTTGTGGAGGTGAGTAGATGTTAATTAGCTGAGCAAAACAAGGTTCTGATTGGAATTGCTGCCAGAATGATTCAGAGTTAGATGGTGTTATATAAAGAAATAAAAACAAGAGACTTTAGAAGAAGCCTAGGGTTTGCTGACATCTTCAAAATTTCCTTATTTTTGTGATTCTAATAATCTTGGGCTACTACTTTTACTGAGAATCAATATTGGCTAATATTTGTTGAACACCTTGTAAACTAGGCACTGTTTGGACACAACTAACAGTTGGTAGAAAATGAATCTAAAACCAAGTCAGTCTGGATTCAGAGCCCACATTTTGCTGCTGTGCTATTCTGTAACTGTTCAGTGCACTAAAAGGTAAAAACCTAATGATAGTAGAATAATTCCCCATTCTAAGCTCCTGTTGAAAGCTTCTTAAAGCTTTCCTTAATCACAGCATGACAGGGACTTCTGTGGTGGTCCAGTGGTTGAGACTTCTCACTTCCATTGCAGGGGTTGGGTGCAGGTAGAATTCCTGATCAGGGAACTAAGATCCCACAGCACAGCCAAAAATAAACCACAGGACACCCCAAAGAAAGAGTTCATAAACCAGTACAGTAATTCGAAATGCTGGTGCTCTTCACAGAAGGTAGAAAATGGTACTGTACTAAACCTACCCAGTTTAGAAGATAGTAAAAATATACAGAAAATAAAGACATTAAAAGTAGTGAGTGTCCATAGAAAAGGTAATTAAAGGGAAGTTACTCTGTTCTTTTGGCAAAATTCTTTTAGCTCACATTCTCAGACATTATTGCTTCTCATGTGAAAGTTCTAAAGTCTAATTTTATGTTATGAAGTCTTTAGAACTGGCCCAGGTGGTTTGATCATAATATAATGCTGCTGCTAAGTTGCTTCAGTCGTGTCCGACTCTGTGTGACCCCACAGATGGCAGCCCACCAGGCTCCCCCGTCCCTGGGATTCTCCAGGCAAGAACACTGGAGTGGGTTGCCATTTCCTTCTCTAATGCATGAAAGCAAAAAGTGAAAGTGAAGTCGCTCAGTTGTGTCCAACTCCTAGCGACCCTATGGACTGCAGCCTATCAGGCTCTCCCGTCCGTGGGATTTTCCAGGCAAGAGTATTGGAGTGGGTTGCCATACTTGAAAGTAATTTAGATATAAAAGGTTAAAACTCTCAACTATACTTTGAATGTTTTAAATACATTTTGAACTTAATAGTCTACTAATCTATGGGGTTTTTTTTGCTTTAATTTCTTTAGGTCCACTATACGAGCTTTGATCAAGAATTTTTCTATTGCTTCTTTCTTCCCTGCCTTCATCACACTGCTGTTTTTTCAGCATAATCGAACAGCCTATGACATTGTAGCAGGAACCATTGTAGTAAAAAGAAATGGGGTCAGATGATGCCCCCAAAAGCCGTGAATTCCGTATTCTCTGGAATAATGACAAGACTAAATTATGTGTCAAGGCCATCAGTGTCCCTGGGTGATATTAATTGATTTAGAAATTAAAGCAGTCGATCCAGTGTGATGCAGGTGACTATGCTGAAAGTATTCACGTTACCTGAATGCCAAAGAACTTTTCCAGAAGAAAAACCTGTTGAGTCCAAGTGTTAAAATTTGTATATTGAACAGAAAGCAAGTGTCATCATCAACAACAGACAGTATGTACTTAAGATCTAAGGTGTTAGAATTTGCTGAATGCACTTTCAGCTTTGAAATCTCCAAATGAAACTTTATTTTGGTTTATCCCAAAATGATGGAAAACGTCCAGTTGTGTTTTGTAAACACATTATTCTTTTAGTTAACACGTCTTGAGGAAATTTTCGTCTTTGCTTTTTGTGGGGAGGGAGTAGGGACACACACTTTATAATCCACTTAGCTCCCATCCCAGGAGGTGGTGAGTTAACTACAAGGGGAAGGTTGAGGCCAGCCGAGCAGTTCCCTGATCTGAAATGTTAACACCTGTACTGCAGTTTACCGCAGGAGTGATGACTTAACAGCTGTTCTTAATGCCTACACATGTATTTCAGGATAAGTATTGCATGATGAAATAGTATTAAGTCATATTGCTATCTTATTTTTTTTTTAAAGAAAAAGGTTAAGTTAGTGATTGCTTTTAATGGGGTGGGGTGGGGAGGGGGTAAATTTTCACTGTAAATTTAAATTCATGTGCATATCTGTGCCCTAAATCAAACTAGAAATACGTGGGGGAAAGTTAGTTCCATTAAACTGTGGCATATTTACTGTAAAACAATATTCCCAGTATGTGAGCAGCATGAAGTATTAGTGCTTTTCAGTGTTCTGAGTGTAACTTCTCTTTAGATACAGGATATTCACATACTAGTTTTAGTTTTATTATACTCCATAACTTTTGAAACATCAAGGAGTTCAGTAATCCTAGCATCTCATGATTACATACAGTAGCCTATGAAATACTTAGCAATTTTCCCATTAGGGACTATTCTCTAACAAGGAAGAGTAGCGTGTCCATGACACGCTTATGACACGCTTTGCTTATGAGGGCTGCCAGCTCATGTGGAGTCTGTCAGGGATGATGTTTTGAGGGAAATGTGTCATACTGTGTGTGTTGCTATTTTATTCTGTCACTGAATTGTGTGTGCGCACGTGCTTTTGTTAGATGGCCCAGTTAGCTGTGCCGAAATATATCTGAACTAAAAAAAAGTTTTCTTTCTTAGGCATTTTCTGCATTTTCTCTATTTTTTCCCCCCAAAACACTAAGCTCTACTGAACAGTTCATATCTCAGGTGCTTACAGGATCAATGGAGGCTTTATTTGGGTCATAATAAATACATTGGTATATTAATGTATCAGTTTTTAAAGTGGGTCTTTTTGATATTTAAAATGTATTTTCAGTTTATAGAAACCTTAACAATGTTCTTAATACTTCTGATGGTAAAATTTCATAAACCATGGATTCAATATAAAATTATTTTTAAAAAAGTCATAGAAAGCCTGTTAGTTAAATGTATTAGAATACTAAACAGATCATTCACTCGTCGTTTCTGGGAAGAGAAAGTGTTATGGCCCTTCACAGTAAACAAACCAAAACCATCCACTAGCTTTTTTTAAAGTAGACTATTAGGAAATGTTACATATTTGGTTACATACTTAACTGATTAGTAGTGTATACGTTATTGACATATACAGACCTCTTTGCCCTGGATTGGGAATTCGAGTTGAAATGTACTCAACATATAGCTATGGAATTCATCGTTAATGTATACTTTCCTCTCATAACTGGATGGTTAACTACCTGGGCTATTTTTACTTACACAGTAAAACAAAAGTACATAGTCCAGTTTGATTTATACATTAAAATATTACACATCTGCAATACACAATTGATTCAGATTAATATCTATATAGATGCATTTAGAGCTATCTCAGGATTCAAGTTAAACTGTGTAGCCCTATAAAATAAACATTATTACTACTCTGTCTGCCTTTACATGAAAATCCAAGTGTGATTATGAATGTAACACTTAGGGAGATTTTGGATTCCTAAATTTGAGGGGAAATAAATGACAAAATAGGGAAGGTTTTTTGGGGTGGAGCCCTCTTTATTTTCAGTATTATAGAAATGCTGACTTTTCTGTGTACAGCCTCATACTGAATTGAAGCTCCACAGCCTAAATAGGCAAAAAGAAAGCTGTCTTCATAGTATAAATATTATTCATCACTTTTACAAGATAATAAAGGAACAAAAATTAGAAGTCATGCTGAGAGTATGATTTCAATGAACATACCATACATAAAATGACAAAACAGGCAGACAATTTAGGCATCTAGAAAACCTAACCATTACTAAAGCAGCTTGAGTGGCCCCAGGACCTTGAGGAAAAATAAGTGTATGCTGGGCTGAGGCAGGTGAGAGTGAGTGGTGGCAAGCAAGCCGTGCTTTTAAATCCGTGACTAGAGAGAAAGCCAATACTTTCTGTGATACTCATGTGGCACTGGTTCAAAGGCTACTGCTTTCTACCTAAACAGTCACCACATTTCTCGCCCAATATTTTAGATTGAAAAATGCATTATATCTGAGAATTTTCAAATGACAATAAAAATTGTTTCAACTCTTAAAAAAGGATTTTTTTCCCTTAAGTAACTTGCTTGGGTGCATGGGGAGGCATAAATAGTTCCAGCAAAACAAAGACAAGTTGAAAATTGTTGCTACTTGGGGATAAAGGGCTTTTTGATGGGAGCATGCATATTAAATATTTTCCCTCTATAATTATCTATATGAAAATAGGCAGTTCTCCCTTTTAAAAATATTCCTAAATAATGGCAGTATTCCTAAAATCTGGCAAGTATTTCAATTACTTGCCACTTCTCACCCCTCTATGCCAAGGGCCAAAATTTATCAATATGTACTTGCCTGGGTAAAATTTATCTCAAATTGTATGTGTATTTCCTTGCAGTTTCATTTACAGTATGGTGTGACCCACAAACAGTAATCTGATGGCCTGTCTACTAAATAAAAATTCAGCATTCTATTTTTAATAATTTATATGCCACCACTTTGTATTGTCTCAATAAATACCTGGTCACCAATGCTTTTGTGTTTTGCCTGTTTCTTTGAGGTTTGCTCTAGAATCTCTTGCTTCCAAATACAGCTGCTCTAGCATTCTCTGCCTTCAGGAGATGAGTGCTTTCAGAAATAGAAATCTATCCAAAAAAAAAAAAAATCCACTTTGAGGTATATTCTTTTAGCAAGTCACTCAAGTTAGCTATAGATGACTAAGCTTTTGATATTAAATTAATCCTGTCCATTCTGTAAAAGCTGTTAACCATTCCAGCCACCGTGCAAGATATTAAAGACCCACATGACACACGAACAAGAATTCAGTCACAGCTAGTCAAGGAGCTGGGCAATTTAATCTTATTCCGATCTTATGAGCATTCCCTATTCAAACATTTACAACAAAACTAGATCAACAGGATACAAAACAGGTTCCTCAAGAAATAAAAAAGGTAAACTTAAATGGAGTTAAACTACAGTGTGATCTGAGTCCTGTAGACAATGTGCTGTTAGGCACCCAGCCACTCCACTCTGAACTACAGTGGATGTCAGAGATAAGTTTCTAAAAGTCGCCCCACGTGAAAAGGAAATGAATGCTCTGACATAAAGCTGTTGTGTGTAGCCAGACCCAACACATTACATTTTTCTCAATTTTACTATACCAAAATTGAGTATAGTAAAACTTGTCAGTTTCCAAGACAGGGCCAGCACCTGACATACTAATATTAAAGAAACTGTAAGTTCTTCCGCAGGTTAAACCAGGAAGTTCATGGACTGGTTATAAATTGCTAACATTAGTCCAACACTTTTATCTCAAGTAATAAAATCCTAATTACATGAATAATTCTAAGAGAAATTCATAACATATTAAAGACTTAAACTTCAGTT
Source organism: Neotragus moschatus (assembly GCA_006410615.1). Lineage (NCBI taxonomy): Eukaryota > Metazoa > Chordata > Mammalia > Artiodactyla > Bovidae > Neotragus > Neotragus moschatus. Next base: position 1,273,074 of record SJYA01002928.1, read on the forward strand.
GTCTGAACTGTACTTTTTATTAACGCCTCAAACTGTAAATTACTAAAAAAAAGCCAAAAAGCAAAAAACCCTACCCCTTAGAAGTGGCACGCCTGGACCTCAGGCATCGCAAGTCTTCCAGGCACTTATTTAATGATTTTTGAACACTATCTGAACCCAGTGAGTGCATGAATCTCTGGTGCACAGGTCTGAGAATATACATTTGCCACACCCCACCAAAAATACTGATACATATTCAGTGAGAACTTGACTTGCAAATCAACTGAGTTATATAAACATACCTGATTATTCAATCTTTCTGCATATAGCTTTCTTACCGTCAGATTATTTTCAGTTAAAAACAGTTCCTCATTGATCCAGCATGAAAAGTGGGCTTTTTCTTTTATTTCCATAACGTTTCCTCATGTTCCACAAACAGCACTTGACTTTCACTTGTGTATGGAGTATGGAATCCAAGGCTGCTATTCCAGCCACAAGGAATGGGTCTGAAGCCTGCACCAAGCTGATGAAGAGATACGTTGGCTGGGCTTCAGTAGGGAAAGATTTGTGGTTGGAACTGCTACCAGGAGTGTATTCTATAGCTGCCATGTGCAGCCTGAGAGTTAAAGCAATAGAGATGAAAAAAACAAGTCCCAAGTCCCAAACAACTCCAGCCCTAGAGATCTCAGTTCTGGGGGGATAGGAGACTTCATTTTTATAATTCACCCTGTTTGGTTTTTGGTTACTAGCTTTAAAAAAAATTTAATAAAATGAAATATTTCTAGTACATTTTTAATGAAAAATCTTTCCCAGAATAGAAGCTTAATATCCCCATCCATATGGGTCTAAAACAATGACTACAACTGAGTGAACATGCAATTTAGTTAAGCATTAACACCCCACACGTTTCCAATTTACTCCATTAGTATTCACCATCATCTTCTGTCCTCCAAACAGGTTCATGTCAAACATTTATTATTTAGTAAGTTGAGAATTATAAATACAAAATTCCTGCTCCAAAGCTAGCACTTGATGATGGCCTAAGACATTTTAGTAACAGAAATCATTTCCCTGGAAACACAGAAAAGCTCAAATATTTTAAAGTACTGATTTTAGAGTCTAACCACAAATTCAGTAAAATAAAAGTCACCATAAAATAATATGTTCAAATTGAAGAATAAAGTTATCAAATGCTCTCCCCCAAGAGCTCTTTTCTGGGCCATAACAAAGAAATCTACTTCTTAAAAAAAAAAAAAAAAAAATCCCATAAAACAATCCAAAAGAAATTCCACAAAAGAACCACTGAAGTTTTTGTGGGCTACTTTGGGTATGTATCTCCAAAAATTCAATCAATAAACACTGTCTAGTCACTGATGAAGGAAGATACAAGTACAAACAGAAATGGTTGTTTCCATTTATTTTCTACTTTAAAAAGGTATGTCAATTTATATGCAAAGTAGGCATGATTCCTAGCACCAGACAAAAATGCAGCGAGCGTACCTTCAGACATTTCCCTTTCACTTAGGAGCTGTCCAAATCACTTAAATGTATTCTTTGGAATTTTTCTTCTAACTGACCACTGTTAACTTCTATAAAAAGATTCCCTTCCACTAACACTTTTACCTTCACTATAATTTAACACTAGAGCAAAAAGTATTTCATAATTTTTTATTGATGGCATTTATCCCATGGTTTAACATGTTAATTATACTGTAATAAACATGGCTTTAATATTAAACTTTTCCTTATTATCCAAAGTCACCACAGTCCATTTCAGTAAATATAAAAATATATGCTTAATACTTTGTACAATACTGGTTTTTGGTCCAACAAAAACTGGATCAGAAAAGCCAATAAACTCACTTTAAGAATCCCCAATTTTTTTTTTTTTTTAAGATTTCCAAATGGATTTAGGCAACTTTGAATAATGGGATTTACATAATAAAATCTGAGACGAGACTAAACAAACAAAAAAAATTTCTAACACAAAATTAAAATTTCAAGTTCACAGATTTATGTTATGCCAAAAAAGTACAGAAACAAGATTGTATTTACACAAGTTTCATAATAAAATAATGAAAAAGGCAAGACAGGTGATAGTCAGAAGAATGACAATATAGAAATAGCATATAATTATTAACTGGAGAACGAACTAGATCTAACAAGTCCTTAGCATGGACCATTCTTTAATCAGGCTTCCTCTATCAGAAAATTTTAGTGCACGATACACCCAACTCACTCACTTCACACATACACCAGCACAAACTCAGCATAGAAATCATTCATTTCCACATTCTCTAGTCTATACAGAATTCCTCAGATATAATTACAATTGCAATGCGTTCCATAAACGCATATCAACGCGCACGGTGGTGCAGACGAAGAGGTTCTATACAAAGCCATTCTCCGAGCAATTCCTGGGTTCTGCCAGCCTATGCCAAATCAGTGAACAATTTGCTGGATCATAAAATAATTTTGCTTAAGAATCAGTCACCAGTCTAGCTATTATTCTTTTAAAAAGGGGGGTGGGAGAGGTGAAGTTGGGCTTCTACAAAGAAAAAAGGAGGAAAATTCCCAAATTAAAGGAAGTCCTTAGGCAGATCTGACTTCAGATAACCCAGTATTATAGTACAATCCAGTATCTGAAAGCAGTGCACCAGCTGTTAACAGTGTGTGTAACACATCATGACCTTTATTTCTTGCGTCTAACAGCAGTCTTTATCTTTCGACCAGAAACCGAAGTTCCAGAAGAAGAGAACATGTTTTTCCCATTTGACCTGTGAAAAATAAAAACTCTGTAACGTGACATGATGCTCACACAAAATCTCACAATCATAACACTGGGTGACTGGTGATGGGGGGTGGGGAGACAGTGTTAAAGGAAGCACACTCTGTTACACCGCATACCTACACCTACACACACACACCCACACCCACCCATGCTTTTTTGCTTGATAGTAATACAGTAAATTGGTGGAGAACATACTTGATTTTACCTCAACTATACTGCACCTGGAGAAGGCAATGGCACCCTACTCCAGTATTCCTGCCTGGAAAATCCCATGGACGGAGGAGCCTGGTGGGCTGCAGTCCATGGGGTCGCTAAGGAGTTGGACACAACTGAGGGACTTCACTTTCACTTTTCACTTTCATGCATTGGAGAAGGAAATGGCAACCCACTCCAGTCTTCCTGCCTGGGGAATCCCAGGGACAGGGGAGCCTGGTGGGCTGCCGTCTATGGAGTCGCACAGAGTCAGATACGACTGAAGCAACTTAGCAGCAGCATACCGCATCTTGGTGATTCTAAACACACACACTTGCACACATCTCAACAGAAAGTTCTCTTACCCCACAGTAAATGCTGCTGAAGCCTGGCTAAATTGAAAGCCCCCTGAGCCAGAGGGCTGGGCTGAGGCCGCGGGTGTGCTGGGACTTGCACCAAATGTGAACACTCCTGACGGATTGTTGTTGGTGAAGTTGAAATTTGTAGCAGTGCTGCTGCCAAACTGGAAAATGGAACCTGAAATCGTTGAAGCAGAAAAACCTCATTAAGGTAAAAATGACGGTTTTCTAGTAATGACTCTGACTTTTACATAGAAAAACATGTGAAGGGTTAAGTTCTCCTATGGTCACTTAAAGAAAATTAACTAATTTCTCTATAGATAAAATATATATCTGATACCCTCCAACAAGTGACCCAACTCACCCATGACCAAGGGGAAAAAGGGCCGCGTGGACTTCTGACTGAGATTGTGCAATCAACATATTGAGCTCTACCTTTTTCAAAACTTATGTTAAAATCACAGTAAGGGGAATTTTACAAAGGTAGGGAGAGAAAGAGACAACAGAACAAAATTTAGAAGCTGGAAGCATGACGGGAGCCAAATACTCAACTGGTAGCAAGAGAAAGCACAGAAGGCGTTCCATCTACACTAACCACTTCCACAAGGTTTAGGCTCCAGGTACTTCTGGAAGTGAGAACAAAGTCTGCTTCTTAAACAGTTACTCTACCATCCTGCCTTTTTTTTTTTTTCCCAGTAACTATTTAAGAAGCAGATACCGAGATCAAGCCCTCCCCAATAAACAGGATGAGAACTCTCCTCCTCTACCTAGAAGTACAGACTTCTAGTCTCTGGAGAGGCCTCTGGACCGAGGCCCATCACACATAGAGGCAAGGATACCTACTGAAAATAGAAGGACTAGGAGTAGGCTGAGTACAACAAATACTGAGTTTAGAACTGCAGCCTTCCACCCTGACTCAGCTCCCAAAACACTGGGAATCTTGAGTATTTATGCCCTTCAGACAGAAGACTGGAAGAACCTTCTCTGGGGAATGTGACAGCCCAAAAGGAGAAACCTAAAGATACTAACATTCAGCTCTTGGCAAGAGGACAAGCCAGTAAGAGAAACCTACAATGATATTAAAATTAAACCCTTTGCCCAAATGGGCAAAGAACCTGAACAGACATTTCTCCACAGACAACATATGAGTATATATAATAAGGATGCTCGACCTCACCAATCATCAGGGGGAATGCAAATCAAATCCACTAGGAGATATCATCTCTCAGAAGAGCTACTGATAAGAAATAGAAAGTGCTGGCAAGGATGTGGAGAAAAGTGAACCCTTGTGAACCGTTGGTGGAAATGCAAATTGCCACAGCCACTAAGGAAAACAGTATGAAAGCTTCTCAAAACGTTGAAGAGAAAACTACCATATGATCTAGCAATCCCATTCTAGGTATTTACCCAGAAGACTCGAAACCAGGATCTCAAAAAGATATCTGGACTCTTACTCACTGCAGCATTATTCACAATAACCTAAGTAGAAACAACCCAAATATCCCCAGACAGACGCACAGATAAAGGAAATGACGTGTCCACATAAAATGGAATATTAATCTTGCAATCTGAAAAAAACATGGACACATCTGGAGGACATAAGCGAAATAATGCATGAGTTCACTTCTATGAGGAATCTGAAATAACCAAATTCACACAAGCTGAAAGAACAGGGGCTGCAGGGAGAGGCAGGGGTGGGGAGAAACAGGGTGGCGCTGTTCAGAGCAGGTGTAAAGTGTCAGTTATGCGAGATGCTCAGATTCTTGAACTCTGTCACACAACACTGTGCCTACAGTTACCAATACCAGTGCCTTTGTTGATAAGTAGACACAACTCATGTTAAACATTCTTACTAGAATTAAAAAAAAAAAAACCCAAACACGATGAGTAAGAGGCAAGAAGCACCAGACATCTGAGCAAAATATTTCATAAGAAACACTAAGACTGAAGCAATTATAAAGAAAAGCAATTTGGAGAAAACAAAGCAAAAGCTATCAAAGGGAAAAACAAAACAAAAACTCACTGTTAATATTCTCAAGAGATCAATAGATAACACATATAACAAAAGCAGAAGGATATAAAAAAGAACATCGACGGAACAATTTCCACTAAGAAAATAAGCAATACATGCAGAAGTGAAATCTCAACAGGTGTGTTTCAAGGTAAAATTGAGGAAATCTTCCCAGGAAATACAACAAAAAGTGGGAGACAAAGGGAAAAATATGGAAGATAAAAAAGAATGAAGTGCAAAATCTCTAAAGAAATAATTCAAGAAAACTCTCATGAAAGAAGCTTATAATAAATAGGACACACTGCCTTCCTAACATCATCCAAGGATAAAATGGATCCAGACCAAGGAACATCCTCATAAGCAGAGCACTGGAGGCAAAAAAGTACTCTAATGATACTCCAGAAGGAAAAACAGATCAAAAGCAAAAGTAAAGAGATTTCAAGAGCAACTAACTCTTGGAGCTAGAACATCTACAATGGGAAAATGCCCTCAAAATCATTAAAAAAAAAAAAAAAAAAGTTATTTCCATTCTAAATATATATTCAACCAAAATCTTACCCAACATGGGGGCAGAATAAAGATCTTTCCAGAAATCTAAGGTCTCAAACTCTTTCTTCCCTGTGTCCTTAAGAAATCATGGGAAGATGTATTCTCCCAAAACAAGGGCATAAGGAGGAAAAAAATATGACATTCAGGAAACAGATTCCTTGAAGAGGAAGCTAAAGGGAATCTCCATCAGAATGGTCATTAGAATGGTGACTAGCATCACCTTGACACCAAAATCAGACAAAGATATCACAGGAAAAGAGAATTACAAGCCAGTATCAATGATGAACATCAATGCAAAAATCCTCAACGAAGTATTAGCAAATTGAATCCAACAATACATTAAAAGAAGTATATACCATGATACCCAGAGATGCAATAATTGTTCAATATCCACAAATCAATGTGATACACATCAAAAGACTGAAGAATAAAATATGACCATCTCAATAGAAAATATTTTTGACAAAATTCAACATCCATTTATGTTAAAAACTCTCCAGAAAGTGGGCATAAATGGAATATACCTTGACAAAAGAAAGGCCATTTTGACAAGCCCATTGTGAACATATTTAACAGGAAATATTTCCTCTAAGATTAGGAACAGGACAAGGATGCCCCCTCTCACCACTTTTACTCAACATAGTTTTGGAAGTCAATCAAAGAAAAGGAAATAAAAGGAATCCAAATTATAAAGGGAGAAGTGAAACTATCAGTTTGCAGATGACATACTATACAGAGAAAACCCTAAAGACACCACCAGAAAACTACTAGAGCTCATCAATGAATTAAGTGAAGTTGCAGAATCAAAGTTAACATACAGAAATCTGCTGCATTCCTATACACTAACAATGAACTATCAGAAAGAGAAATTAAAGAAAAAATCCCATTCATCATCACATCAAAAAGAGTAAAATACCTAAGACACTGATCAAAGAAATTGCAGACAACATAGAGGGAAAGACAGACTAAGTTTGTGGACTGGAAAAACTAATATTATTAAAAGGGCCATACTACACACAGCAATCTACAGATTCAAAGCAATCCCTATCAAAATACCCATACCCATAACATTATTCACAGAACTAATATTTTTAAGATTTTTTTTAATATGGACCATTTTTAAAGTTTCTATCAAATTTGTTACAATATTGCTGCTTCTTTTTTTTTTAATGCTTTGTTTTTTAGCTGCAAGGCACATGGGATTTAAGCTCCTCAACCAGGGATCGAACCCACACCTGCTGCACTGGAAAGTGAAGTCTTAACCGTTTGACTGCCAGGGAAGTCCCTGGTGATTTTTAAATTTGTATGGAAACACAAAAGACCTACAGAGCCAAAAACACCTTGAGAGAAGAACAGAGCTGGAGGAGTCACACGTCCTGGCTTCAGACCATACTAGAAAGCTATAGTAATCAAAACAACACAGTCCAGGCACAAAAACAGACACACAGACCAAAGGAACACAGAGAGCCCAGAAACAAACCCACACACTAATGGTCGTTAGCAGATGACAAACGAGGCAAGAATATATGATGGAGAAAAGAGTGTCACTCCAATAAGTGGTGCTGGGAAAACGAGATAGCTACACGTAAAAGGGTGAAATCAGAATGTTTTCTCACACCATATACAAAAACACAAAGACCTAAATGTAAGACCAGAAACCATAAAACTCCTTGAAGAAAACAAAGGCAGAAAACTCTAATATATATTGTAACAATGTTTTTTTGGATCAATCTCCTAAAGCAAAAACAAACAAATGGAACCTAATTAGACTTTAGAGCTTTTGCACAGCAAAGGAGACTATCAAAATGGGAGAAAATATTTGCTAATGATATGATAAATAAGGGGTTAATATCCAAAACATATGAACAGCTCACCTAACTCAACATCAATAAAACAAACAGCCCAATAAAAACTGAGCAGACTTGAATAAACACTTTTTTTCTGAAGAAAGTACCCAAATGGTCAACAGGAACATGAAAAGACGCTGAACATCAAATGACTGCAAATTAAAACCACAATGAGGTATCACGTTTCACCTGTAAGAACAGCTATCATCAAAAAGAACACAAATAACAAAAGTTGGCATGGATGTAGAGAAAAAGAGAACCCTCACACACTGTCAGTGGGAATGTAAATTGGTGCAGCCACTAATTACTGCAAAACAGTAGGCAGTTTCTCAAAAAAACTAAAAATAGAACTAGCATATGACCCAGCAATTTCACTCCTGGGTACATATCTGGAAAAAAAAAAAAAAACACATTAATTCCAAACAATACATGCATCCCAATCAATGTTTATAGCAAGGTTAAGGAAACAACTCAAGTGTCCATCAGCAAATGAATGAATAAAGAGGATGCAGTTGTGTATGTGCTGGAGAAGGACACGGCAGTCCACTCCAGTGCTCTTGCCTGAAGAACCCCAGGGATGGAGGAGCCTGGTGGGCTGCCGTCTATGGGGTCACACAGAGTCGGACAGGACCGACGCGACTTAGCAGCAGCAGCGTGTGTGCATTTTCGTGGCCCAGTAGTATCCCACCGTACACACAAAAAGAATGAAATTTTGCTATTTACAACAACACATAGGGGCTTGAAAGGAGTATGCAAAGTGAAATAAGTCAGAGAAAAACAAATACCGTATGAAATCATTAATCTGCGGAACACAAACAATCTAACAAGCTATTGAATATAACAAAAAGGCAACACACTCACAGATGCACAGGAAGAACTTCTGGTCATTAGTGGTGAGCAGAAAGGGGGAAGAGGCAAGACAGGGGAGAGGTTAAGGGGTACAAACGATTCTGTACAATGTAAGCTACAAGGATATATTATACAACATGGGGAACGTGGCCAATATTTTACAGTAACTGTAAATGGAGTGTAACCTTTAAAAATTGTGGATCACTATGTTGTGCACTTAAATAATACTGCTCATCAACGAGATCAATACAAAAGCAAAAATAAAAGCCAATAAAAAAACTTTAAAAAATTAAGTGGTAAAATTTCAGATACTGAGAAACAGCCGAAGTATTTGAAAAAAAAAACTGAAAATAGTTATACACAAATGGGAGAAGAAAATATTAACCATAAGAAGAAATCACTGATGATGGGGAAAAAAAAATGTTGTCTAGGAAAGAAAATCACAGTATATCAATGTTTCATATTTAGCATAGTGATCTAACCACACAGTATCACTCTATTAGGACTGAAGGCATTCTTAGCTGTGTGAAAGAGAGCTGAAGTCTTCAGTTTTGTATTGAGGGGTTGGGAATCATTAAATCCTGATTAAGATTATTATCACGTGTCACAGAATAGGAGAAATTTTGCTACATGTACTAGCTAACAAAAAACTAACATTCAAAATAAAGAATTTCTACAAATCAATAAGCAAAGCAAAACAACCAACTAGTATGAAGGCTCCAAAAAATTACAAAAAGAATTCGCAAAAAAATGAAATCAAGTAGCATCCAAATATGAGGATCCTCATTTAATGCTGGAAGGAGGTGAACTGGCACAATCCATCAGAAAGAGTGTGTATAGTCTTGTGCTGCACTAAGATGCATGCAGAGCTGCGTGTCCTGACAGCTGAGAACAACTCAAACTTTCACCAACAGGATACGGATGGTCCAATGGTTAAGAATCCACCTGCCAAGGCAGGGGACACAATCCTCACTCCAGGAAGATACCGTGTGCCGTGGAGCAACTAAGCCCGCACTCCAGAGCTTGTGCTCCACAGCATGAGGAGTGAGGAGGCCGGGCCCTGCAGAGGAGCCTCTGTTCACTGCAACTAGAGAAAGCCCGAGTGCAGCAACGAAGAAGCAGCAGAGCCAAACATAAATACATACATAAATACGCAATAAAGCAATAATTTAAAAACTGCACCTACCTTGTTAAAAAAAAAAAAAGTGCTTAACTGTATTGGGAAAAGAGTTGGGAATGCTATTTGTAGGTAAATCGAAACATAGACGTCTCTATTCTGCCAAGGACAAGAGACTGAAGAAAAAGAGACGTGCACGGTTTCAAAACTCAAAGAAAAAAACTGTACTGAAGACACACAAAACTCAGTCAGGGATACAAACTACACCATTACTACATACTTACTGGAATTAGGAGCTGTTCCAGAGCCAAATGCAGACTGATTAGGCTGCTGTCCAAACACAGGAGGCTGTCCACTGCTTGACACTGTCCCAAAAGTAGGTGGTGCAGGCTGAGAACCAGCAGAAAATAATGCCCCTGAAGATGATATAGATCCAAAACCTGGGGGGTTAGGCTGGCTGGCACCTTGACTTTGTCCAAATGTTGGGGTCTGGTTAGCACCAAACGCTGGAGTGGCAGATGGTGCTGAAGCTCCAGTGCCAAACACAAAGGAGGATCCTAGAGACCCAGAGACACACTTAAATCACCATGGATGGCTAAATAGGGGATAATCCTCAAGAAATGTCTGTCAACTGAAATGCACATATCAAGACTGCTTGCAGACTCTTACCTTGATGAACAGATCTTACTAGGACAAGTTTTGAATTACTGATGAAGAAAATACAATGCTTGCTACCATTATTTAGTAAAACCATACAGAACCCATAAACAAAAACTTCAATTAAAAAGATTCCTACCTTGCAGCCAAAAATGTTCAGGTCTTTAAATATCTAAGAAGACAACTCATCTCCTATCAGAAAAGCAACATAGTGCAGGTACTATTATGTGATCATGTATCCACTGCATAAAGAGAACTAACGACTGATAAAATAATCTTTGGTGTCTGGTTATTTACAAATTAAAAAAAACACACTTGAACAAACTAAAGATTACACTCCTAATGAGATGAGAAAATTGCTTTCAAGAGTTCCTTTCAGCTCAGTCGCTCAGTTGTGTCCAACTCTTTGCGACCCCATGAACTGCAGCACACCAGGCCTCCCTGTCCATCACCAGCTCCCAGAGTTCACGCAAACTCACATCCATCAAGTCAGTGATGCCATCGAGCCATCTCATCCTCTGTCGTCCCCTTCTCCTCCTGCCCCCAATCCCTGCCAGCATCAGTGTCTTTTCCAATGAGTCAACTCTTCGCATCAGGTGGCCAAAGTACTGGAGTTTCAGCTTCAGCATCAGTCCTTCCAGTGAACACCCAGGACTGATCTCCTTTAGGATGGACTGGTTGGATCTCCTTGCAGTCCAAGGGACTCGCAGGAGTCTTCTCCACCACCACAGTTCAAAAGCATCAATTCTTTGGTGCTCAGCCTTCTTCACAGTCCAACTCTCACATCCATACATGACCCCTGGTAAAACCATAGCCTTGACTAGACGGACCTTTGTTGGCAAAGTAATATCTCTGCTTTTTAATATGCTGTCTAGGTTGGTCATAACTTTCCTTCCAAGGAGTAAGCGTCTTTTAATTTCATGGCTGCAATCACCATCTGCAGTGATTTTGGAGCCCAGAAAAATAAAATCTGACACTGTTTCCCCATCTATTTCCCATGAAGTGATGGGANCAAAGTAATATCTCTGCTTTTTAATATGCTGTCTAGGTTGGTCATAACTTTCCTTCCAAGGAGTAAGCGTCTTTTAATTTCATGGCTCCAATCACCATCTGCAGTGATTTTGGAGCCCAGAAAAATAAAATCTGACACTGTTTCCCCATCTATTTCCCATGAAGTGATGGGACCAGATGCCATGATCTTCGTTTTCTGAATGTTGAACTTTAAGCCAACTTTTTCACTCTCTTTCACTTTCATCAAGAGGCTTTTTAGTCCCTCTTCACTTTCTGCCATAAGGGTGGTATCATCTGCATATCCAAGTTTATTGATATTTCTCCCGGCAATCTTGATTTCAGCTTGTGCTTCTTCTAGCCCAGCGTTTCTCATGATGTACTTGCATATAAGTTAAATAAGCGGGATGACAATATACATCCTTGACATACTTCCTTTCCTATTTGGAACCAGTCTATTGTTCCATGTCCAGTTCAAACTGTTGCTTCCTGACCTGCCAGACTTCTCAATAGGCAGGTCAGGTGGTCTGGTATTCCCATCTCTTTCAGAATTTTCCAGTTTATTGTGATCCACACAATCAAAGGCTTTGGCATCGTCAATAAAGCAGAAATAGATGTTTTTCTGGAACTCTCGTTTTTTTGATGATCCAGTGGATGTTGGCAATTTTATTTCTGCTTCCTCTGCCTTTTCTAAAACCAACCTGAACATCTGGAAGTTCACGGTTCACGTACTGTTGAAGCCTGGCTTGGAGATTTTTGAGCATTACTAGCATGTAAGATGAGTGCAATTGTGCGGTAGTTTGAATATTCTGTGGCATTGTCTTTCTTTGGGACTGGAATAAAAACTGACCTTTTCCAATCCTGTGGCCGCTGCTGTCTTCCAAATTTGCTGGCATATTGAGTGCAGCACAATAGCTCAACTGGAATTCCATCACCTCCTCTAGCTTTGTTCACAGTGATGCTTTCTAACGCCCACTTGACTTCACATTCCAGGATGTCTGGCTCTAGATNCTTGTATGGTTAGGGAACCAAATTAATCTATATATTCTCACCACAGTTGGTTTTCAGTTTTTACAGATGCCTTTTTTCTTCTTGATTTCATTTTTTAAAAATAGGTAAAATATTTTTGTTTCCAAAGTCAAACCACAGCATAGGGTCTGCCTAGAAAAGTATCCTGTTACTAATGTTACCTCCCTCCTCTGAAGACAGGTCCTTTCATTTGTTCTTAATTTTCCTTCCAGTGTTTCTTTTGCAAGTATATTTCCTTTTAGAAATTATGTTAAATAGAAAAAAACTTACATCTTTTTCAATGATATTCCACTAGCTTTTCTATATTTTTTGGTTATTATTTGTCTTAAAAGACTAGTATTATAAAGGTTTTTATCATATCTACCTGTGTCAAGTGGAAAAGAACAATCCAAACATTCTTTGGCAGATGACACTGTTTAGCTTCTTTTCATAAATATATCTCCCTCTTCAGTGAGTTTGATACATTTGGGAAACAGACTGCAAACTAAAGTGAAATAGAAAGATTTTTTTCTAATTTACATTTGTTGTCTGAGGCTGAGAAAATATCTCACCGAAGTTATTTTACAAAGATGCGTCTGAGAAAAAAGTTCCTTGAATTAAACCGTAATGAAAAATAATATGAAATAGAATATATATGTGTGTGTTTTTATATACCTTAATATCTTTCCTGTATAGCAGAAACTAACACAATACTGTAAATTAACTATGTGAAGTGAAAGTCACTCGGTCATGTCCCCAACTCTTTGGAACCCCATGGACTGTGAGTCCATGAAATTCTCCAGGCCACAATATTGGAGTGGGTAGCTAGTCCCTTCTCCAGGGGATCTTCCCAACCCAGGGATTGAACCCAGGTATCCCTCATTGAAGGCGGATTCTTTACCTCCTGAGCCAGCAGGGAAGCCCTGGTATACTTNAACTCTTTGGAACCCCATGGACTGTGAGTCCATGAAATTCTCCAGGCCACAATATTGGAGTGGGTAGCTAGTCCCTTCTCCAGGGGATCTTCCCAACCCAGGGATTGAACCCAGGTATCCCTCATTGAAGGCGGATTCTTTACCTCCTGAGCCAGCAGGGAAGCCCTGGTATACTTCAATTAAAAAAAAAAATAGCAAGATGAGAAAGACATTTTAAAAAAAGTTATTAAGAACCATGAAACTCCAAGTGTACCCTGTGTGTTGTCTTCTGTTGACTTTAATTCATTCCCTGCCTCCTTCATAGTCATGCTCATAGACTTGAACTTGAGAAATTCTAGAGCCTCAAAATTAACATGGCCAAAATTGTGTTCATAAGATTTGGAAAGAAGGAGGCTTTGCAAAATTAGGAGAATATCAGAGAAATAAGAGTTGAAGTTGGTAGAACTTGATGCACTTTTCTTAGTAATGTTAGAAAATTGTTGTTATTTGCTTTTAACACATATACCAGAGTTATATAAAATGTTGACATTGGGGCAACTTGAATGAAGGGTATAAGGAAATACTTTGTACCATCTTTCCAACTCTTCTATAAAGCTAAAATTGTTCCAAAGCAAATTTTATTTCACACACACACACACACACACACACACACACACACACACACTTACATACACAGACAGTAAACTCAAAAGACTTAGAATGCATGAAGTGCAAAGAGATCCTTAGAAAACTTCAACAAAGTGGTAAGAGAAGTAACCCAACAGAAAAAAGGATTAAATGAAATGCAAGCCAAGTAATATACCATTTTTGTTTACCACACAGGTGAAATGTATAAGGTTAATATCAAGTGTTCATATGGGTGAGGGAGACAGGATAGGGTGACCTAATACTCTTGGTTGGCAAGTTGACAGTATCAGTTTAAAATTTTTATTTTAACTAGGTATGTGCATGTGTGTGCTCAGTCGTGTCCAACTCTTTGCGACCCCATGGACTGAAGCCCACCAGGCCCCTCCTTCCATGGGATTTCCCAGGCATGAATACTTGAGTGAGTTGTCATTCCCTTGTTAGAGGATCTTCCCCGCCCAGGGATCAAGACTGGGTCTCCGCATTGCAAGTGGATTCTTTACCCTCTAAGCCACTGGTGAAACCCTAGATACACTATGGTACATCCATACTGTGGAATGCTTGACAGCCATTTAAAAATCATGAGGTAGGTTTTTATTGTTTGACATCATCTCGAAGACAAAAATATTAAGTGAAAAAATAAATTGTAAGATAGTAAATGTAGTCTATCATTTGTTTAAAGAAAACAGGCATTGCTGTATATCTACATGTTTCTCTCTTTCTCTTTTTCCATGTATATGCATAAATAAATATGCAGAAAGCGATCTGGTATATACTCTCTGCTGCTGCTGCTAAGTCACTTCAGTCGTGTCTGACTCTGTGTGACCCCATAGTTAGATTTAAATACTGTTATTCCTGGGTAGTGGGAATGTGCAATGTGGGCTAGTTGGACTTTGAACATCTGTCTATAGCTCAAGTCTTTTACATAATTGATCACAGAGACACAGGAGTGGGGCGGGGCGGGGAATGTCTCAGGCGGCTTATCTTGAATAGAGAGAACGCTGTCTAGCAGGGGTGGACTCTGAGCTGCTTGTGTCCCTGTGGGGTCCAGTGCAGAGTGAAAATGTGGGATCCTTTGCTCAAAATGCAGGACAAAGTATCATTAAAGGTGCATATGATTTATCATGTATCTTTGTATTGGGCTGGTTTTAGATGCAGAGATCAGAACTTATATGAGGACTTAGCTGAATTACAGACTTGATATGTCAGGGCTTGTTCCTGGAGTTGTCTCTCAAGCCAGTAGAAGAGACCAGCCTCCGCCAAGTCAGGACGGTTGAGAAGAGAGAGGACCCCACTCCCCACTCACAGGCACAGGGAGCACCCTTGAGCCTGGGGACAATCACAGCCAGGACAGACCCTCAAGGACCCTGGGGGTCCCATTTGTCTGCTGGGCCTACCAGACAGGTAGGTGAGAAGAACCTCCTTCTCATCAAACGCCTGACTGAAACAGCCGGGCTGGTCACAGGGTCTAGGGGAGCCAAGCTGCCACATCCACAGTAGACAGCAGCCAGCAAGGATCCTTAAATCTCCAGGCTGGGAAGCCCCGGATACCTGAGTAGGGGCTGATTAAGAGGCTCCCCTCCTACCAAGGTGAGCGATGGCTTTGCTTACCCAGAATGCTGTGATACTAGCACTTGCCTATCCCGGTCAGGCAGGGAGGCACAGACTGCCTGGGAAGCCCTCCTCAGAGGCTGCAGGAGCCAGGGCCAGCGTGAGCTGAGGCCCTAGGTCTCCAGTATGCTTTGCATTGTCCCTCAACTTTCAGTTACTAAACACAAATCCAAAATGAAAATTGTTCAGAGTCAGAGCATTAAACCCAGGTGCAGGGCCCTCCCAGCGCCGGTTGTATAGCTGCAGTGCTGGCACACCTAGGAAGGTAGCCTGGATGGGTCAGAGGGTTTTGTTTTTAAGATGGGAGACACTAGGGAAAGCATGAATTATGAGAGGTAGAGTCCTTTAGCTGAGGGAGGACAAAGGTGATGGTGGAAGAACTGATAGGGCCAGCTCCCCAGATGGGATTCCTAACCCAGCGGGAGGGAGCGAAGAGAAAAGCAGGTGTTAGAGTGTGTGTGTGTGCACACGCATGCTTAGTCATGTCCAACTCTTTGAGACCCCATGGACTGTAGCTCACCAGGACTTGGTTGTCATACCCTCCTCCAGGGGATCTTCCCAACCCAGGAATCGAACCCAGGTCTCCTGCATTGTAGGCGGAGTCTTTACTATCACAGCATCCTGGGCCACCAGGGAAGCCCAAGAGTACTGGAGTGGGTTGCCATTTCATTCTCAGGGGATCTTCCCTACCCAGGGATTGAACCTACATCTTTTGTGTCTCCTGCATTGGGCGGCAGGGTCTTTACCACATTGCCTCCTGGGAAGCCCGATGTTAGGGTCAATTTGTCATATTTGGCAGGAAGATAAGGGAGTTTCCATTTCTCTGTTTCTGTTTTCTCTGTGAAATATGTGCTCAGGCTGGGAGGGGCCAGGGAGGGGGGCGCTGTTCAGTGATCACGATCAGTGGGAGTGTAGAAGGCGGGGAACTGAGCTGTGGAGAGAAGGCTGTAATCATGGGCTCCATGGGATCATGGAGTGTACAGTAGGCTTGGCTGTGTGACATTCAGGAGCCTAAAGAGAAAGACCCTGCCTTGTCCTGCTCAGAGGAAGTACGGCCCCACTCTTTCTTAGGAGGAGCTCTTCCTAGGAAGGATTATCTTTTATTCTGACTTGAATTTTAAAAGTCCTCTTTTTAGTGTTTCTATGTCCTTTTAAAAAATGAAATTATATTGGTGATGTCACGTAACGTTCTTTTGGTATTTTTGTTTTACTGTGGCAAAATCTATATAAAACTTACAATTTTAACCATCTTTAAGTGTACAGTTCATAATGTTTATTTTTAAATGTCTTCACTTTGCAAAATAAAGTAAGATTAAAAATTGGTCATCCTATATTGTACCCCAAAGTGGTTGTGTGTGTGTGTGTGTGTGTGAAATTTTACTGGTCTGTGAAATGTAGAAACGCTGTGAGCCTCACAAAGCATTTCTGTTTAAGTGTTACACAACTCTTATTGGTGGAGGAAAACTCTGAAGCAATTTTTAGAATTTTTAAGATATCCTGTAAGAATGAGAGTAGAATTATTTATTTTATATTGCTCTTCTGATGCTCTGATAAAGTTCTCCTAATTCTAGTATTTTGTGTATATATCCTCTTTTGTGACATCATCAAGACTGTCTCCTTTTCTTCCGCAGTGCTATATTTCCTTTTGTATTTCATGTGTAAACTTACCACTCATACTATAACAAACACATAACACTTTTCTAAGGATATTTTTGGTAATAGAAACATAAATACATACCCACATTTATATAAAATGTGAGTATGGGTATAGTTCACTTGGTCAAAGCCGTTTTAAGTGGTTCTAAAAGATTAATAAAGATTTTGTACAGCTTTTTTTTTTTTTCACTCTGAGCCACAGACACCAAAAATCCCACAGGAAGTTGTCTTTGTAAGTGTTGCGGTTTTTTAGTTTCCTATTCAGTTTGCATTAGATGACCAGAAATAGTCTGTGCAGTCAAAAGAGATTCTTGGTTAAAGCTTATTATAATGCTGAAGGAGACTCTCAAATTTGCTTGTATTTCTTCTCAAGTAGTTGATCCAGAGTAGCTATAACAAGATCCATACATAGACATTAAAGTTGTGGTATCATGTGAAACTTTTTTTTTTTTGATGTTCAGTGGATAAACTCTTCATTGTAAAAGGGGCTATCTGAAATTAGGCTTTATGCTTTCCACTTATCAAAGCATTTTCTAAGAAATAAACTGTAGGAATGGAGATAGGTTTAAAACTGACAACTAGGTTTTACCTTTATTTTTACAAATGACAAAAACTTTCTCTTCATTCTTTAGAGAATTGGAGATACATTTAAAAAGTTGTACAGCTTAATTTAGATATTATAAATACCACTAGAAAAAAATTTTAAAGCATACAGTTATTGAAATGTTTTTATTAATGTATTTTTTAAAGCATAGTATTCTCAAGCTTAAATTTCTTGCTTAATTTCATTACTTTTAAAACTATGGCAAAAGTAAACTAAAACTGTCATTAGATATATTAGATCTTTGACATATCATTACATAATCTAGCATTTAACTTAGGTACAGTAGGCCTGGTGAAAAGTGACAAATGAGGAAAGGTCTCTGTTNATTTGCCTGTTACTCCAGGTGTTTCCTGACTTCCTACTTTTGCATTCCAGTCCCCTATAATGAAAAGCAAATCTTTTCGGGGTATTAGTTCTAAAAGGTCTTGTAGATTTTCATAGAACTGTTCATCTTCAGCTTCTTCAGCATTACTCCTTGGGGCATAGGCTTGGATCACTGTGACATTGAATGGTTTGCCTTGAAAACGAACAGAGATCATTCTGTCATTTTTGAGGCTGCATCCAAGTACTGTATTTCAGACTCTTTGGTTGACCATGATGGCTACTCCATTTCTTCTGAGGGATTCCTGCCCACAGCAGTAGATATAATGGTCATCTGAGTTAAATTCACCCATTCCAGTCCATTTTAGTTCGCTGATTCCTAGAATGTTGACGTTCACTCTTGCCATCTCATGTTTGACCACTTCCAATTTGCCTTGATTCATGGACCTGACATTCCAGGTTCCTATGCAATATCGCTCTGTACAGCATCGGACCTTGCTTTTATCACCAGTCACATCCACAACTGGGTATTGTTTCTGCTTTGGCTCCATCTCTTCATTCTTTCTGGAGTTAATTCTCCACTGATCTCCAGTAGCATATTGGACACCCACCAACCTGGGGAGTTCCCCTTTCAGTATCCGATCATTTTGCCTTTTCATACTGTTCATGGGGTTCTCAAGACAAGAATACTGGAGTGGTTTGCCATTCCTGTCTCCGGCAGACCACATTCTATCAGACCTCTCCACCATGACCCACCCGTCCTGGGTGGCCCCCATGGCATGGCTTAGTTTCACAGAGTTAGACAAGGCTGTGGTCCGGAATTAAACTCAAAATGTACTTCATTCCACATTGAGTAATTACAACATCCCAGCTAGAGACGACCTAAACGCAGCCACGCTTTCTTGTGATATTATATGCTAAGAGATCATCTACTTATAACAAAAGCCAAAGCAACTACAACACGTTTTTCTTTTCAAAACGTACCTGCAGAGCTAGATGTGGTTGTAGCTCCAAAGTTGAAGCCAGAGCTCGCAGTATTATTACCGCTGGCTCCTGTACCAAAGACAAATGGGGTGACAGCTGTCCCTGTGCTTGACGTGGGTGCTGGTTTGCTCTCTTGAGAAAACAGCAAAGACTGAGATGTGCTAGATTCGGCAGCATTTCCAAAGGCAGAGCTGCTCACGGGATTGCTGGCCTGTCCAAACACAAAGGCAGCCACAGGCGCGCTGGAGGACGAGGTGGAACTACCAAATATGCCACCACCAGCTGAAGTGGCTGGTGTACTTGAATTAGAGGAACTGCTGTTCAAGAAACTAAAAACTGGCTTGGCCGCACCTTGATCTGTAAGATGGAAATTAGAAACAAAATTCTTTAAGAACAAGTAATAACAGAAGGCATTTTTTTCCTACCCCAAAATCTTAGCGTCCATTAGAAAATAGAATCATTACTGCTTCTGCTGCTGCTAAGTCGCTTCAGTCGTGTCCGACTCTGTGCGACCCCATGGACAGCAGCCCACCAGGCTCCCCCGTCCCTGGGATTCTCCAGGCAAGAACACTGGAGTGGGCTGCCATTTCCTTCTCCAATGCAGGAAAGTGAAAAGTGAAAGTGAAGTCGCTCAGTCGTGTCCGACTCTTAGCGACCCCATGGACTGCCGCCCACCAGGCTCCTGAGTCCATGGGATTTTCCAGGCAAGAGTATTGGAGTGGGGTGCCATTGCCTTTTCCGAGAATCATTAAGATTTTAATATAAACTAGTTCATCGAATGGAAATTTGTTAAATTGTGATATAGCCAAACACATAAAACTATTCATATATATACACACATAATATATATGGGTACTTGTAAAATATACATATATTTTTAAATACTCCTTAAATCCAAATCTTGCTGGCCACCACCATCTGAATTTGCTGTCCAGACTACTGCACGCTAGCCTGCTCACTAAGTTGTAACTCTACAACATACTAAACTGCCAAACCTCTACAGCTACCGCTGCTGGACTGTTTCAAATACTGCAGCCTTACAGCATCACTGCACATGAGTAGGGCAAACCTGACGGTATGTCAGGCTTTCTCTCCACAATTCAAGTTTTCCCTTCCATGTGAATTTTTATAATTATTTTCACATGTTAAGCTCACAAAAATTCCTCTAAGAACTGAAATTCTATTGGGGTTGAGGTGGAGAGGAAAGGATATTCACTCAGGAACAAGTATAAAATACCTCTTTTATGTTCTCTTATTTATCATGCTGCAGGTTCTGGTGATATTATAAAACATGAGTTGAAAGTGTTAGAAAATATAAATGGGATATGCTACCAAACTATTCACTTTTGATTTGGAGGATAGCTATTGATTTTTTATATGGTGACCCTGAATCCAGCTACCTTTAGTAGAAGACTTTTTAAAAAAACTTGTTCCAATAATATCTCAATTCCAACACTATCTACTAGACAGGGCTGGTCACACTGCAGCAGGGGCACCAGTATAACTGACAATAAATGTAATAACAGGTCACTTTCAAGTTGCTTAATAGGATGTTTAAAATGTATGTTTCAATGGAAATAGTATAGCGATACTAGGATTAAATTTGATTAGAGCCTATCTCATTTTTATTCCTTCTAAATAATAATGGATTTAGTTTTTGCTTTCTTTGAAGGGTGTTTTTCAATTTAAGTAAGATTTTATAGATAAAAACTGCTCGTACCTAGGTGCTGAATTCCATATAAATATTTTCAGGTTAATTTTTCATTTTCTTGTGTTTCCAATTTACTATTCAAAAGTGTTCACAGGCATTCAACTTTTGAGTCTTTGCTTGTCTGAAAAACATCTGTATGTTGCTCTTACAGTCTGAAAGTATTTGACTGGTTAACAGAACTGTCAACTCAAGACCATTTTTTCATTTTGAGGTCACTGCTCTACTGTTTTTGGCATTCCATGTTACAAATGAGAAGTCTGATGCTAATCTGATAATCTATTTGTGGCAAACTGTTTTTCTCTGGAAGCATTCAGGATTTTGGTCCTGGTGTCCTAAAATTTCACTGGTCGTTCGCAGTGAACACGTCGTTTTTGTTTTTAAGACCAGTGTCTTTCTTTACATGTGGGGAATTTTCTCCTGTTGCTTCTTTGATATTTCCTTCATACTGTCCTCATCTTCTACACACTCCTATTCCAATGGAACTTGTGGATATGGTTTAGATCAATCTGTTCTTTTACATTGTGTTCTGGGAAATTCTAGTTCACTAATCCAATTATCAGCTGTTGTGTCTTTTTTTCCTTCCTGCTACTCAGTCCACGTAGTGATTTTATTTCACCAATTATGTTTTTGGTTTTTTTACTTTTAAAAATGCTATTTCATTTTTTTCTTCACAATTTTAGTTTTCATATCCACCTCTATTTCTCAGGGATCTATGGTATTTGTTGTCTATCTTCCTCCAATGCCAGCTGAAGACTGGCTATTGCTATTTGTATATGAAGGCCTGTGCATAAACATTTTATTAGAAAGTTATTTCCTGAGCTTAAGGAAAAAAAATGCTTATCTTCCTGAATAGTGTGGGTCAATTCTGGTTTTAAAAGCTCAAACAGAAGGGAAAAAATCACAGACAAATATGCAAATATTGTGGGCTTTCCATCAGAGCTACATCTCAGAAAATCAGACATGCAGGTAACTTCGTCAGAATCACGGAGGGTAGAGGAGGGGTTGGCGGGGGTGGTACGGAGCAGTTAAAACGGAAAGTCCTCTATGCCTTCCCAGAGTTCTGTGACTGGGACTCTCTCAACTATGTCCAGTGTAAACCACCCCTTGACTTGCTGCATTTGTCGATAACTTGTTAAAAAAAAAAAAGGTTTAATGCTTACCAGCTGCAGTACTGGTTTGAGCGCCAAAAGCAAAAGCGGGCTTTGCTGGCTGCTCAGATTCCTTTTCAGATGGTTTCACTACGCTGAAACTGAAGGTTGACTTGGAAGAGCCCTCGTCTTTGGTTTGCTCTGAATTCCCAAAGGGAAACACCGGTGGGCACTTCGGCTCTTCATTGTCAGCTTTCTTCCCAAACACGAGAGATGTAGAAGTGACAGGCTCTTGCTGTTTCTCTGCTGTCCTTCCCAAAACAAATAATGAGGCTGATGGCAGAGGGGCAGGGTCCACGCTGCCAAAAGCGAACCCTCCTTTGGTAGCAGGTGTTTCTTCCTTTTTCGCTTCTGAAGTCTGACACGTGAAAGGAGCCACAGAGACACTCTTGGTGTCTGTGGTTCCAAAACTGAAGCCACTCTTGCTCTCAGAGGTCACCGCGGTGTCAGCAGCAGCAGCAGGGGGGGGAGGGTTAATGACACCTGAACCAAAGCTAAAGCCTGTTGATGAAGATTTAGGCAGTTCCTCTTTCTTTTCTTGCTGCCCGAGACTAGACACCCCGAACTGAAATGGAGCTAAAGGAGCCGGATTGCTTAAACCAGAAGAAAGTCCAAACTTAAAGTTATTGTCACTTTTACTGTCTTTTTTTACTTCTTCAGGTTTAGAATCAGATGAAACTCCAAATTTAAAATCTCCTATGGGTTTAGAAAATTTGAAGCCTTCACTCAAGGGGTTTGCAGACCCTGAATCTGATGACACGCCAATTTTGAAGCCTCCTTGATCTCCAAATTTAAAGTTCCCGGTGTTGGCTAACGTCTGAGAGGGCCCAGAAGAGGGTGATGGAATGCCAAACTTGAAGGACGAGGTTGCTGCGTTCGAGGATGAGGAAGATGTGCCAAAACCTTCAAAAACATACAGACACCACACAGACACTGGATTAATATTACTAGATACCATTCAGTCAAACAAAATGTCAACCCTGACAAGCAGGAGGAGACAGGAACAGCTCAGACCAAGCCTACTTCAGAGAGCGTTAATTTAACAATGACAGTGAACACGAACCAGCATAAGAAGTACATCTCGAGCCTCACAGCCACATTTCATCCATCAGACTGACAGAGATCAAACAAGTTTGATAAATCAGTGCTGGTGATGAGACTAGGAGTAACAGACAGCCTTGATATGGCATGTGGATGTGGAAATCAGCACAAAGTTGGTGGGGGGCAACTTGTCAACATTTACCCTAAATCACAAACACAGGTACCTTTGACCCAACAAGTCTATAGCTGAGTCTATTTGAATGACAAACTCACAGTATGTAAAATGCCATACGCCACCCAGGCAGCTGTAAATGAAGAACTAAGACATGTCCGAGCTCATCTGTGGTAATGGCAAGGGTGCAGAAAGGTGATGGTGCCTACAACTTTTCCTAACAAGGTAGAGAGAAGTAAAAATACAGAGAAGGGAAGCACATTTGCTTGTGATGTGCATAAAGAAACGTTGAAAGAGACACAATAAACTAACTACTGCCACTGGTGAGGCAGGAAGGATGGAAAATGAGCCAATGAGGACAAGGGACAGAGTGAGTCCTGGCCTAACCTGCTTCTTAAATCTTGTGAGTAAATGTGTTATTTACTTAAGAATTCAAGTATTTAGCATGAAAGAACCACCTGTATGAGTGGAAGCAGTATTTTAAAAGATACAAATGCTTGGTTTCAGAATGCTTTTCTGTAGCAGAATACACTAGAAATTAAGCACCTGACTGGCTCCACAGAGATCAATGAACGGTACCAAGATACTTACGCACTGTTCCCACTTACCCACATGTAAATTAACAAGTGACGGCCAAGCACTTGTAAAAAGCACTTGTCTTCAGATTTCCTTTCCTTTAATGGTTACCCACCCAACTTTCTTTCCCTAAGAAACTTACTTGAAAAATCACATCAGCATCTCAAGAGCAAATGGCTACTATCCACATGGGCTTAGAAATGCCTTCTGTGACATCAGACAGAAAGCGAAAAAATAAAGGGGTCAAAGACAATAATTAACTAATTAGCATCTCTGCCTCAAAGGAGTTCAAAGGCACTTCTGCCTCAGAAAGAAGGCTTAAGGTATGGTGATTACCACCAGTGGGGAAAATGGGAAAGAGACCACGAGGCAACAGTTACAGAATGAGTTTTCGTGACCTCCTCAAGTCCACTGCAGTGTTCTTCAAACCAGCTGTAATCCTTAAGTCATGTCATTACTTCAGTGGGCTGCAACAAGCATTTTCCTTCTCAAAGGAAAGCTAGTGAAATACCCAGTGTATATCCTTACTCCTGACCACCAAATAACTCACCTACACAGTAATTCAGAGAGAGATTATGAGCCGAAAGTCCAGACAACACCTCATTTTATAAGAACTTACAAGAAAGAATGGTTTTAAAAGCAAAGCTGTGTGCAAACATTTTACTTTATAAGGAGGCACCTCACCTGTAAACTCAGGCTTTGTGTGTGCCTTTACAGTTTCACATGCTATACATTTGGTAGAATCTGCTTTATTCTTCACTAGGCACACTTCACAGTTCCAGCTTCCCTCAGGTTTCTTGAACTTGTCCAATCCTAGGCAGCCTCCAGATGACAGGGAGACCGGGGGGGCTGTGCTGCTGCTTGAAACAGGTATTGAACTTCCTAAAAAACAAAGCAAAAATACAAAATTCTAATTTACGTTATGTCACGATCTCCATGACACCACGTAAGTCCAAACGAACAATTTTTATCAGTGTTTCCTATTAAGATAATGCCAGAAATATAAACACCACGTTGTTAAAAATGGTCCAGACATCTCAGATTTCTTTTAGTCTTACAAATAAGCAACTCACACTCACCTTGCTCACTGATGAGTGTCCTCTTAACCCCAAGGTTGAAAAGCCATGGTTTTGTTTTTTTTTTTAAAATGATGCTCACAGATCAGAGCATAAAAGACTAAATTTTCCTTAATAATGTTTGTCAAATTTTGTTAAGCATCACAGATTATAAAACATAAGTTATAAATCGTAGGCAACAGCCTAACACATAAAATACAGAGTCGTGACCATATTAATTTCAAGATTCCAAAGCACAGATCTGACTTTGAAATGACCAATTTTGCCTAGAAGTGTTCTATTATCCACTTTGCAACTCAAGTAGACATGACCTACTATGTTCAAGGCATTTCTATTAAAACGTAGCCATTTAACAGACACTGACTAAGCCCTGTCATGTTCTTAGGTTCTGGGAATATAAAGATGAGCAAAGTGTCAATGCTAAAGGTGCTTCCGGTCTAAAAAGGGGAAAGTAAAACAAACATAAATGCATAGTACCACCATCATCAAGATGGAGTGACGAACGATCAAAACAGAGGAGACACAGAGGAGACACTCCTACGAGACAGAAGGATTCACAGAGGTTCTATTTACACTTTAAAGCAGACTGAGCGATTTCGTGGGGAGAGGCAGCAGCATAGGAGGGATGGCTCAGAAAGGCACAGCTGCGTGAAGAAATGCAGGGTTGCAATGAAAGCCATTCGCTCTGGACGCCCCACTTCTCTCAATGTCCTCCAGCTGTTGTCACTTCTCCCAGTTACCTGCTCTGTGGTTTACCGGTATGTTCTCTTCCACTTTGCCAATAAAATCCTGCCGTCTTTGTTCCACTGCCCTCTCATAAGCTCTCACCTACCCTGATGATTTTAATCACCAACAAGATCTTTCCCATTAGCACCCAAAACCCAAACTTCCGGGCGGCAGTTCTGTACTACCTCTTTGATGGGAGTTCCACCACGCACCTGGCTGGCCTGCTAAGATGACAGCTCTTCCCTGATGTATCTCTGCAATCTTTCATCCTCTCCCTCGGACCCTTCTGCTGCTCTTCTACTGGATAGCCTTATTGAGACTTCTGGTTTGGTTCCCTTGAAACCCATCCTCCTAAGAAGCAACCAGTATCACGTGGTTCTTGTTTGGTTCTTGTCTTTCCTCTCGATTAACTGTTTCAAAGTTCTATTCCTGCTACTCTCTTAAGCTAAGCAGAGTTCAGTTTTAGGCTATCCTCTCTGTTTGCTCCACTCACTCACCTTACATCACCTCTACTCTCATCATTTATTTGAAAATTATGAGCGAATGATTCCCAAATCTGTGTCTCCAGTCCAGAGTGTCTATAATCAGTTTTATATCTTAAAAAGTCTTCTCACACATATCTGTCAACTTCAGCAGCTTGAACTTAATGTATCTTCAACTAAATACATTATTTCTATCCCCCTCCATTTCATTTCATTAGTACATATCACCACTGTCTCTATCTATATTATTGATCAACTTCCTAATCTGTGCTCTGGTCTAATTTTGTTGCCTTCAAATCCATCTTCCAAAAAGCCACCCAGATGAGAACAAAAGTAAAAGTTTGACCCATCAACTCAATTTTTCTCCCAGACATCCACCAACAGCTTTCTTTTTTTGTTAAGGGGACAATGAGGATGACAGATGGGAAGAGAAAGATATTTCAGGATAAAGACGCTGGAATCTTATTTCTGTAGAGATGTCTCGCAGGAATCAAGAAATATAGCACACCCCTTGTGTTAGGACAGGGTTCTAGGCTATGAAGAGCTTTTCATTGTAGACACAAAACCACGCATCCATCAATAATGCAATAAGAATAGGAAGTATAATTCCCAGGACACTCATGTTTTATTTAGTATCTATGTTACCATGTATCTGTACCAAATAATTATATAATAGCATTACAAAAACATCAAAGAGTCAAATGAATTAATTCCAAGTGAATTAAAGATGAGTGTAAATCTTCAGTAACTCTTTCAAAATTGAACAGAGCAACAGGAAAAATTCAACTCTAATTCCATTTTTCTGTCTGCCCAATAGTACTTTTTCATTAACGATTTAATAATTTATGATCCTTGCAGGGTCTCTGGCAGATAGCACATACAGGCACAGGTATCATCGTTAGTACTCAGCCACACTCTTCTGATAATGCAACACTGTCTACTCCTTAATGAAACTAGCTGTGGAAATGACCACCAGCCATCCTCACTTCCTCCTTGAGAAAGAGAGACAGAGTATTTTACTCTGTGTAAAGGTTTGAGAAAGAGTGCTCCGTTCTAAGACCTTTCCATCTGTACCAGCCAACTTTGAAAATGATCACGAACAGCCAGAAGTTTCTAATAAAATTACACACAAAGAAGAGGTCAAAGCAAATGCTGGACTGATTAACACACAACCTAGCTTAAGAGAACATGCAGTGGCAGTTCCAAGCAAGTCATTTTCATCTGAAGACAGTTTGGAAAATTATGACATATGAGGAAATGCTTGTCCTGAAACATCTAAAATATTGAGGTTGTTCTTCGCTGTTTTACAAAGAATAGAATTAAAATGTTCTATTAAAGTAATGAACAAAATTATTCCAAACAGCCATAAACGTACCTGGTTTCTCAGACATACAGGACACACACTTATTGTCTTCTGCATTATTAGAAACACAGCACACTGGACACTCCCAAGATCCCACGGGCCTTTTGAATTTATCTGCAAATCCTAAGGCACCAGTGGTCACAGTGCAGCTGGAGGAGGAAGCAGCCACAGTTACGGCACTTTCTGAAGCCACTGGCAACGTAAGGACTCGCTTAACACCAGTTCCCGGTTTCGGCGTTTCACAAGCTACACATTTTATCGCTTCAGGTTTATTCTGCACTAAACAGGTATCACAATCCCAAGTTCCTACTGCTGGTTTAAATTTGTCTCCGAAGCCTGTCGTCCCTGGTGTGGAAAGAGTCAGTTTGCCGCTTTTACTTGGTGTCCCAGTTGCAGTCTGTTTAGTAGAATCTTTTGGTAGCAATTTTGTTGCTTGGCAGGCTACACATTTGTTGTCTGTGACTTTGTTCTGGAGTAGACAAGTATCACACTGCCACGATGACCCAGCTTTTAAACCTTCCCCAAACCCAGTTCCACTAGAAGAAAAGCTGCTTATTGCTGGTCTTGTGTGAACTACCGGGCTTGTGGTGGCAGGTTGAGCAGCAAGAGAATCTGCCTTCGGTGATGCAAAACCTACAATCAGGGGGAAGAGGGGGGTGGGAGGGGAAAAATTAGTTAATGTTTTAATTAGAATGTCTCCCTGTTTACTGTTAATAAGTATTAATAACATTAACTAATACTGGGCTGGACAAAAAGTTCCATCTGGGTTTTTTTCGTAAGATCTTACAGAAAAACCCGAAACAAACTTTTCGGCCAACTCGATAATGTGATACACTTATACCTGTTAGTAATACTATTCCTGGGAGAAAACATTTTTTACCTTAATTACAGAATTATTACAATCCAAGAACTACTTATGAGTATTCACCTAAGCTGTATTTCTAGTACTAATTACACAGTTAATAACTGACAACCCAGTTAAAAGTCTACAGAAGGTGTTTTGTTTATATGTATCATCCTCCTCTAGGAATTTTAGTTTACTATATTTCAGTCAACACCTAATTTATGACTTGGGGCTTCCCAGGTGGCTCTGATGGTAAAGAATCCGCCTGCCAATGCAGGAGACCCTGGTTCAATCCCTGGGTCAAGAAGATCCAGGAAGGGAATGGCTAACCACTCCAGTATTCTTGCCTGGAGAATCCCATGGACAGAGGAGCTTGGCAGGCAACAGTCCATGGGGTCGCAGAGAGTCAGACATGACTGAGCGATTGAACTGAACTGAAGGTATACACGTACAATCATGAAATATTTGGAGGAATATTTGGAGGAATATTTGGAGGAATATTTGGAGGAATATTTGAATAATGAGGAAAGGTTTTGTGGTATCATTTAATTGATTCACTCAAGCTATACTTTATTTGGAGAAATCACCTTCTAATCCTTTTACTTTGGACCAATTAACATTTATTCTATATTCACCAAAAAAATCTCTAGACTGTAGCATCAAAGGAAAGAAAAACAGAAGGAAAGATGATACAGAAGGTTGTTAGAGGTTTTTAGCGGCACCAAGAAATAATCCAACCTAGGGCTATTTTCCCCTGAAAGACAAAGCAATTCCATAGACTTCAGTTACTCCCAACAGACAACAATGTACTGTTTTGTTAATGACTAACCTGAGTCACGAAAGTTGGCAAAATTTTAACAGCAACCACTTCAAGGTGTTACAGTTTTTTCTTTTTTGGATTTTTAAAATTCCCCTCAAGAGAACATATATACTCCAAATTTTTGCTTTCCAAAACAGTTTAAAAGAGGGAGTGGGCATTATAGATCCAGGCAGAGTGAAATTTCTATGAAAGACTATAATATATGCATTTGATGCTGACTACTTCGATCCCTGGGTTGGGAAGATTCCCTGGAGAAGGAAATGGCAATCCACTCCAGTACTATTGCCTGGAAAATCCCATGGACAGAGGAGCCTGGTAGGCTACAGTCCACGGGGTCGCAAAGAGTCGGACACAACTGAGCAACTTCACTCACTTCACTACTTGGTTCATCCCAGCACAGGATTCTGGAGCTCTGCCTATAACTGCACAGCATCATCTATACTGAGACTCCAGTAAGCAGTATACTAATCTATGAAACAGCAGCTACACCAAACCTCCCCCGCCCCCAATCTTTCTATATCTTGTAGCAGCCAACCTTATTACTGAAACTCCTATTCACCTATACATGAACACATGTACTGGATAAATCTAAACTCTTTTGGAGCTACTACATTATCTTATAAATCCTTTTATATTCTTATTGTATACATCCCAGTTGGAATTATGCTATCCTCTGATTTTCAAACTGAAAACCCATTCCTATTTGAGCGCTTACTTCTATTCATCACCTTCAAATATTACCCACCAGCGTTTGTATCTTATTTCCTTTCCAGTACTACCCTCCCCCCTCCCCCAAACACCCTGTATGTGTAACAATTAGCAATGTTTTCTTTCCACTTGGCTTTGTTATACACACACCACAACTGGGGAGTAATCTGAGGACAAGGCAGTTCAGTGCTCTCAGAGAGAGAGACCTGTCCAGGTGTATCATCAAGTTTATCTACTTTTCCTAATTATTAGCCCATCTCTATTAACATGCAATTCACATTTTTTTCTTCTATACTTCTCTTAGAGATTCCATTTTAGTGCAGTCCTTGAATTCTAAAGGAGTAGTTTCTAAGGTCTTTCGCCTAAAAAATTTACTGAACTATCACTACATTCAAAAGACAAGACATCATTTTTTAAAAGCTTGAAGTACAACAAAGTGTAACAAACGATACTGAAATGAAATCATGATTTTATAATTAAGATTTCTGACTATCTCAAGGGCATCTCACCAGGGCTCTTCAGAACATCTAAGACACTTCCTTCTTTCAGGGTTTTCGCTGCTCTGAAAGGGCTCTCGCAATCTTCATCTGGCTTCTTCTTACAGCTTGTACTGTTCACTGCAGTGGTATCTTGAGCTGTAATTTTTGTAATTGTAAAAGATATTACGACAAGAAAAAGCAAGTTACATGCATTAGAAAGATCTTTCAATCAACTTCTAAAAAAAAGAAAAAAATTACCATAACCCAAAGATAATGAACAAGGAAGCACTGTACATCTCTCCCCCAAAAGAGTAAACAAATATATATATAAACTATATATAACCTATAAATGAGTCAGTTATAGATCCACTATAATGATAAGAGTCAATGAGTTCACCAGTAATCAAGAAAATCAAAACAAATCTTAGACAAGATATGGCAACTGGGACAGGCTCAAACACTGTATGAAATATGCCTTGATTATACAGAAACTTTAACAACTGATTTAAAAACAACATTCAGACTTTCCTGGCGGTCCAGTGGTTAGGAATCAGCCTGCCAATCCAGGGAACATGGGTTCGATTCCTTGGTCCGGGAAGATTCCACATGCCCTGGGGTAAGTAAGCACACGAACCACACCTACTGAAGCCTGCGCCGCCCCCCCCCCCCAGAGCCTGTGCTCCCCCAAGAGAGAAGCCACCAAGACGAGAAGCAGAGAACAGTCCCTGCTTGCTAGACTACAGAAAGTCCATGTGCAGCAAAGTAGAGCCAGCGTAGTCAAAAAGAAAGTTTTCTGAATTTTTTAAAATGTTTAAAGCTTTTAAAAATGATTGTTTAAGTCAGATACTTCTTCTAAAAATTCACCCTATGATTGAAAATACCTGTCAGTTATTATGCTGAAAACCTGAATGATAAATACGTGATAAAACGGTCTAGCTACATAAATTACAGAACACTGACATGATGGAATGCCATGCAGCCACAAAAATCAGTGAACTGGAGAAAAACTGGTTAGGAGTGAGAAACGTGTTTTGTACTACTTAAAGATGGTGACTGCACAACGCTGTGCATGTAGTAAACGCCACTGAATGTTTCCCTTTAAATGATCAACTTCGTTTCTGTCATTGTTTACTCTCTAAGTCACGTCTGACTCTGTAACCCCATGGACTGTAGCCCGCCAGGCTCCTGTGTCCATGGGGTTTCCAGGCAAGCATACTGGAGTGGGTTGCCATTTCCTTCTCCAGGGAATCTTCTCAACTCAAGGATCGAACCTGTGTCTGCTGCATTGGCAGGCAGGTTCTTTACCACTGAGCCACTAGAGAAGCCCATGATTACATCTTATCTCAATTTCACCTCAATAATAAAAATGTGCAAAAACCAAAACACCTGGCTTTTATGCATTATCACATTCTATGTTCCTTTACAGTCAAAATTGAATTGCTTTTAGAATTTAAGGTAAATTTTAAGGATTTCTTCAAGTGTACTCAAAGAGATTGAAAAAGATGATAATGTGAAAAGTAGCTCCTATCATACAGTAATTAACCATGACTTCCACATTTTCAATCAGCTTTTCAATTACCAAAGTGGTAAGAAACGGAGGTGTCAATGTAAGAACAATTCTATATATACTACTTAAAATACATGTCTTAAAACCTCTTGAGTAATTTCCCCACACATAACGAAACAAAGTTGTTTTAACACTGTTACTCTTTCAGGGATCATTAGTGAAGCACTGGTAAAAACAGAAGCATGTTAATGCCTTTCCCTCGTAACCAGGCATGAACATGCAATTTGAATAGGTTTATTCCTTCTTGAATTCACAGTAACATTAAAGAAAGAAAAGTCTCATGTTAAGTACACCTGAAATATACTTGCTGCTTTCTCTTATACAGGGCTGTTTTACTCAAAAGAAGTTAAGACTGCAAACATACCAGTCAAATTCTTATTCTGTGCTACTTGCAGAACCTATACTCTTGTCTTCCAGACCATACAAACCAAAGACCTTCTCAGCTTATGGGTCCTGGTTCTTTGATATTCTGATTTTTTTTAAAAATCTATCTATAAGGGAAGATCTAGTTTTTTAAGATTCCCAAACTCAGCAGATAGTCAACACTTCTGAATAAGACAACAGCCCCATAACTGATATTTCAGTCCATAAAACCCCTCTCCCACCCACACGCCCTCAACACACTGCTGTTACTCCAAGGAACCATCTCACACTGCGCCCCCCACAGTATAAAAATCACGCCGTGTTTTCCTATCATTCAAATTAAAATTCAATTATTTAGCGTAGCACTCAAGAATCTTTAGAACTTAAACCTACCTCTCAATCTCATGATAAATTATTTGATATTTTCAAAGTGCATCAGACTTTTCCTCTTGTTCGCTTGTATTTGGTGTTTGTTGGGGGAAAAGCCCTTCCTCTAAACTCTTGACCTGAGCAGTTTAGCCCAGATGATTCTTCATTTCCCAAGCACCCAATACTTGAGAGCACACATCATGACCACCACAGCAAATTCCTATGGTCTATTTATCTATTCAGATAGATAATTTTTTGAGAAATAGTCCATTTTTTTTTTTTTTGAGAAATTATGTACTACTACTGTCTGCAGAGGCTGATATAATCCTTCTGCATAAAAATGCTTGTGAACTCAAGAGAAACCCTGAGATGGAATCCACTGTAATTACAATGTGGAACACCCTTGAATTTCTTATTTGAGATTTCATTTATAATAAACTGTCTCTTTTTTGGGATTAAACAAAGACTGGATAAATCTGCTATTGTGACCATCCCCTTCACAACCTGTAACTTATTCACATTTAGGGAGCTAATTATATTCACATAAAAGCATTTACAAGAATGGCCAAAGGTAAAAGAAGTAATTTGAAATATTAACCTATTTTTATGTAAAATATTATGAGAAAAAGTCATCTTACCTGAACTACTTGTAATTGGTTCTGAAACACTACTAGAGCCAGAAAGTTCTGTTGTTTTTGCCACAGGCACACTAAATGTAAATCCAATCTGTAGAGAGAGAAGTTGTCCTTTAGCTGTCCATTTGGCTTTAAACAATCCATCAAATATAAAGCTCTATTTCAGGTCAAAAAAGTATACTGGATTTCACATATTCTAAGATTCAGTTTTTCCTGTTTTTAAATCTCTAAAATCGGTGTGCTTCTTATAATGAATGGTGTGTCCTAGTTTAACAAGAGCATTTTAAATTTCTAAAGCATTTTTTCATTCAAAGCATTACATAAAATAATAATGTGTTCCTGATGCCCACTTTGGGGTTTCTAAATGCCATTTCCTAGTAAAAAGTATGAGACTTCATGGACATCGAGTAGATTTCAGGCATTTGGCAAGGAAATTACAAAATGATCTGGAACATCTAGTTGTAACAGAAAACAAGGACACAGTAAAAAAAACAGAAGGTATCCCGTCTAGTCAAGGCTATGGTTTTTCCAGTGGTCAGGTATGGATGTGAGAGTTGGACTATGAAGAAAGCTGAGCGCCAAAGAATTGATGCTTTTGAACTGTGGTGTTGGAGAAGACTCCTGAGAGTCCCTTGGACTGCAAGGAGATCCAATCAGTCCATTCTAAAGGAGATCAGTCCTGGGTGTTCATTGGAAGGACTGATGCTGAAGCTGAAACTCCAATTCTTTGGCCACCTCATGCGAAGAGTTGACTCACTGGAAAAAGACTGATGCTGGGAGGGACTGGGAGCAGGAGGAGAAGGGGATGACAGAGGATGAGACGGCTGGATGGCATCACTGACTCGATGAATGTCAATTTGCGTGAACTCCAGGAGTTGGTGATGGACAGGGAGGCCTGGCATGCTGCGATTCATGGGGTCTCAAAGAGTCAGACGCGACTGAACTGAACATGTTAAAATGATACACGTGCCAAATAGAGATGGGGCAACTGAACATTAAATTTATGTACTTTAATATTTATGTATCTAGCTGTGCCAGGTTTCAACTGTGGTATGTGGGATCCAGTTTTCCAACCAAGAACCGAACCTGGGCCCTCTGCACTGGGTAAAGGGGCCGCAAGCTGGCAGGCAGAGTCCCAGCCACTGACTACCAGGGAAGTCTCCAACTTATATACCATTCTTACTCAAAATATTTATTATGAAGAAACAAATATATAGTGGCACATAAACCCTTCCAACTTTTCTAGATTAAAGCCAATCCAAGAGACATGCTAACTAAATGCGATATGACTTAGTTGCTAAGTCTTAATTGTAACTGGATCTGCTACCAAGAGAAACAAAACAGAATTAAGTGAGAATCTGAGGCTGATGGGTAAATCTGAATGTGCACACGATGTTACTATTAACATCATGTTACATTTTTTGGGTATGACAACTGTATTATGGGTATGCAAAGAAGTATCTTTTAGGGGATACAAAGAAAAGTAAGGGTACCAAAATATCTCCATCCTAACTTTCAAATGGTACATGAGAAGATACATACATATATACATAGACATATATTTTGTGTATAGATGTTCAAAGTTTTCTGTACACCAGAAATTTTTCTGTAAGAAAAATGGCATTTTTTTTTTTTACCACCAATGGTATCTTAGAGCTTAAAAATACAGTGTGCCTTGGGAATCAATCAATATGAAATACTCTTTGCTTGCTACTTACAGATGATGGAGGTAGTACATCCGACTCAGTAGATTTTACAATTGGAGATGAAAATCTAAACAAGGGGCTGCCAGTGCTGTTTGGAGAGGTCACTTGTACCTGGTTTTTCAAATTATTAAAGAAATGACACAAAAAGCTTTTTAGAAAAAGAAATTGGCAGTGAACTAGACCTTAAGCAAATTAATTACAAAGAAGTCAAAAGCATTTTTTTTTCCTTTTAAATTAAAAAAATCACTTTTAACTTCTGAAAACTACTCAACATGTAGCTGTTATGAGATTTGTTTTCCTCTTCGAAGAGGAATATACATGATCTTGGAGGGAGATCATTACTTAAGGGAAAAAAATAACATTTATAAGAAAATGTTCAGAAAAAGTGAAAGTCAGGGAAAAAAGCATACAAATTTTAGGAGCATGTTAGTCCTAAAGATGTTAATCCTACTTCAGAAATTTTTTAAAAAAGCAGAAATTCATTATTAACCAAAAATAAAGTATTTTAAATGGAGGTGTTGTCTGAAAACAGACTTACAATACACTCTTCCTCTAATACATTCACAAGAATTGAAGAATGTTCCCATTATGATGTACATTTTTTTAAAAAAAGCCGATGATATTTCCGTTTTTCTCCAATTTCTGAGTTGTTAATTCCCATAGTGAAAATTAAGCACTGATTTAATCAGATTAGCTTTTTTAAAATACAGAAAAAAACAAAAAGCACCACTGTGGTACACTGGATTTTTTTACCTTATTTGTTAATGATTGTGAAGGACTAATGGGTGATGGAGAGGAAGTTGTGATCACAGAAGAACTAAAATTGAAGGTAGGCAGTGAAGAACTGGTGATGGGTAGAGAGACCTTCGGTAATACTGGTACTTCCACTTCCTGAAACACAACATATTTTATAATGACAAATTTCATCTTTTGTGTCATTCTGTTGTATCAACGTATTTTCAGCTAGAACAGATATAGTTACATGTAAATTCAGAATAAACAGGGATGAGGTAGCACTATGCAGTGTTAACAATGTAGGCTCTTGAATAAGAAAAAACTAAACAAGATTTGAATCCCAGGTGTGCCACCATCCAGAAATGTGACTTTGTGAACCTAGCTGTCCTCAGTACCAATTTCCTAGCTGGTGAAAATGGAAAAAAAAAAAAAAAAAATTTAACATATCAGAGTTGTGGTTTAAATATGAAACAAAGTCACTTTTAGCATGTAACATAAGCATTTGATGAACATCAGTACTGATTAGTTTGGTGAACTGCTTCGGTTTTTATTTCAATGTAAGCAAAGATCTCCACTAGTCTCAAATGACCCATATTAGAATAGACAAAAATTGAGTTCCACTTTCGCTAATGGTAGAAGACTTTGTATTTAACCAATGCTCTGACAAGTAACAATTATAGATGCTTGACAATATATTAAAAACAACCATCTGAAAACATTAGAAAGCAACCAAAAGCAAGTAGATATTGGAGGGAAGAAGATACTGAGAAGAAGAGAGGAGTTTCTTGTCCTCTTTGAGTTGGTGCCAGTTGGACAGTTGAAATTCAGAGAAAACTGCAAATCTGTTGATTGAGGCATTCAAAGGACAGACTAGTGTGACCACAGTAGCTAGAAAATAAGGGGAGATGAAGTGCCACAGAAGGGGAGTCCCAACTCTGCATATAAACTCTCCAAATCTCTGGCAGAGCAAATCTGTGTAAACTACAGGTGTATAATAAAGGCACTTGGATAAAACAAAACTAAAACCTGCTCTACAGGTTCTTCAGAGTGAAGGGGAATGACACCAAATGGAAATTCAGACTTCTGGAAGAAGTGGAGAATATGTGGGTAAACATTTCTTCCTCTTAGTTTCTTTAAAATACACATTAGGTATATAAAGCAAAAATGTATTGTGGATTTACAGCATATCTAAATGTAATATAAATGATATATAGCATAAAATACCAAGGAAAAAGGGGTGGTAAATCAAACTATAAAGTTACAAGATTCTTAAATCTTATAGGAAATGATCAATATTAACACAAAGTAGAATTTAAAAAGTTAAAGACATCATAATCCCAAGAGGACTGTGTAAATTATGAGAAGGGTCAGAGATATAAAACCAACAAATAATTAAAATGGAATACTAAGAAATATCCAATTAACCCAAAAGAAGGAAGCTTTCAAAAAGAACAAGAGAGAAATAAAAAAATGGGGAAAATAGAAAATAAAAAAAGGTAGACCTTAATCCAACCATACCAGTAATTATGTTATTTATAAGTAAACAGGCCAATTAGAAAATTAAAAACAGGGCAAGAAAGACTCAATTACATGCTGTCTGTAAGAGATTTACTTACATTAAACATAAAGACAGATAAATAGATTGGAAGTTAATGGATGGACAAAATTTCATATTTTAGTATCATCAGAGTGGCTGGCTATATTAAATACCAGATAAAGTAGATTTCAAGACAAAGACTATTTCCAAGACTTTTGTAAAGGACATTTAGTAATATTAAAAGGGGCAAATTATTGAGAGGCCACCATAGATAAGGTGTACGTACCAATGAGGGCCTCAAGATAAACAAGCAAAAACTGATATAATTAACAGGAAAAAGACAAATTCATCAAGTAAAAACTGACAACTTTAACTCATAACTCAACAATTCACTAGACACATACCTCCCTTCCCCACTCCCCACAAAATTCAGTAAGAACAAAGATGATGTTAGAATTAGTATCAGTCATCTTATCTGACACTCAACAACCACAGAACACACAATGGTTAAGACTCAACAAGCAGACCATGTGCTGGGCTACAAAGCAAGTCTCAATATGTTTCAAAACATTAAAATCATGACTAAATCCACTTCTAAATAATCTATGGATCATATACGAAATCAAAAAGAAAACTAGGAAAATCTTCTCAACAGAAGCACCACTATAAATCTTCCAGAGGAAAACACAGGAAGACTTCATATAACGGGAAAAATGTTTAAGTTCAGACTTCATGAAACTTAGAACATCTGCTATCAGAAGATATTGTTAGAAAAAGGAATAGGCAAGTCAGACTGGGAGAAAATATTTGTAAGACATGTATCTTGACAAAGTACGTGGATCTAGAATTTATAAAGTTCCTACAACAACTCAATTTTTAAAAGACCAAAAGTTCTAAACTAACACTTCTCAAAGGAAGATATTATGGCCAATAAACACATAAACAAGAACAAAATATTAAGCAAGAGGGAAAGGCAAATTAAAATTACAATGAGACATTGCCATACACAAAGCAGAATGGCTAAAATTTAAAAGATGACAATCAACTATTGACAAAGATGTACAGTAACAAAAGCCCCATCCACTGCTGTTACAATTACTCTGGGGAAAACAGTCTGTCAGTTACTTAAAAAGTTAAACATACATCATATAGCCTCAGAACTTCATGTCTACCTGAGACTATCCCAACATTATGTAAATCAGCAGCCTTCCAATATAAAATGAGAAGTTTTGGGGGAAAAAAACCCCACGGGCTAGGCAAGCAATTTGGGCAGCCACACATTATTAGTATCTCTTTCCTCAGAAATGTGGAGACTGTAACTTGAGAGTGGAACAAAGCAGGGACAGACAGGTTAGCATCCTGGGGTGCAAAACCAGCAGTTGGCAGGAATAGAGAGGGGGGTCCAGAGAAGGGAGAAGGTGATAAAGGGGGTTTGATTTTCATAAAACTCCTCACAGTTAGTAAACCAGATAGTAAAAGTCAACAAATTTTAAACCCCCCCCAAATGTCTCAAAACAGCAAAGTTATGTTAAACACATATCTATCTGCAAGACAGCTAAAACTGAGCTATATAGATCTGTCTAAGCTACAGCTGAAATTTTAGAAACCGTATCTTTAAAAACAGAAACTAAAGGGAAATAAAACTCAATCTGTCACCTGGTAAACACTAAACCAAGCTAATGCTTTCCTCTTATCAGGATAAACTTTTAAGAAGGTGGGGCCACACATTTTACTAAGAAATATAAAATCTTTTCTAAAGAACTACCTAATCCTTTATTAATGAGATACTCACTTTGTTATGTATACATAGGCAAGGCAAATAACTCATTTTCTAAACGTAATGAATCAAATCTATTTATATATAGTTTCAAGCAGAAAAGAAAAATTTGCTAAGTAAAAAATTTTATATGCTACATGATCAACTTTATTTTTAAGATGTTGTAATGCAGTAATACATTCCCTCCCTTCCCTGCACTCTCGCGCAGCAACAAGTAGAATCTAAGGGCAAAGAGTCTCAAGACCCGTAACTGAGCCAAGGTCCGCAGCATGATCTCAAATATCAGAACCCAACAGGCATATGGCAGAAAGCCCAAACTGCCAAAGTCAAGCTTCTGATAAGTCAGAGAGGCACAGCCCAGGACTCTTATACTGGAAAAGGGGAGATTTTAAAAAAGAAATTATGAAAAACACAGACCTCTCACTCTAAGCAAGGCTGCAAAACAAAATACCAATAGATACGAAGGAAACACACACAGAGCAATTTCCACCAAAACATTAATTTCAGTCAACAGAAACTGTTACAAAAGGCCTCCTACTTAAAAACCTAAAAACATACTCCTAAATCCTCATGGGTCAATGAGAAAGTCACAAATACAACTTCAATTAGAAAAAAAGCACAAATCAAAGTACGACGTAAATAACTTCAAAGATTGAGCTAGGCTGAAACTGATTTACAGAAGACTGAAATGGACCCAGATGCAACTCAATGTAGTTGGAAAATATACAGTGCAAGCCAGACAGAAAAGGTAATTCAACCAATCTTCAGTCAGCCCTTATCGTTTTCAAACTTTCATGTTCAGTATATGTAAAGAATTCTTCCCAGCAAAAGAAATAACCCAAAGGGGAGAAAAAAAATGGATCAAGAGAAAACGCAAAATGGCCAAGAACCTCACAAAAAGATGTCTCCTTACCCTAGTAAAGAAGGAAATGCAAATTAAAAATCCAATGGCATACCACTTCACATCCATAACATTAATATTAAAAAGAAAAAAATCAAGTACTGGTAAAAATAAAGGAAAACCAGGTCTACCTACTGTTATGTGGAAGCATTAAACTGTAAAACTACCCTGAAGAGCAATAAGGCAAGATGTGTATCATCCCCTACAATCCAACAATTCCATTCCTAGACAAGTAGCCTGGAGAAAGTACTGCATGTGTGCTGGGGGAGATGTGCATATATGCTCACACTGGCATGTATAGGCATCAACCCAAATGCACCCTGCAGAATGGGCTGTGCTGAGTCTTCATACTGGATAAATATGTAACAGGGAAAACCTGCTATTTTTTGCAAGACTGATAAATTTCACAAATAATAAGGAAAAGGGCCATTAGACAAACACATCATGTTTCAGGAATAGGCAAAACCTAACTACATAATAGTATTTCAAGGGTCAAATAATTTCACTTGCAATAGTTTTATTTGAAAAATTATGGCTTTAGACTAGTGATACCCCAAAAATTTAAGGTATTAGATTAGGTCACAGTGAAGATGGTTTAAAAAGCCTGATAGTTTAAAACACACACACACTTTTAAGGAACTGTTTCAATTGCAGATAATTCCTATGCTGGGTCTCTCCTAACCACATCCTTCCAAGGGACCTCCAGGTGTCCCCTCATCACCGCATCAAAACTTTTAATAATAAACTTCAAGGTATTAAGATACTTCAAAACACATGTTAAAGAGTGTAACATTACCTCCTTCTCTTGAGGTTTAGATGCCACAACACGTGTTCTCTCTCGCCTCATCTTGCCACCTCCACCACCTACTCCAGGAGACAAACCATTGGCTGCAGACATACTGAGATTTGGATAAGAAAAGCCACTAGGCAAAGAAAAAGAAAATTAAAACAAATGATATACTACTCTGGTCCATAACTTGTTAATTAATACTAAAAAAAAAAAAAAATGATCTGCCAAAAATTAAGAAAATAAACATTCAGCTGAATGCGATTTTAAAAGCTCACAGATTTCTACGAGTAGTTTTCTATGTGTGTAGATTTCTATGTGTAGTTGAGTTTCTATTTCTTTAAACTTCTTCATCTTCAAGAAGGCAGATACAAATCAAATATAGTCCTTACAAAAAATATAAAGAAGCTTCACTATAAAGATGACATTACCTTTCTTGTTGCTCTCTATTTTGTCCTGTTGATGTATTTTTTTCATAATCAGTCTAAAAAAAAGAACATAACATATTTACATAGCTGCTTATTTAATTTTAAGACCACCTTTTTATCTGTGAACTTTAATATTTGGAATCAGGACTTTGACAGTTGTTTAGTTAATGAATTTTAAAATCTACAACTTATACTCTATCACCTGAATGATGACCAAGAGTTACAGTGAGATTATATACAAACTGATAAAAAGCACAACTATCTTTTAAGCAAAACTGAAGCATACAAGTTTAATAGACATTATCAACCACACAAATACTTTTACTTATGGCCTATTAAATATGCAATCAAATTTACATGGACGGTCCTTTTGAAATGATTCTCTGCAACTTAAAGAGTTCTTCCATCTAAAGGAATCAGGGTTCCTTGGAGAAATGGCTGATTTCAGGGCTGGGGCTGAAAACTGACAAGATGAGCCTGGGTTGTTTTAGAATATTAAAAAGCAACTAATGCTTGGAAAATGATGTGAAAATATTAAAAGGACATGAGCCAGTTCAGAGGCCAAATATGGGACAGCAAACATCAAAATAAATAATGCTCGCAAAAGATTACAATCTTATCTAATTTAAGAATTCACACTGACTTAAACAAATAAATACATAGAGAAATACATACATAGAGAAAACTTCCTACAGTAGAAAACCAACTTCATAAAGGTAGAAGAAATAGTAGAATTAGAAAACCACCATTTGACATCTACAAATAAAAGATTCAGGCACATATCATCAAAACTGCTAACAGTGGTGGGTAAAAAGGATATTTATACTCTCAAAGTTATCTTATTAGTTATAAAAGGTACAATACTAGCAACTTCACAGTGACGAAATCCCATTGACACCACCTAAACTGCTAATCACAGCATCAGTGCAGGACAAACTGGCAGAAAGTGCCCTGTAATATGATACTGAGAAGAGTTCAGAATTTGTTCTGTGGTATTATTATCAAAAGTGCCTAACCAGAATCTAATCATGAGCCAACAAACATCCTTGTACTCCTTGAGAAATATCAATGTTATGAAATACCAAAAAACAAACCCCCCCCAAAACCAAAAAAACCTATTCTAGACTAAAGGAGATAAAGTGATTTGACAAATTTAAGACATGATCTTCCATTTTTGTTCTTTTGGGACAACTGGCATCTTGACAAAATTTTCAATTAACAGTATTGTACTGATGATAAGTTTCTTTCTGGTTTGGGTAACTTCTCCAGGTATGTGAGGGAATTTCTTGTTTGTAGAAACAGAAAGATAAAGCAAATGTAGTAAAATGTGGAATTCTTAAGATTTTTCCTGCAAGTCCAAAATTATGTTCAAATTATTTTTTTAAAGTCTGATAAAGCAAATATGACAAAAGGTTAAAGACGGGTGAGTTAAGTTAAAGGAAATAGGTAAATACTGTACTATTCCCTAATTTCAGTTTGAAATGTTTCAAGAAATTGAGTTGTCATGAAGATTTAATAAGCTTAAACCAACAAAGGCACAAATAGGAAGATGTTTTATAAATGGAAAACGAACATACTTTAGTTAAATGACACAGGAAAACACACAGACCCAGGATATGAGACAAAGTAGAACATAAATGATCTGGCCTTTTCAAATACCAATGTGCCTAGCAATTCTACTCCAGGGTGTCAAGAGAAATGAATATCGATGTCCACCAAAAAAATGGCACTTGTATCAAAGTTCATTGCAGTTTTATTCATTACAGTGAAAAAGTGAAAAGAACCCAAATGTCCCTCAACTGACGAATGGATAAATAAAATCACTACATGTGAACAATAAAAAGGACTGATGGTCTGATGTGAGGTGAACCTAAAAACATTATGCTAATGATGAAAATGTGAAATAAGCCAAACACCAAGAACTACTTATTTTAAGATTTCATATGTATGAAATGTCCAGATAAGTAAATCTAAAGAGATAAATAAACAGCTGCCGCAGGCTGGAGGTGGAGGGGTGGGAAGTGACTACCAATGGGTATGAGATGTGGGGGAGAGGACGATGAGAATGTTCTAAAACTGACTAGTGACACAGATGAACAACTGTAAATGCACTAAATCCACTGAGCTATAAACTTTAAGGTGAATGGCAAGGTGTGAGAATCATATCTCAATAAAGAAGCTACATAAAAATAAAAACAGTGTGGTGAGGGTAAAGATTTGGGGTCTAGAAAGACAAAACCACAAGTAACACACTTGTTTGGATACCGGCTCAAAAAAGCAGCTATAGGGAATTCCCTGGCTGTCCAGTGGTTAGGACTCCGTACTTTTACTGCCAGAGCCCCAGGGTTCAATCCCTGGTTGGGGAATTAAGATTACACAAGCTGAGCAGTGGCAAAAAAGCAGCAGCTATAAACAACATATGAATTAGATTATTAGGTAATATTAGGAAGGAACTGAAATTAACTTTCTTAAACATGGTAACACAGGAGATATTAGTTTATCATACAGTATACCAAAGTACTCTGGGTGAATAGTCATGATATCTGAAATTTTCAAATAGCTCACCAACACAGACAAAACACACAAATAAAGGTAGTGTGGCAAAATTATTTTATATAAACAATGCTTGCTAGTAAACGCTAATTCAGGATATAACCAAGATGTCAACCTTTAAAAGCCATACCAATTCATAATCACTAACTCACAAACTTTACGCATTATCTAGTTGCTAGACTGCAATAGTAAATTATTTGTACTTTACAATGTGTTCTTATTTATTTTAATCAATACTCAAAGACTAGTGGAAATAAACACATACTCACACTGTACTTTTTATCTATTCTTTGATTAGTCTTCCTTAATTCACCAGATGGAGTCAAAGATGGTTTAAAATAAACAGTTCGATTTGC
Organism: Neotragus moschatus; assembly: GCA_006410615.1. Lineage (NCBI taxonomy): Eukaryota > Metazoa > Chordata > Mammalia > Artiodactyla > Bovidae > Neotragus > Neotragus moschatus. The sequence continues at coordinate 1,317,036 of SJYA01002928.1, forward strand.
TGCTATGGAAACTGGCTTTGGGATCATGAGTCTCTGAACAGGGGGGTACTGAGAGTCCACCTTACAGAAAGGCAGAAATCAAAGACAAACTTTTATTTTCATATACCAGCCATGCATGTCTAAAAATTATTTGACAACAGCTAATATAACCTAGAGACTATGAGTACCTAGTTCTAGAGAAATATCCAGTGGGTGCAAACAAACACCAAGAGGAAAAACTAAAAGTAAACGAATGTGTGTTAACATTTATATTATTAATTTATGTAAGTACTAATTTATTTAGACATATACTTATATATACATATACTTTCAAAATGGTTTCACCGACTATTTTATTCTAAACTTAACGACTTTTCATACACACAAGGAAACTTCTGCAGAGCATTTTGAATACCCTAAGCTTTTACAGGATGAATTTCAAATATATGAACCAAAATTGATTTTGCCACATTTTCCCCAAATTACTATCTATATTTTCTTCAGTTATAAATATTTAACTAGCTATGAAAACTTTAATTGCTTAAAATGTGTGCAAATCTCTCCAAGTAAGCTTTCCTCCACTGTTATTTAAAAACCAAGTCTTTACAATTTAAGTCTAATTAGGAAAGCACAATGAAGAATTCCAAATCTTAGGATGAACTGGCTTTATTATCAAAGAACACAAGTGTTATGTCAACGTCTTTTGGTACACTGAAACACAGCAAAACTCCAGTTGGTGTGAGATGACTATAAAGCCAAGAGCTTCTACTTTGTCCAAAGATTATAATACTATGAATACAGTCCTTTCATCCAGCAGCAGCTGTGAACAATGTTGGTTTCCAGGGCAAAGCCTCCATCTAGTCGCTAGCTCTTCCCTAAATCCTCATCACAAATGTGATCCCATAATTCAATGAGAAAGTCTATTCTGTAGACTGTTCTGATTGCAACTGTCGCTACCAAAATTTTACTGAAACTATTATTGTCATTGTTCACTTGTTGTGTCAGACTTGCAACCCCATCAACTGATACTATACTCAATCACTAATAAAATTTTTGTTGATGAGAACTTCTCTTATGACACAATTTTAAAATTTTATTTCTTTTTAAACAATCTGATATAAATGGGTCACAGAAAAGCAGATAATGGCCTAACTTAATCCCATCACAGCAGCCAATAATGAATTCCCTCTTGCCTTATTACAAATGTCTGAAAGGGAAAGTCTCAGTCGTGTCCAACTCTTTGCGACCCAATGGACTATACAGTCTATGGAATTCTTCAGGGCAGAATACTGGAGTGGGTAGCCTTTCCCTTCTCCAGGGGATCTTCCCAACCCAGGGATTGAACCCAGATCTCCCATACTGCAGGAGGATTCTTTATCAGCTGAGCCATAATGTAATACTAAAAATTGAGAAACATTGCTATCCCAAGAAAAAGCTCAATTAATCTTTTCTTTTCTGTATCAGAATTGCAATAAAATAATTGTCATTTACCAATATCTTGAACACAGTTCCTACAATTAATTCAGAGATTTATGATAATTTTAATCAATTACTCCTGAGGGAACCTGGTGGTGTAATAAATGCTTTACAAGGAATGATGTGGGAATCTGCTTTCCTTTAAGGGCACTTAGCCATAAATATAACTGACAAAAATTATACCTCTTTAACCTTAACTATCAGGCATTTTTATTTCCCACAATAAAACCCCAAACTAATTTTAACCAAATAGAATGTGATAAAAAGGGTTATCAAGATAAAACTGTATTATATTTTTCATTAGCTCTGCTATCTTGGCTGACTGAAGAGAGAAGATATGCAAACTGGAAATCCTATCACACATAACTGATTGGACATAATGTTTATGAGGAAAGTTTATAAAATAACTATGTTCAATGAGAACTTTAGTTCACTGAACTGCTAATTAAACATGTCAAGCTCTGTTCACGCCTATCTTCATTTATCAAAAGGTAAGAGTTACTCATATAAAGACTGCCAGAAATATACAAAACAGTTAACTAATAAACTGCTGTACAGCACAGGGAACTCAAGACTCTAACAACCAATATGGGAAAAGAACCTAAGAGAAAAGAGGGAATACAGGTATATGCGTAACTGATTCACTCTGCTGTATACCTGAAACTAACACAATATTGTAAATCAACTATAAAAAAGACTGCCAGGACACTGAAAATGGAAATGCCAAGATATAACCAATATATACCATCTACTACATATACAGCATGTGCCAAGGCCCTCACAAGAACTGCAAAATCCAAGTTTAAAAAAACATCCATTTTTTTCAAACATGTTCCCTATGACCATCAACTAAAGCCAATTTGTGTATTTGCCACCTTAAAATACAAAACTGCCAGTACCTTAGATAAATGCTAAAGAAGGCTTACCTTTTCCCTTTTGGCCTGAAAGTCTGTGGTGGTATCCATCCCACTCCTATCAAGAGGCTAAAGAAATAAAATACCATTAGAATGGATGGGAAACTGAAAAATATTACATCACCAACATGTGAAAATGTACCTCTTTAAAGATTTAAAAGTCCACTTACAGAATTCAGAGGAGAAGAAAAAACAGATGGAATTCTTTTTGCATCCTGTTAATGTTGAAATAACAAAATTAAGATTTCTCACTAAGCTTAAATTTTGCTATACTCCTGAATTTAATTGTGATTTTAAAAACTTACCGCTAGAGGACTTGACATCTTCTCTAAGGACTGCAATATCCTCCGAGCTGTTGAACTAGTCACACCATAGGACTGTGCGTTGGGTTGCTTAGCTTTCATTTGTCTTCTGACTGGTGCCTATAATGTAAACCTTGAGTTATTTGCTGGAACTTTATACTCTAAAGCACAAATTTCAGAGTGTGAAAATAACTATGAAACAGAATTTTATGTGCAAAGTGAAAAAGAATTAACTGTTAACAGCAACCTGTCTTTGGGTGGTAACATTAAGCTCAACTTTTTTTTCTTTATGCCTTAATTGAAATTTTCACTTCTCTAAATCCTGTGAGGGTCGAGGGAAGTTTGGAGAGCTCAGAGTACCTAATTTCAGGACTTACTTAAAGATATAGTAATCAAGACAAAAGCACAGTGTTGACAAAAGGATGGACACACACACACACATCAAAAAGATACAGTAATCAAGACAAAAGCACAGTGTTGACCACACACACACACACACACACACACACACACACACACGTCGAAAGAATAGTAAGTCCAGAAATAGTGCCACATATACGGTCAACATTTTCAGAAAAGGTGCAAAGACAATTCAATGGATAAAGTACAATCTTTTCAGCAAACAATATATACTAGAAAAAAATGGACATTGGTTTAAAAGTATGAATCTTGATCCATACTTCATAGTATACATAAAAATCTTAACTCAAAATGAATCAAAGATCTAAATTAAAACCTAAAATTATAAAGCTTTTAAAAGAAAACAGAAGAAAATCTCTGTGACCTTGGGTTGGGTAAAAATTTCTAGACATGACACCAAAGGCATGAACCATTAAAAAAAAAACAAAAACCAGATATGCTGAATGTTATCAAAAGTAAAAACTTCTCTTGACAAGGTATTAAGATAAGCCAGAGAATGGGAGAAAATATCTGCAAAACATATATCTGATAAAGGACATACACCCTGAATAATGCATTCTCAAAATTCATGAGTAAGAAAAAAAATCTTATTTACAAATGAGCAAAAGGGACAGACTCAACTGCCAAAGGGGATTAACAGGTCTACTCTTCCATATAGAAAATAAGTCACAAGGATGTAATGTACACATAGGGAATATGTTCAACAATATTTTAACAACTTTGTATGGCAAAGGATAGTAACTGGTCTTGTGGTTATTTCATAATGTATAAAGATATCAAGCCACTATGCTGCATACCTAAAACTAATATTTCATACTGTAACTCAATAAAATATTAAAGTTTTCATTAATGGGCAATAACATTTGTACACGTACTTCACTCCAGATATACTGATGGTAAATAAGCACCATCATGATCATCAGGGAAATGCAAAACCACAGTAAGTTGGAATTATCACTACGTGCCTATTAAAAAATTGACTACAAGTGCTGACCATATGGTGAGAACGCAAAGGGGTAGCACCCACTTTGGAAAACACTCTGGTGGTTTATTATAAAATTAATGCATATACCATGCGACTCAGCAGTCCAACTTCTAGGAATATATCCAAGAGAAATGAAAATTAATGTTCATAGCACTTTTATTCACAATAGACAAAAATTAGAAATAATCTAAGCATCCTTTTACTAGTGAGTAGAGAAGCAAACTGTATTATAACTGCAATAAAAAGGAATTAACTACTGATATATGCAAATACAGACTGATCTGCATAATACATAAGTGTATTATGCTAAATAGAAAAAGCCACATTCAAAAAAATACACAGTATGTGATTAAATTTATGACATCCGGGGGAAAAAACAAAACTACAGGAAAAGAAAACAGATACTGGTTGCCAAGAGGTGGAAGTACAAAGAAGGGTTGACTACAGAGTTGCACAGGTAATGTTTTGGTATGATGGAAATGTTTATTCAGTATTTTGGTTGCAGAAGTAGTTATTCAACTGTATGTGTTTAGTTAAAATACAAATACTGTGATAAGGGTAAATTCTACTATATGTTACATACACCTCAACTTTTTAAAAAAGGAATTAACTACCACACTTTCTAAAACACACAAAAATAATGGATAAAATGTTCACTTTGGTCCAAAATAATATTAATATAGTTCCTAAACGAAAAGACTGTAATCCACACTTTTATCATTTCGCCAGAGAATAAGTGGACCAAAACTTTGAGTGACAATAGTTAATTAATTTATTTATTTTTTTAGTTAATTTATTTTTAAAAGAAAAAAAGGTATACGCCCTTCTATTCAAACTGACCTGATATGGTGTGTTTCGTAGTTTAGACTGTCTTACAGCGGCTGCTGCCCCACCATATGTTGTTTTTCCAGGGTAAAAAGGAGAATCTCCAAGTTGACTTGTTTTAAAAATTGAAGAGTTCCCAAGTGACTGGACAGAAACATAACAATAAATTATAAGACAAGCACTCAAAACTAATGTGGTTAAATCAAATCAAATTAGGACTCACAGGAGAAAGTGCTCCAAAGGCAGACAAGTTGAATGCTGGTTTTTTTGAGCTGGTGGCAGTGTGCTGTGAGAATGAATGAGAACGTTCAGCCTCTGGGGACCACAGAGGTGGCACCGAAGTGTTCTTTGAAACAGCTATATCTGAAATAAAAATATGCAATGCACAGTAATAACACTAATAACAAGGCCTATGTTTTTATAAATAGAAAATGAAAATGACAGCCAAGTTAGAAAAAAATTATCCCATGAAATTATTTTCAACTACCAAAATTATTTACTACCAAATGCCAAGAATACCTTTATCAGAAGCTCTTGAAGAAAAACCACTGGTGGTTGAGATGTTATCATCATCATGCTGAGAGGTAGAATCTTTAATTTCCTTTACAAGGGAAAATCCAGAACTGCCAATGGGGAATGCCGAAGATGTGGAGGGCTGACAGTGTAACGCAGGAGAGTCCAACATGGAGAAATTCAAATGGCTCCGATGAAGAGAAGGCCTTGTTAATACATCTGGATAGTTTGAAGCGGTACTAGTTGTTGAGGGTTCTAAAGAGAACAGCAATAACATTATTAACACTCAGTTTAGAAAAACCAATATGCTATCAAAGTAAAAGTGTTTGTTTTAAGAAAATATACTATATAATAAATATAATTTCCATTCAAAACACTGAAGCCTCCTGCGATAAGCCCAATTTAAGATATTCTTTACCCAAACAAGGTTTTCAACTAACTGAAATTAACTTGCCTAACCTACTGCCAAAATACACTTTAGTGATCAAATAATACTTGTAAACAAATTTGGCAAAGTAGCAAAATACAAAATCACCATGCAAAAATCAGTTTTGTTCTATACACTAACAATGAAAAATAAGAAAGTTATTCCATTAACAGTAGCATCAGAAAGAATAAAACACTTAGGAACTTTCTAAGGAAATGAAAGAACTTGCATGATGAAAACTACAAAACATGGCTGAAAGAAATTTAAGATGTAGATAAATGGAAAAACACCCCATGTTCTTAGACTGAAAGACCTAAAATTGTTAAAATGTCAATACTACCCAAAGTGATCTGCAGAGTAAATGCAATTCCTTTAAAAAAAAAAAACCCAATGACCCTTTTTTGATGAGATAGAAAAATTTGTCCTAAAATTCCTATTGAATCTCAATGGACTCTTAATAATCAAAATAATCCTGAAAAAGAATAAGAATGGAGATGTCACACTTCCTGATTTCAGAAAATTATTACAAAACAACAATCAAAGGCATGGTGCTGGCATAAAGACAAACATGTAGACCAATAGGATAGAACAGAGAGCCAAGAAATAAACCCTTACACACATGGTCAAATGATCCCTGACAGAGCGCCAACACCAGTCAATGGAAAGAATCGTTTCTTCAATAAATAATTTTGGGAAAACTGGATATCCACAGGCAAAAGAAGGAAACTGGACCCTTTCCTACATCATATACAAAAATAAACACTAACTGGATTAAAGATCTAAACATAAGACTCCAAAATATAAAGTTTACAGAAAAGCTTTAAGATACCAATCTTGGCAATGATTTCTCAGATATGATAAGCAACAAGAGAAAAAAGACATGTGGGACTGTATCAAACTAAAAAACTTTTGTGTTTTTTAAGTTTTTAAAACTAAGACATGATAATCAGGAGGGAAAAGGCAACTTAAGGAATAAAAGAAATAGAAATAAAAATAGAAAATGTTTGCAAATCATATATATGATAAGGTGCTAGTATCTAGAACATATAAAGGACTCCTACAATAATAAATCAAATTATCTGATTAAAAATTGTGCAAAGGACTTGAACAGACTCTTGTCCAAAGACGATACACAGTCAACAAGCATATGGAAAGATTCTCAACATTTCTAAACAGAAAAATGCATACTGAAACCAGTGAGGTACCACTTCACACTCCTAAGGACAGCTACTATCAGAAAAAATTAAAAACAGAATTATCACACGACCCAACAACCCCACTTCTGGGTATATATCTAAGAGAAATGAAAGGAGAGTCTCAAAGAGATCTGTATAACCATGTTTGTAACAGCATTATTCACAAGAGCCAAAGTTGGAAGAAACCTAAGTATCCATCAACAGATGAATGAATAATATGGTAAATACATACAATGAATATTATTGTCGTAAAAAGGAAATAAATTCCAAGACATAGAACGATGTGAATGAACTCTGAAGACATTCTGCTAAGTGAAGTGAGTCAGTCACTGAAGGAGAAATATTCATGATTCTACTCATTTGAAGTATACAGTCAAAAAGTCATAGCAAAAGTACAATGGTATTTGCCAGGGGCTGAGGGGAAGGGAATGGGAAATTAGTGTTTAATGTAATAACTTCTTACTAAGTTTGGTCAAGTTAAGGGAGAAACTGGCAGGAGCTTCAAAATATACCCATATTTGCACTTACACCTTACATCTAAAGATTATCATATTTCAATTATCTCCAGAGTCAGAATTCATATACACATAGGCTAAAATGTTTCTTATAGCATGAAGTATTCTAATTTTGTAGCAGATCCTAAAAGTGCTTTTTACTGATCCATTCTCTCATCCCTGCAGCAGTTTATCCCATAGGATATTTTCAAGACATTGGCAGACATCTACTCAATCTAGTATACAGAGAAGCCATAGAGAAAAAGCAATCTAGTATGATACACTTCTACTGGAAGGTATGCTGCTAACAGCAATACCAGTTTTTTAGGTTTATATAGCTTCCCTACCCTCTAATCCAGGCCCAATAAAGGACACATTTGGGGATAGTAAGACTAAATTAGGTCATGTCATCTACAGATTCACATCAGCCATAAATGCTCAGTTTCTGAGAGTACACCTATGGTATCGTAGTATTAATCAGCCAGCAGAGTCTACAATTTCAGTCCACAGCTGACCAGCATGTTAGATGCACCATTGTGGGCGTCCCCTTCAGAGGTTTGAACTCTTACTGAATCAATAAAAATCTATCCTGTACATTATTTGAGGTTCTCCTCACTGATTAATGCCATTAACCGAGTAAAAGAAATCTAGACACCTAATGGCTCATCATCATTAAAACACGCAATACAAGGAGGTACATAAAAGCAGAAAGCTGCAGACAACAGATACGAAAGAGGCTGCAGATTCTATAACTGTTCATACTGCACTGTGCTATTTGAAGGATGTACAATATTCTCCTGCTCCAGTTACTATTAATACATGAGTTACACTGGTAATTAGTAAGCAACATGCAGGACTGTTACATCCAAATTACTTTAAGCTTTCGATAATTTTACACTACTTTAAGAGCAAGTATGTCTAAGTTGTTTTGAGAACGCACTGTCAAATTTAAGAATAATGTTTCACAGAGTAAACAAAGTGATTTAGATCGTTATCTAATAAGATCTACATTCATCACACAGGAGAGTTATCAATTGATACTGCAGTCACACATTATGTGACTGTAAGAACTGAATACTTTGAGAAAGACGGAGGCAGACTGTCAAAAAGAGAACTGCCTAGAACTTACAGATTTTAAGACAGGAGCAGGAGTCAGCTCTAAGACAAGACAGAGGGAAAATGCCACCAAGTTTCTGTAGTATCAAAAGCTGCTCACAACTTGCTTCTAAATCAGAGAAGTTCAAATGAGAAGGTGGGTGAACAGATGTGGGAACAAGGAAAACAAAGTCAGCCAGAAGCTGGCTGTCCTTGAAACTGGCTAACAGGTCTGAGGGGTTTACTGTACTATCCTCCTCCTTCCTTTTGTAGTTTGAAAATTTCCACAATAATTTAAACTTAAAAAATCTTCACAAAGGTGTGTGTATTACGTATAGATATAATAGAAAGCTACTGTGTAGACTTAATATAATGAATAAAATCCGAGTGGGAATGAACCTTGGCAGACCACTGCCATCATTTCAACAAAAGTACAAACACACAGACAAGAAGGAACCTCACAGCTGTACAATAAGACACTCCATTTATCTCATACCTAAATGAATTCTTCAAGTTAGTTAATCCCCACAAGCATTAGGATGGAAAAAGCTTCAGTCACGGTAGATATATGGTGGTGCACACTCCAAGTCTCTAGTCAAAAGAAAGAAGCTGGAGTCCCATTCGATGTCAGAAAAGAGAGTAACACAGAAGCAGTCACCCTAGAGACCTACCAAGTAAAACCTCCAGATGGTTGCTGGTAATATATTAGAAAGAGATCTTGAAAAGTACAGGTATTAAAACTCCCTAAGTTACTCTAATAAAAAAGACTAAGCCAAATTGAGTACCACTAAGAAAACTTAGATTTGCCACTTCTCCAAAATAAGAATCCCTCTTTCAGCCCATTTCACACTTACTAGTTCTCACTAAAAGCAAATCAGGCAGGAAAATAAGTTACTAAGAATACCAAAATTAATATGCATATATTCACATCAATTACTGAGGCAAGACAAGACTTAAGTTAGCAAAAAAACTGCTGTAACTGGAAGTCAAAACATGCAGCGAAAGAAAAAATATATAAACTGAAAAGAAATATATACTTGAGAGATAAAGTGGACCTCAAAATTTTAAACTGCTATGCTTCAAAGAACACCATCAAGAAGCTAAATGGGAGAAAAATGTTTGCAAATCATATAGAGAGATAAGAGACTTATATCCAGAATATGTCAAAACCTCTTTCAATTCAATTATAAAAAGAAAATTAACCTGGTGAAAAATGGTAAAGGACGATTTGAATAGCCCATTTCTCCAAAAAGATATAAATGGTCAGTAAGCACATGAAAAGCTGCTCATTGTTAGTGATCAGAGAGATGCAAATCAAAATCACGATGAGATACCACTTCACATCTACCAGAAAAGGGGTATTTAGAAAAAAAGAAAGAAGAAAAAAAGATATTGCATTCTTCACACACTGCCAGGGTGAAGAAATTGCATTCTTCACACACACCAGTGGGAAAGTAAGATGGTGTAGTCATTTTAGAAAAACAGTTTTTTCCTCAAAATGTTAAATTACCAGATGACCCAGCAATTCTACTCCCAGGTACCTGCCTAGGAGAAAACACATCCACAAAACAACTTGCACAGGAATATTCAGAAAAGGAGTGTTCTCAATACTGCACAAGTAGAAACCACACAAATGTTCATCAACTGGTAAATGGATAAATAAAATGTAGTTTATCCAAGCCATGAAATATATCTGGCAATAAAAAGGAAGTTCTGATACATGCTATAACATGGATAAACCTCGACGCCATCATGTTAAGTGCAAGAAGCCAGTCACAATAGATCACGTATTTTATGATTCCATCTGTATCAAACGTCAGTCTAGACAAACCTATAGATATAGATTGGTGGTTGCCTGGGGCCGGAGGGGTAGGAGATGGGTAGTGATTACTAATGGGTATAGGATTTCAGGGGAATGGGGAGGGGAAGGATGGTAATTAAAATGTTCTAAACTTGACTGTGAAACACTGTATATACTAAAAATCACTAAACAACAAAAAAAAATCACTGAACTATACACTTTAAATGGATGAACCCATTTACTTCAAGTACATCTCACTAAAGCTATAAAAAATACATGAAGTGCAATGACAGAGTAATATTCCCAAATATGTCCCATTCGTGTTACCTGAAGCTATTAAATATTTGCAACCCCCACAAAAATGCCTTAAGTAAATCCAAAACACATTTAAAACAGGGCTGCTCAGTCTAAGATTAAGGAAACAGCCCAGCTGAGCGGGCTGCAGAGGACGGGAGCCAACTGCAGCTTCACCACATCCAAACCCATGTGCTGGGGGGCCTTGCCACTCTGCTCCTAGTTCCAGGACCCATTCACATTCACTCTTCAAAACCACTTAGGAGCGCACCGAGGAGAACAGATTATCTTGACCAAAATCTCACAACTGACAATCGGTGGTGTGAAAATTCAAACCCAATGTCTAACAGCAGAGCTGGTGCTCAACTGATACAGTAGTTCAACCTCCTTTAATAAACAAAAAGCTGCTAAATTAAAAAGATATCAATTTGAAGGTGAACCTCACCCTCCTCCAACATGGTTTCTGTACTACACAATTAGATTGACCACAGCTAGGCAATATACAAATATTTTAGATTAAGGCATGAAAACCTATCATTCAAAACAAAATATCCACATTCTATTTACCTTCTGTATTACTGCCTGTTGGCTCAGGAGTGAGTCTCCCATCATGAATGTTCGTGCTCTCCTCATCAGAGTACATATGGTCATCGTCCCTGTTTTCTGGCCACTGCGGCACCTCTCTTGTGTCTGTTGAGCAGCTACATACATCTTCGTTCTTGCTGAAATATCTCTGTAGCCATCCAGGCACAATATTCTTAACAGATTCTGTAACCCTGCTAAGAATGCCCTGTTGAAGAGGAAAACATGGAAGGCAGTTTAGAAATTTATCTTTTAAAATAAGTACCTATGTACAGAAAGCTATACCGAGCAAAACATAACTATTTCCAACAAAGTTTCCTAACTTAGTTGACACTGAATTGACTTTCCTAACCTGAGTTAACACTGACATAATGCATTTTACAAATTCTACAGACTTTATGAAATTCCTACTTTTTTCTTTCTTCTACATGCATGTGTCCATGAGCCAATAACTTCCCCAAATGACTCTAATCCTTAAAAAATCCCAACAGGCTCTCAACTAAACAATATAAATTTTAGATTTAGTAGTTAAGATATGCACTAAAATGCTATAATCCCAGACAAAAGGTAGCCATCTTGACCCCAGCATATTAAAACAATATAAATACCTTCAACAGCTTCCTCAAGCAAATATTTTACTGTACATTCTTTAACAACAAAAATTTAGACGAATAAAAAGGCAGTAAGACAACAAATGCAACATAAAAAAAATCTAAGATTTTCATTGATGGTAAAATTTTGTTACATTAAATGTTGCCTAAAAACCAAGAATTTTATCACAGCAACTTTTAAAGGGAGAAAAAGATGTGGTACAAAAATTATCAGCATTATTAATGTTCATTATAGCTTTGCTATGCATCAGACACTGTTCTCAGCAGTTTATACACATTATTCAATTTAATCCTCACAACAACTTTATAAAACTGCTTTTAACAGTGCCACCTGATGAATGAAGAGGAATAATGAAGTAATGTGCCCAAGGTACAAACACAACTGCTGCGGAATATCTAGCATGAGCTTTGGAGTCAGCAGGCTGCACTCTGATTTACTCTAGGTAAAATAAGAATAACACCCTTTCCTATTACTTGATAGGAATTATAAAGAAGATCAAATGAAATAATGTGAAAGCACTTCACAATTTACTAAGTATTAACAGAAACATACACTGATAATTTCATTCATAATGAGAAAAAAGGCTGGCAGAAACAACCTGGGGTGAGGCAGCCAGTTTCAGGCAACAGCTTCTTTCACAGAAGAGGATCAGAAAGTCATAGAAGGGGAAAAAATGAGTTAGCAGGCACAAAAACACAATAAAGTTAAGGTAGTATACATAAAGCTTGAAAGCAAACCCAAGACAAAGAAGACTTGAAAAATCCTGTCAATAGAAAAGATGGAAGATACCTCTGATATAGGCACTTGGACAGTATCTTCTGATCATCTGAAAAGGTGTAGGGAACGACTAGGAAATAAGCAATTATTTTTGCTCCCGACAGACACTTTGAACAGATCTGTAATGTCAACTCTCTAGCAACACATGAAACCAACAGCCATGGAATACTACTGAGAAACACAAATTCACTGTTCCCCTTTTCTATGCTAGTGTTACAAAGTACTAGCTTTTCTGCAAAGAGTCTATACCTGCTCCAAGATTCAGTATTTATAAAAACACGTTTATTATTTTGCTATTTAAATATTTACTCCTCCATATTCCAAAATACTTGAAAGTGCTTCCAAGATATAAATTTTCAGAAAGGCATACTTTAAAAAATGTGTCTATTTATTTGGCTGCACTGGGTCTTATTTGTGGCATGCAGGATCTAGTTACCTAACTAGGGATTGAACCTGATATGAAGCACTATAGGAAAAATTTGTATAATATGCAAAATAAGTCTCACGTAGACTTCTTCTAAGGTGTTTAGCTACTAAAAGTATTAAGAGATTCCTGTGATCTCTACTCACCTAAGGAAGCAAGTACATCACAAATTAAATTAACACCATCTTTAACCAAAGGTCACTTATGTGGCAGCATTAGGGAACCCGCCTGCCAATGCAAGAGACATAAGAGAGGCAGGTTCGATCCCTGGGTTCGGAAGATCCCCTGGAGGAGGGCATGGCAATCCACTCCAGTGTTTTTGCCTGGAGAATCTCACAGAGGGCTATACAGTCCAGAGGGTCACAAAGAGTAGGACACAAACGAAGTGACTTAACATGCACACATGCGTAGGTTTTATTGAGAAAAGATCAGTAAAAATTCAACAGTCAAAATAGATATCACTGAAACTCATGAATTTTGCTTGCAGATCCTCTCTTTCCTAAACTAAAATGTAACCAATTTATTTAACCACAGCACAGAGCAGCTTAGTGTAAGACTACAGTGAGAGAGAGAGAGGAAATACTAGCAGCACAATGAAAGAAGCACAATGTGCTTGACAAAAATAACGAAAGAAGGATGCTAAAACTGACCTGGAAACACTATCAGAAAGAAATATTCCCCATACTTCAATATCCCTCTACAAGGTAAATGACCCTAAGTCATCAAGAAAAGTTACAGTAAGCTCAGTAAACCCTAATTCTCATGGTTACCAAGATGTGGTCTCTTCACCATTTATATCAGCATCTTCTCAGGCTGCATTCTAGCCCGGCTAAATCCAGGAGGTAGGACTCACCTGTTTTAACAAACCCTCACAAGTGATTCTGATGTATGCTACATTTTTGAAAACCACCAATCCAGTTAGAGAGATTAGGAAATTAAATCGCCATTGTCAAGTCACTTCAGTCGTGTCCGACTCTATGTGACCCCATAGACGGCAGCCCACCAGGCTCCACTGTCGCTGGGATTTTCCAGGCAAGAACACTGCAGTGGGTTGCCATTGCCTTCTCCAGTGCATGAAAGCGAAAGGTGAAAGTGAAGTCACTCAGTCATGTCCCACTTAGCGACCCATGGACTGCAGCCTACCAAGCTCCTCCATTCGTGGGATTTTCCAGGCAAGAGTACTGGAGTGGGGTGCCATTGCCTTCTCCAAAGAAATTAAATACATTTCAGGAAACCACAATACAATTACCTCTACAAGAGGTGAATAAAACTATGTATACTTAAATCTTAATATTCAGTTATCTAGAAAATGTATCTGTGGAGCACTAGTCAGACACTAATTAAAATATATCAAAATACTATGTAACCAATCAGAAAAACAAAGCCCAGAGTAGACAGTGCTGAATACAATGTGGCTTACCTAACTATTTCCTGAGCATTTCCCAACTCTGGCCATGGTTTTCACCTGTGCTGTGACTTAACGGTTTTCTATCTGTGTGTGTGTTAGTCGCTCAGTCACATCCAACTCTTCGTGACCCCATGGCCTGTATGTAGCCCGCCAGGCTCCTCTGTCTGTGGAACTCTCCAGCGAAGAATACTGGAGTGGGTTGCCATTTCCTTCTCCAGGGGATCTTCCCAACCCAGGGATCGAACCTGGGTTTCCAGCATTGCAGGCAGATTCTTTACTCTCTGAGCCACTAGGAAAGCCACCAGAAGTTTATTTCTCTTAATAAACAGCTCTTTTTACACAATAAAATCTACCAAATCACAGATTTGATTCTGTACCAGTCCTAAACTTGCACTTCCCTGACACCATCTCCAATGACTGTCTCAACAAAGTGGCTCATGAGAGATTCTGTAGGTCATTAGCTATCAGAGGAGGGAAGGAAAGTGAAGTCTCTCTTCCTGGGCTCTCCCTGTTCAAACACTCCATCTTTAAAACTACAGCTCCAGCCAGCCCGCCAGCCCTTGCTCCACGCCAGTTACACGGTTTCTTCCCTTTATCTGTCTAGTCCTAGCGGTGGCGGTAGCTTCCCACTACTGCGAGTCTGAGCATCCTGCTAGCCTCTATGTATTCCTTTAACCACCAGCATTTATCTCTGAGCAGACTCTTAAAAGAAATTTCAGCTGGAATTAACTGTTTCTTGCTGGGTCCTTAACTGATACAGCAGTATACTTTTGTTAAATTTGTTTTCTAATTAACATGAAAATTAAAGTCAGCCTGGTCATTGGATTCATCTTCTTTAACAACAATGGAACAACACATGTGCCACATTCGGGGAAAACACATTTTTTTGGCTGTATGTTGGTACCTTAGTTCCCAGTGAAAGTCAAAGTCGCTCAGTCCTATCCAACTCTTTGTGACCCCATGGACTATACAGTCCATGGAATTCTCCAGGCCAGAATACTGGAACGGGGTAGCAGTTCCCTTCTCCAAGGGAATCTTCCCAATCTAGGGATCGAACCCAGGTCTCCCACATTGCAGGCAGATGCTTTACCAGCTGAGCCACAAGTGAAGCCCTTAGTTCCCAGACCAGGGATCAAACCGGGAACACCAGCGGTGAAAGCACCAAGTCCTAACCAGTAGGCAACCAGGGAATTCCCCAGGAAGCACTTATTATCCAAAAGTTACATCCAACCTTTACCTCTATAAAACAGTACATAAATGGACCAGGAAAGAGGCTTATCCTGATGAATATTTTAAAATCTTATCTAACTCACAGAGGTAAAAGCAAACATTGTTTTACTTCATTCAATTAATTTAATCAATACTTATTGATCATACACTACATGTCAGGCAAGAACAGTGGGGATAAGGCAGGGAACAAGTTCCTGCCCTCTTTGAACTTAAGATGCTAAGTTAGGGAGACAAACAAGTGTAACATGTAACGCACACAATACGGTGATTTGGTGCTATGGACAACAACAAAGCAGAAAAGCAAAACAGGGCAGCTGTTTCATACAGGCAAAGACCTGATAAAAAGTAAGGAAGGCGCCTTGCACATTTCTAGAAGAGAAGTACTACAGATTGAGGGAACAAAAAGTGCAAAGACTCAAATGTAGAAGTGTCCTTGGCACATGCTGTCCAAGCTTCCAGGAACCTTGTTAATAAATGCTTAATCTAATAGACTTGAAATAACTACTTAAATCCTTCACAATTCCCCTTTGATCACTTGGGTGTGTGTGTGCATGCACATGTGTGTATGTGAGAGAGAATCCATGTGCAAACCTTTTGTTCCAAAACCTAAAACAGTGGTCCTCAAACTGGAAGTCTTCAGACCAGCAGCCTTGGTGTCACCTAAGATCATGTTAGAAATGGAAATCTGTCTGAACAGCTCCTGAGGTGATTCTTATGCAAATTAAAGTTTGAAGAACACAGTACTAAAATCATCTAAAAACTCAATTACAGGTTTCCCAGCTAAAGCCATGATAAACATAACTGTGAGAACAAGCTTAACAACAAAATTAACAAATGCCATGCCACTTATATCAATTTTCAAAACTATCTACTTTATAGTATGAATTCTGTAAAATCAAACATAGAAGAGAAGTAAAACATAAAAAAGCATACTTCTGAATCTACTTTATTCCCAGTTAAAGACAACTTCTGCTTTATTGACTACACCAAAGCCTTTGACTGTGTGGATCATGACAAACTGCAGAAAATTCTTAAAGAGAAGGGAATACCAGACCATCTTAGTTGCCTCCTGAGAAATCTGTAAGCAGGTCAAGAACCAAGTTAGAACCAGAGATGGAACAATGGACTGATTCCAAATTGGAAAAGGACTATGTCAAAGCTGTATACTGTCACCCTACTTATTTAACTTATATGCAGAGTTCATCATGAGAAATGCCAGGCTGGATGAAGCACAAGCTGGAATCAAGATTACAGGGAGAAATATCAATAACCTCAGATATGCAGATGACACCACCCTTATGGCAGAAAGCAAAGAGGAACTGAAGAGCCTCTTGATGAAAGTGAAAGAGGAGAGTGAAAAAGTTGGCTTAAAACTCAACATTCAAAAAACTAAGATCACAGCATCTGGTCCCATAACTTCATGGCAAACAGACACGGAAACAATGGAAACAGTGAGAGACTTTATTTTTCTGGGCTCCAAAATCACTGCAGGTGGTGACTATAGCCATAAACTCAAAAGATGCCTGCTCCTTGAAAGAAAAGCTATGATCAATCTAGACATCATATAAAAAAGCAGAGACATTACTTTGCCAACAAAGGTCCATCTAGTCGAAACTATGATTTTTCCAGTAGTCACATACAGATGTGAGAGCTGGACCATAAAGAAGGCTGAACGCTGAAGAATTGATGCTTTTGAACTGTGGTATTGGAGAAGACTCTTGAGAGTCCCTTGGACTGCAAGGAGAGTAAATCAGTCCATCCTAAAGGAGATCAGTCCTGAATATTCCTTGGAAGGACTGATGCTGAAGCTTCAACACTTTGGCCAACTAATGAGAAGAACTGACTCATTGTTAAAGACCCTGATGCTGGGAAAGACTGAAGGCAGGAGAAGGGGATGACAGAGGATGAAATGGTTGGATGGCATCACCGACTCAATGGACCTGAGTCTGAGCAAGCTCCAGGAGCTGGTGATGGACAGGGAGGTCTGGCGTGCTGCAGTCCATGGGGTCGCAAAGAGTTGGACACAACTGAGCGACTGAACTGAACTGAAAGACTTAACACATTTATTTATAGTAAATAATCAACTACCAGATACTAGAAGTTTAAAGAACAGCTCCTGCATTGCTGGTGAATTCTTCACTGTCTGAGCCACCAAGGAAGCCCTAAAGAACTGCTAGAGAAAAGAAATCTCCTGATCACGCAGAGAACAAGGCAGACAGAGAGTAAGAAGCCCTATCTACCATACAGATTTGGAGAAGCACTTCCTTGGCTGGCAATTTTTATGAACTTCAGCCACTAATGGAAAGCAGAAAAAAAAGGCAGAGCTAGAAAAAGGTAAAAATCGTTTTCTTACCAAAGGTTTCTTTGACTGTATTACCAAATAAGAGCCTTCTTATTGAGATAAGGTTATTATTTCAATAACCTTTTCAAGAGTTATGTAGATAAGACATTTCAGGTCTTTCCAGGAATGGGGAAAATCAGATTCCCGTATGGACCCAGGAGAAAGAACGTTTTGTGATACAAAGATACTCTCTCTCTTTTTTTGGGGGGGGAGGGGGTGGCATGCAGCCTGGGTTCTTAGTTCCCTGACCAGGGACCAAATCCATAACCTCTTCAATGAAAGCTCAGAATCCTAATTACTGGACAGCCAGGGAATTCCCCGTCTTGTGATATTAAATTAAAAAACCTAACCTTGAAGGGGAAACACAAGTACATGGAGTAAAGGTCTGATAAGCAGTGAATACTCAAGCCCAACTTTACCAGAGTAGCTCTCTCTCCACTTTCAGAGGCTTCATTATAACTTGATGTAGTTTTCCTAAAGAAAAGCTTCTCTGATCCTTCAAATCTAGGACCATCACTCACTCACATGCACCAACAGTGCCCTGTACTTCCTAAGAGGAGGTGATCTGTCAAATGGGATGGTAATGACAATCTCTCACCTCCGCTTAGAGGATCAGCTCTGTGAAAGCAGCAACAGGTCTGTAGAGTGCAGATTAGCTGCCGCATGATTTTAGTTTATCTACGGATGCAATACTCAACCAACTTCTTATTCCCACATGTGATATGCTGTGGCAAGTTTAAAAAAAAAAAAGCACATCAGTAATCCTAGAATTCAAAAACTAAATAATACATTTGCTTGGTATAACAGTTTGTTTAAATATTTTCACTGCCATGCTAATAGCCCTTCCTCCAAAAAAACAATTTGTGAAACTATCCAAGAGCATGGGAAAATCAAACCATCCTTTGGAATGATAAATAACAGAAAGCCAACTAAATGAAGAGAAGCAGACAAGTCAAAGAAAAAAATTAATGAATGGCTTAGGAAAAGCAACAAAACAGAGTATTAAAATCTTAAACATACTTCTTGTAGCCCCAAAGCAAAGTCTACATTAGATGATCCTAAGTAATGAAGCTGAATTCAAGGATTATAGGAGCAAAACTTTAAACCAAGACGGGTTACAATGACTGGGTTTCTCCAGAACTAACGATTCTTTATTTTGTTGTGGCAAACAAACCACAACAAAAACCTTATCAAGATGCCACTGAGATTTAGAACAAGTACTCAGTTTGGGGGCCAGAAGTAAATTCAATTCAATACTATACACTTATATTAAGTACATTCAATCTGTAAGGTACTGTGACTGCATTATGTGAGATGTTGGACTGTGAAGAAAGCTGAGTGCTGAAGAATTGATGCTTTTGAACTGTGGTGTTGGAGAAGACTCTTGAGAGTCCCTTGGACTGCAAGGAGATCCAACCAGTCCATTCTGAAGGAGATCGGCCCTGGGATTTCTTTGGAGGGAATGATGCTGAAGCTGAAACTCCAGTACTTTGGCCACCTCATGCAAAGAGTTGACTCATTGAAAAAGACTCTGATGCTGGGAGGGATTAGGGGCAGGAGGAGAAGGGGACGACAGAGGATGAGATGGCTGGATGGCATCGCTGACTCGATGGATATAAGTCTGAGTGAACTCCGGGAGATAGTGATGGACAGGGAAGACTGGCGTGCTGCGATTCACGAGGTCGCAAAGAGTCGGACACGACTGAGGGACTGAACTGAACTGAACTGTGACTACATTAGCTTTTCGAATTATATTGAACCTGAGTTCAAGGGTTAATGAAAGAAGGCTGAGGTAGGGCATAAGGCTCTTTTACAATCCAAACACAGAACTCATTTGTAATGAAAAAGAAATTCTTTGCCTATGTATCTTCTCATCAATTTGCAATCTCAGAATAAGCAGAGACACTCTCCTTATCAGCACTACATAGCCTTCCTTCTTCTTAGATCTCGCTCTGTTCCTACTAGTTTTCTTGATTTCAGTCCTACTCAACTCTTTTCCTCACATTATCCTCTATTAAACAGTAGAATTCAGATTATAAAATCTCTTTTCTCCATAAACTTTACCGGATCTCTCACTATAAATATCAAACAATCTTCAGTTTGAAGATTCTGGGGCCCTATTCTCCCAGAAAACACTGTTGTTTTTATTTTTATCTGCTCTTTGGGCTATATTTTGCTGAAGTTTGCCAATGACCCTAAGTTTTCTTCCAGGGGTCTGTGAACTCTCTCCTTACTCCCTCGGCTCTCATGTCACTAGTCTTCCCTTTCCACTCTTTTTGAAAGTTTCATTTCAAATAGACTTCCTAATCAGTTTTCCCCTTGCTCCATCCAACCCCAAGTGAAGAACAAGGGCTAAGAACCAAAGACTTCATGTGAGACTTGAATATCTAATTATAAAATATCTTTAGCATTAAATAGTAAAAACCTAAATGCTACTCTAAATCTTTCAGTTATTTCCAGTTTTTAATACATCCATTCTTATATTACTTACTTCAAAAATGTATCTATTAGAAAGCACTCAAATTCTGATGCAGTAATACTGAATCTGATTTCAATAATCTGAATTTAACCCAAGCTGTTATTTGTCACATTTTACAACCTATAGTTAAGCTTTCCCTAGCCAACAAGTCTAAACCTTTCCAGCCACGTAAATGGATTTCCATCCATTCTTTATACGTTTCATTTCTCTTTTCAAAGTCAAGTTCAGTTCATTCACTCAGTCGTGTCCAATTCTTTGCAACCCCATGAACTGCAACACACCAGGCCTCCCTGTCCATCACCAGCTCCCGGAGTCCACCCAAACCCATGTCCATCGAGTTGATCATGCCATCCAACCATCTCATTCTCTGTCGTCCCCTTCTCCTTCTCTCAATCTTTCCCAGCATCAGAGTCTTTTCCAGTGAGTCAGCTCTTCGTATTAGGTGTCAAGAGATTAAGTCAAAAAACATGAGCATGCATTATTCTAGCTAAAAAAAATTTTAAACTATAGCTGGCCACAATTTTCAACCTCCTTTAAGGCTCTTTAACACTAATTCAGGTAGGAGAAACATGACCTGGCTTAGTTTCTTATTTTTAGAGATTCATATTACAGAAGTAGAATTAATAGATAAGTAACAGTAATCTAACAACAAGGGCAAGAAAAGGATTCCCTAAGACCTTCCAAATCAGCAACAGGAGACCCAATAAAATCCTAAGGCAATTTAACCCACTGCAAGTTATCCCAAAAAGATACTGTCACTTTCCTTTCACAATCTATTTGGAAACTGGATGTAAAAGTGTATTAAGTCACAAGCAAATGGGCAGGGAAACTGAAATATATTTAGACAGAAGAGGCATTCTATCACTCTGTTTCAAACAGTAAATATAGTAAATTGTATCTGGTGGCAAAACTTTTCAACTGGGCTTCCCAACAAAGAATCGTTCAAAAATATATACAACCATGACCATAAGCTAAGTAGCTACAAGTAAAACGTTTTTGAAAATACAAGGTCATTAACATTACATCTTTCCAATAATATTTTGTGCCTAATGAAATGGTTTTAATTAGTGACATCAGACCATTTTATTTCAAACTAATAGGTAATTGCCTCAAAGGGCTTTCCAGGAAAGAGAGACATCTGGGCTTTTTTTGTCATGAAAAAAATTGGTGAGTAAATTGATAAAACCATTTCACAAGGGCTTCTCATCACAAACAAAATTTTCTACTATGCACTAAAAAGTATGTGGATTTATTTTCCTATGAGGAAAATGTTAAAAATAATATACTTTTAAATAGTTTATGACTGTTTAAAGGTTTGGCCTCATACTCAGAAAACAAGTCGTAAAATCCAATAGAAGCCTATAAAAGACTGAATTTGGTTATATAAAAGAAAGATACCTCTATTAATCAGAGACTAAACATTTAAATCAAAAGATTCTATTTAACCACAACAGTTTCCAATGAGTCCTTACTATATATGCCAGGCCCAGTTCTAAGAGCTTTACTTACATTATCTCACTCAACCCCTCACAACAGATTTCCACTTTACAGATGAGTAAATTAAGCACAGAGAACTTTCCAAGTCCTGGCAGAACAAGGATTCAAACCCAGATGCTCTGAGTGGATTACAGCACTTTTTTCTAACAACTATGTCCATTTGTTTTCGCTGACAGTATTAATTAAACATCTAGGATAAAGCAAATAAAGATAAAAGTCAAAACAACTCGAGGATTTCTGGGATGAGTTATGTATTCAATCTTTCAATATCCCTCCCTTTCACAACTGAGAATGCTCTTCAGCCATCCAATACCAAGCAGGACATAATTATCTGGGACAAAATATCATACAGATGCTACCAAAACAGCAGAAAACCACACAATCTTATAAACCAATGTTAGGCAAACCATAGTCTGTGGCCCAGATTCAGCCCTCAGCCTGTTTTCATACAGGCCTCAAGCTAAGAATGACTTTTACATTTTTTATAGTTATAAAACAAAGAACATGCAGGAACAAAACCTAAAGTATTTACTATCTGGCCCTTTACAGAAGAACTTTATAGACTCCTGATCTAAGCTACTGAATAGATAAAGAAGCTTTCGACGCTCCCTGCCTCCAAAAAAATAGCTAAATGCAGAAACTGGCTTGAAGGACGAACTGCCTCTAGGAAGATAAAATGAGTGGATTCCCTTAGCTCCAAACCAGAAGACAAAACCTCTGAAGCACACCCGGCAAAAAAGGACAAAAATAAGTAGCCCTCCTCTCACCAGGAGGTGGCAGTAGATTCTTCAAGAGGCCCATGGGCGCAAGCTTTTTGTGGCGGCTATTAAAAAACCAGCTTGACCTCTCCAGAGCTCACTTTCTGGACCTGACAATCTGCACAAAAAGGAAATGGGAAAGGAGATTGAACAGGCAACAAGAACTAACCACATACTCTTTAGGGACCTGTTCACTTCCACTAGAAAAATGATACCATTTCCTAAATGCATCTGGGCTAAGAGTTAAGGGGTAGGGAAGAAGGCAGGTGAAAATGATCAAATTAATCATTTAGTCCTGTTTGTCACATTCACTTAAGTTACCACCCTTCAGTTAGTTAACTGACAATGAATTTTTCTCTCCACAACTTCAAGCAAGATGTCATTTTAAAGATCAGAAGTTAAAAGGAAAAAATGTAAACTTTAGATATACCTCAGCAGAGCTAAACCAGAGTCAAAACAGGAAATTGCAAGTCAGTGGAACACATGCAAAAGTCACAGGTACTGCGTTGACTACACAAGCCAGTTATCCTGACAAGTAATGGCAAAGGCCCACTAACTGAGCCAGATCTCTCATTCTTTCAGTCCTCAACTGCACAACCAAAAAACTTCTGTTTTTGCCCAGAAACCAGTGGACATTTAATCAAAATACATTAGTATAAAACATGCCACGTCATGAAGCGCCATGCTATTCATGATGACTCAGCAGCTGCTGCTAAACAGAGGTGACAGCCTAGGATAGCTGACAGCAAGCAGGTGGTCTACAAGTTCACAGAAGTTTTGGTAAGGACTGAAGAACATCCTTATTTTAAGATTTTTTTAAAAAATCCTCAAATTAAATATTCTTTTGTACATGCCTGGATACTTTTCTTTGGTAGTAACTGCCAATACTAACTGTTGTTGTTCAGTGGCAAGTCATGTCCAACTCTGCAACCCTGTGGACTGCAGCACGCCAGGCTCCCGTTCTTCAGTACCTCCCGGAGTTTGCTCAAACTCAAGTCCAATGAGTCAGTGAGTCATGCTATCCAACCATATTAGCCAATACTAATACCTGCAGAGTTGATTAAGAAACTCCCAAACACCTTTAATCTCAATTCAAAAGCTACAAGTGTACTTTTTCAATTAAATGGCTGTGGCAAAAAGCTGAATACTTTAAACAGGGGGAAATGATAAACTACCAAACTTTAAAATAAAACTGCACAGTCTGAAATCATATCAGCTCTAAGACAATTTGGATCACAAGTGTTATGCTGTTAAGGCATCATCTCCCTCAAACTAGGTTTTTATCCAAGTATATTTAAAAATAAGGTGTGACTTTGGCTTTTGCCACCTGGAATATACGAGCTCCTTTCTAAACTCTGTCCAGACCATCCAATGATCTGTATTTACATTTCAATTTTTATGTACTAACTTTCTAAGGAAAGCACTCAGGCATTTTTCAGAAAAACCAGAAAGCACATGTGTCAAACTTTCTCGCAACAAAAGGATTAGGTTAAAGGGGCAGGCTTGTGACCTAAATTCTAATCCTGCTCCTCACAAAGAAAATTTGAAAACCAAGCCTATCTGGGGGAACAGTGGTGGGAGGTGATAGTAGCCAAAACTTGTAACCATTAGTAGAGAGCTACCTAATATTATAAACTACAAATTTCACTATTAAGAAACTTCTCCCAAATCTTTACTTTTAAAATTGTTTTTAATGATACAATTTAACAACAGCACCAAACATGTTTAACTGTTAAATATTTATCATCATCCGGAATAAAGCAATCTAGAAGTCTACCTTTATAGTATGCAACAAGTTATCAGACCCTTTTGCTATATTCTTTTTTATAATAGGTTTAAGGCCCACACTCACTTCCTACCTTACTATCAGTGTAAAGTTTTATAAGTGACTTTTATTAGGTGGTTTTCAACATTTTCCCACTCAATCCCCCGTTAACAAGCAAAACTTAAAATACTGAACTTTCTCAGAATCAAATGTCTGAGGATAAACTCGTATTTTTATAATTTCAAACACCGACGAGTGCATCAGGTGGTTAAATTTCAAGACCACCAACATTCCTGTAGTGTCGAAAGTACCTAAACTTCTAAAATACCCACTGCAATATTAAAATATTTTGTGCATGAGATCAGAACTGGAGTCCCAGTCAACTGTGCATAATGGCCAATTCTAGTCTCCAAAATAAAACGCGCGGGTGTGTGGGGAGTGGGGGGAGGAAAGGTTGGACAAAAGTGGGGAGGGAAGAGTCTCGCGACGGAAAAAAAGACGTAAGTGCGGAGAGGGACTTTCAAAATGCCCCAGTGCCACGAACCATATCCCGGTTGAAGAAAAAAATAAAAAATAAGCCACGGCTCTTAGATCGGGAGGGCCACGGGGAGATGGAGAATTTAAAGGATGGAGAATAAGTTATTCCACTTTCCCTGTAACAGCGCCCCCGCCAAGCCCCAGGTAGGTACCCTGGCGGGGTGAGGATCAGAGTCCTTGGGGCAGCCCCGCTCCCCGCACGCCCTGAAACGCGGGAGACTAGAAATCTGCAGGCGGCGGGGGGCGGGGGTTGGCCCTCCCAGGCACAGCTTTTTTCCTTTTTCCCTTGAGGGACATGAGTAATTAACCACCCCCCTCCTCCAAGCTCTTAATCCCCGCCGGAAAAAAAAGGGGGGGGGGCAGAATTCTGGGCCCACCGTGGGCCTTGGACTTGTGTTCCCGCCCTGGCCCAGGCCCGGGGAAAGCCCCGGGGCGGAGAGGGCCAGGGTGCGGGGCGGGGGTGGTGGTGGAGAGAGGAGGCCGAGCCACACGTGTGCGCTGCAGGGCTGGCCGGCCTCAAGCCCACTTCCCGTCGCCGCCCCGGCGGCCTCGGCTCCCGCCGCCTCGCCCGGGGCCTCCCGGACGCTCCACGTGGGGCGCCAGGGCCGCCCCCCTGCCCCCCTCGCCGCCCCGAGGGCCCGCGCAGGGGCCCCCTCACACAGGGCGCCGGGGCTCCCTTACCTGGTGCTGCGGTCGCCCCTGCTGGTAAGGCTTCATTGGGCCCTGGTGGCAACGCCGCGTCCGGATCTTGCCGCCGCCGCCCCCTCCTCTGCCTCCGGCTCCCGAGGCCATGGCGGAGCCTCCGCGGCTTCCCCCTCCGGGGCGGGAGAGGCAGAGGCGGCCTCAGAGGACCCCCGTCCCCCGCCTCGCCTCGCCCGGCCCCAGCCCCCAAGAGTCCGCCCGCGCTGCCCTCACAGCGGGGGCCAAGGCCCACCAGGAACTGCGGGGCGGCGAGCAGGAGCCGAGAAGAGAATGCGCACTGGCGGCAGCGAGGTGGGGGGGGGCGGGGGGGAGGCCACAGAGGCCGAGGAGCTGGCTCTCCGGTCCCGCAGGCTCCCGCGGACCCCCGCCTCTGTGTGTGTCACCGTCTCTATGGAGATTTCCCCCGCAGAGGACAACGCGAGCGGCCCCCGGCGCTGCTCGGGCCTAACTCGGCCGCCGGCTGATGGGGATTCTTCTTCCGCACGCCCCAGCCGTGTAGCTGCCGCAGTTGAAGCCGTCGGCGCCGCCCGCCTACCCCTCCCCTTTGCGCACAGCGCCCGCCCCGCCGCCGCCGCCGCCGCCGTCGTCGTCGTCGTCGTCGTCGCCGTCGTCCCTGCAGTCGCCGCTGTTGCGTCTATTGCCGCTGCTAAGGCCGCCGCTGCGGTCGCGAGCCAGAACACCGTCACTCGTCGGCGCCCGGCGAGCCTGCGTCATCACGCTGCGACCGGCTGATAGGCGAGGAAGGAAGGGCTGGTCGAGCCCGCGCTCTCGGCCGCGCAGGCCGCTGGGAAATGTAGTTAACGCGGGAAGGCGAATTCTCGGAAAGGACGCGGAAGGAGAGAGGCACGGTTTGCCGCAGAGGCACAAAGCCAGAAGGGTTCTGTTCCTTTTCCTGTGCTCGGCTATAAACGTAGACTTTGAAAGACGCATTTAACACAGCAGCAGTAACCTCCTTCTTACTCTCCTCCTTCCTCGTGGTTGGTAAAGAGGACAGAAAGTGAGCAGATAGTTAAATCAGACAGGAGCGAACATTATCTTATAAAAAGAAAAAAACTGGTTGAAAAAACAATGTTCATGATCTTTAAGCCTAAAGCAGAATTAGAAAAACATACAGTGCCATTAATGTTCCATTGTTACATAAGAGCTGTTGTCAAAGAAGGAAAATTCTGGTTCCACCACTCTAGTTTGACCTTGGATAAGTCAAAACCTTCCTTCTCCCTATAAAATGGGAACTTTAATATCCACCTTATAGAGCTGTTGTGATCATACGAGTGGAGCACTTCCTAGTATCTGGGAAATGCACTAAATGAGTACAATGACTACCTACAGCAGTCAGCTCACAGGAGAGGTAAAGGATATATTAGCAGTAATAAAACTGTACATATATTTGCCCCAAATAGAAGACATATTTAGGAAAGGGAGTAAGCGAGCTAGGCTCAAACACTGAATCCACAAAGTATTGTTATTTTAAGAGTTGACCATTAAAAAGATCTTGGTGATCAGGTGATCTAGACCTCATTCAACAGACAAGACAGGGGTCCAGAGAATTTAGGTGGCATATTGGAGGACTCTTAGCTGGGCAGACAAAGCCGAGACTATAACTCAACTCTTCTGTAAGTGTTCAAACAAAGTAACCAAATGATTAGCAAGAAAATCCACTACTGTGAAAACATAGGCTTAATGGTCCATTTGGCTTCCCTGGTAGCTCACACAGTAAAGGATCTGCCTGCAATGCAGATGACCAGGGTTCAGTCCATGGGTGGGGAAGATCCCCTGGAGAAGGAAATGGCTACCCACTTCAGTATTCTTGCCTGAAGAATTTCACGGACAGGAACTGGAGGGCTACAGTCCAAGGGGTCTCCAAGAGCCAGACATGACTATGCAGACAGACACACACTTAATTTTAAATCTATCACTTAGTAGATACGTAGCCTTGGGGAAGTTACCCGTCTCCTTAGTTTCAATTTCCTCATCTACAAATAGAATGAGTATTAACAAATTGGCGGGTTTGATGAAAGGATTTATATATATAGTTCATAAAAACTGCTTAGAAAGCATCTAATAGCATCCAATTATCAGATACAAATAATTAACTGTAAGACTGTTAAACCAAACTACCACCAAACTGCATGATTCCAAACACTATATAAATCATATCAGTCAAAATGTGAAGCCGAACCTACAGTACCTTGAAATTTGTAGTACCTTCTAACACCTAAGGAACCATGCCATATTTTTTTTTAAGTCTTTATTGAATTTGCTACAATATTGCTTCTGTTTTATGTTTTTTAGGCTACAAGCCATGTGGGAATCTTAGCTCCCTGACCAGGGATCGAACCTGCACCCTCTGAACTGGAAGGTGAAGTCTTAACCACTGAACCACCAGGGAAGTCCCAGGAACCTTGCCATATCAAGCATAGGTTTACAGGACAAATGGCATCTATGACTAAAACCACCAAGACTATAAAAATTTCCCAAATATGATGGACAAAATTAATCTACCTCCTTTTCGTGCGTCAGTGTCTTCCCCCTAAAGCACTCTCTTCCCCCTAAATCTCTTCCTCCTAAAGCACTTCATCTTTCTTCAACACAATTGTTTGTCTTCAAGACTCTTAGCTAGGAATGTGACAAGCAGAGTAAAGTAATTCATAATAAACTAACTTCTAGGAAAGATGTGTTCAGTTGCTCAGTCATGTCCGACTCTTGGCGACCCCATGGACTGCAGCATGCCAGGCCTCCCTGTCCATCACCAACTCCCAGAGTTTACTCAAATTCTTGTCCATTGAGTCGGTGATGCCATCCAACAAAATCATCCTCTGTTGTCCCCTTCTCCTCCTGCCTTCAGTCTTTCCCAGCATCAGGATCTTTTCAAATGAATCAGTTTTTCGCATCAGGTAGCCAAAGTATTGGAGTTTCAGCTTCAACATCAGTCCTTCCAATGAAAGACACGTACCTGAATCTTTAATTGCACTACACATATAAGAGATTGAACGTATCCACATCCCATTTACCCTTTTCACCCTACCAAACTCAAGATTTCTAGCACAGGAGATTGGCTGGGACTCAAAAATTATTCCTTTGTTAGGGGCTTGTTATTTGGTGTATAGGACAGCATTCCTGGGTTTTCCCAAATGGTGAAGTGGTAAAGAATCCACCTGCTAATGCAGGGGACATAAATGACATGGGGTTGATCTCTGAGTTGGGAAGATCCCCTGGGGTAGGAAATGGCAACTCGCTCCAGTATTCTTGCCTGGAAAATTCCATGGGCAGAGGAACCTGGCAGGCTACAGTTCACTGGATCCCAAAGAGTCAGACATGACTGAGTGAACACACACACATGTGCACACAGCATTCCTATCCCAGCTCTGAAAGAAAAGGACATGCAAAGAATGGGGATAAATTCAGATAAAACTTCACGATATAAGATTAGCAGGATTTAGGGAGATAAATCCACATTCCTCTTTAGCCTTGATCTTAATTATTTACCTCATTTTATGATAAGTTTTTGAAGTTGAGCAAATGTAAGGGAGCAATAATGCATTAGTCCCGACTCAGGTAACTGAGTTATTGGCAACTTTTCCAAGCTTGAGAAGGAATAAGAAACAAAAAGAAATCTGTATTTTTTTTTAGAAATCTAAATTTCTCACTGCCTGATTTTACCCAGAAATAGTCGCAGCCTCAACTATGGGATGAAATAATTTCTTACTCATAATTTGAGATTCTAAACTAACATTGTTTCTGTGCTGAAATTCAGTTTGGAGTCACAAATCAACAAATCTAGAATTCTTCACATATTTTTGGTACAGAACTTATTGTTCAGTTAGGAATTACTAGAAGTAGAATGAATTATAACAAATATTCTGATTATGAAACAAAAATTTGCCCACCTCCAAACATACAAATAATTATTGAACATTTCTCTAAGAGATACTCTATGTAAATTGGGGAAAATATCAAATGTCATGGAATAATAATAGGGATTCCTGAATTCCTTCTAGCTGTATTAGGAATTAAGTTTAGGGGGAAGGGAATAGTTATTATTTCATACTTTCAATTAAGCAATTTCTAAAAATGATAAAATTTAATCTCTATAAAACCTATGATATTCTGTAGTTCACAGAATTGGAAGCTATCTCTTGTAGATTGTCTGTTTTAAAGTAGCTATCTTCTTTAATCATCCCTTATTCATAACTTCTATTCTCATCAGTCTTTTGGGCTAGACAAAACTGAAATGGCTCTGAGAAGTGATCTTATATTTTGGGTTGTTTCACTGCTGCTGATGCTGCTAAGTCGCTTCAGTCGTGTTCGACTCTGTGCGACCCCACAGACGGCAGCCCACCAGGCTCCTCCGTCCCTGGGATTCTCCAGGCAAGAACACTGGAGTGGGTTGCCATTTCCTTCTCCGATGCATGAAAGTGAAAAGTGAAAGTGAAGTCGCTCAGTCGTGTCTGACTCTTAGCGACCCCATGGACTGCAGCCTACCAGGCTCCTCAGTCCATGGAGTTTCCAGGCAAGAGTACTAGAGTGGGATGCCATTGCCTTCTCCAGGGTTGTTTCACTGGGTGTATTTTATTAGAAACTAATTTCTCGCCTACTAGGTTTTAAACTTCAGGTTTTTTTCCCTCACTGCTATAATCTGAACACATAGAACAGTGTTGACACATACCAGCAACTCTACATATACTGTGGTTCATTTGCCCAAAATCCGATTATGACCAATGCCAACTGTTTCCATCTTATTGTAATAAATACAATGACGAATACAGCTAAACTACTTTCTATAATCTTCCCTAGCTTGCATACATTCTTTTTCAGTATACCATAACACATTAATATTTCTCAAATTCATTCATTTACTCATGATAAAGCATTCATGAACATTATGAACAGATTCCTATGAAAAAGTTATGCAGGAATTATTATCCTCTTACCTTTGCCAGCACTCTGTCGTTTTTGTAGCCAATTTAGGAAGCTACCTGCTACTTAAGTTTGGGTTTGTTTTTTTTTAAGATTTTTTTTTTTCCATTTCAGTGGAGAATTCCACACTTTAGAAATTTCTATCTCTGATGGCCTTCACATTGACTAAAATGTTTAGTTCCTCAGTTCAGTTCAGTCACTCAGTCGTGTCCGACTCCTTGAGAGCCCATGAATCGTGCCAGGCCTCCCTGTCCATCACCATCTCCCGGAGTTCACCCAAACCCACGTCCATCGAGTCGGTGATGCCATCCAGCTATCTCATCCTCTGTCGTCCCCTTTTCTGCCTGCCCCCAATCCCTCCCAGCATCAAAATCTTTTCCAATGAGTCAACTCTTTGTATGAGGTAGCCAAAGTACTGGAGTTTCAGCTTTAGCATTATTCCTTCCAAAGAACACCCAGGGCTGATCTCCTTCAGAAAGGACTGGTTGGATCTCCTTGCAGTCCAAGGGACTCTCAAGAGTCTTCTCCTAATACTGTCTTATTGCATAATGAGAATATATATTTCCCAAGTGTATGATATGATAGCCATTGGAAAGACAAGACTCAAATAGCTAGCTTAGGATCATCTGGAAATTACAGGATTCCCATCATGGCATGCGATATGAGGATATATTGAAGGAAGGGAGTAAAGAGTACATCAACAGGGGCATTTGACTGTGAAGGGCACTGTACAATAGACCTCCAAATCACAGAGAGAAGCCATGTTAGGAATATCAGTAGAATTCAATGTGTTTGTTTCTATGAAAGATAAAGGGGGAAAAAATAACTGCTCTTCATATTCAGATCGAGTGGCAGAAACGGAAACAAAATACCGAAGGATAGGAATTCCTTCTCAATTAGTTGAGAACAAAAATTAGAACTTTACTTTTCTTAAATCTGGATCCAGTTTTTTTTCAGCCAAAACAGATGGTGTATTGGAAGAAATCTTAATTTATGACAAGCCTATTACTACGAGGGTCCCTCTCTCCCAAGAAATGTCTTTATTTTTCCTCATAGAATATGGTATCTGTCTGCAAATTATAAATTAACAAATAGATTGCTGACCTTTCTTTAGGGATAAAAAATATCCACCAATTATAAATGAAATACAATTTGGTCTACACCCAACGAGGATTTAAAAAAAAAAAAAACAGCATTTCTATCTTTTTCAAATGGCAAGAGAATTCTAGCCAAAGGAGTATTTAGAAATGACAATTATAAGAAGTTAGAAAGGTATATATTTAGCCTACCTACACAAAATGTGGTATTTGCTATGACATGTATTGAAGCAATTTATTTTATTGAGAGTAATTTTAGATCTCTATGATATTCCACAGATATTTCTATGTGATAATTATTACCAAGCATTTTATTAGATAGAAAAATAAGGTTAAACTAGTGGGGATTTTTTTCCAAATGTATTGTGATGATTATAATGAACTTCAATCTCAGAGGGAGAAACTCAAAAAAGGGATTGGAATTCTACAAAGGTATTGGAGTTTCTGTCTGTATCTCAGGGACAGAGAGATCGCAGCATCAGGAAGATATTTAAAGATGTACGTTATTATACTCTCATTAACTTACTGTGTTCTCTGGCTTTGGGGAGTAAAGTAATACTTAAGACTAAACAAATTAATATAATCAAATTTTGATTAACTATCTATATCACTTAATTTCAACATGCCAGTTAAGATATTTTTTTCTTCCTGACTGCATATGTCAATGTATAGTAGTCTTTAGCATATACGTGTTTATGTATCTTCCATTAAAGTTGAAGCCACATTTTAAATTCATCAATGCTAAACGGAAATCTAGTTTTACTGAATGAAATAACTAAATTCAGGAAGACCAGTCCCATCCTAATATTTAAGACAGGTGATGAATCAACAAAGATTAAACATACATTGACCTATAGGCAAAAAGTAAACTAGGACAAACAACTGAGATCAAGGCTAAAGAAGGATATAGATATGTATAAACAATTTATGAACACAATCTAAACATTAACACTTATTAAGAACCTATAACATCCCACTCCAGTATTCTTGCCTGGATAATCCCATGGACAGAGGAGCCTGGCTAACTGCAGTCCATGGAGTTGCAAAGCGGTGCACACAACTCTAAGCACACACACACTAAGTGTTCATTTCGAATCTGAGCATTTAGTATATATGTCCTTGTATAAAACATTAAACCACCTCTGTCCATGTAGTACATTATACTTTATCATCTTAATGAATTCCCTTAAAACTTATTGTATTGTGCTCTTTTAACCACTGGTACATAACACTAATAATTCACCTCCAAATTCTACATTCTAAATTCTAAACACCTGCTGCTGAATTCATCCAATGCAATAAATCTAATGGCTTATTTTAAGTTTTTAAATATAATTCCTTAGTTACATTAGAAAACTGGATTCATTATTAAAGTTGCAATCCATGTAAAACTATAACGTTTGCAAAATTCAGTTTGCTCACACTGAGACCAAGCTTTTTTATTTTTAAAAAGCATTTGTAGAGGATGCTGGAATTTAATAGATTTATTTAGACCACTTTTCAAGAACAGTCTACTAATTTTTGTGTTAACAACCCTACTATTCACGTCACCACCACCCCCATCACCAGAAAGGCACAACCTCCCCATCTTAAGGGTGTCTCTGGCTACTCAGGGGCTAACAACACGGTTCCTTGGGAGCTTGTTAGAATAAAGGATCATCCCAGGCCTGCTTAATCAGAATCTGCCTTTCAACAAGGTCTCCAGGTGATTCGTATGCACAGAACATCTGAGAAGCAGCACTGTTTTAAGAATTAACCACGCTACAGAAGTCATAAAGCCCATCTGAAATGTTAGCAGTCTTTGAGACTAAACATTAGATATAAAATATACTTGAGCACTTAATTCTAAGAGGGAATATTCTTGGTACTAGGTGAGCGTCTAATATCTAAAATGCTGTATAAAAGGTCAAGCAACATGGAGTAAAATCTTTATAGATATCACTTTCCTAAACTGTCAGGACAGGAATGATGGCAGCTTTCTGCTTAACAAATCATAAAAGCAATTCTATAATTACCTACTAATAGCCTGATCTCTTACATAGGTGCTCTGAAGTCAAAACAAAATTCAAATACAGTGCTTCTCCAAAAATTACTTCTGGGAAAAAAAAAAAAAAACAGTGGATTTTTAGACTAAATATTCC
Source organism: Neotragus moschatus (assembly GCA_006410615.1). Classification (NCBI taxonomy): domain Eukaryota; kingdom Metazoa; phylum Chordata; class Mammalia; order Artiodactyla; family Bovidae; genus Neotragus; species Neotragus moschatus. Next base: position 1,351,024 of record SJYA01002928.1, read on the forward strand.
TTCCCTGATATTAGTCATCAAAAGTATTCTTTGCACAACATACCTATAGCTCTTAACTCTCACAACAGAGAAGGCCTAAAAAGTTGTGAAATACAAGAAACGAAAAATCGTTTTTTAAAGGGCTCACACACACCTCCCCTCATATAGGCCAAATGTAAGTACATTTGTTCATAAGAACACTTACGCATCAAAACATCAAGATAATGGAATATAACCGAAGTTTCTGCGAAGAGCAGGCTGAGGAATCCCCGCTCGCCATTAGCCTCCAGCCAGCTATTTAAGTAAGAGTTGATGAACCAGCAGCTTGAAGCACATGTAGATTTTTTCCCCCCTCTTATTTAACATTTGTTACATTTCATCTTTACCATGAGGTGGGCAGAAATGAAAAATTAAGCATTTTTAATTTTCATTAGCAGCTTTTTTCCAAAGGAAGCTAGACTATTAGCTGAAATGAAATTCTGGATTTAGTACATTCTTACTGTCTATAATACTACCATAAGTAGCAGAGCTGGTTCAACTGACCAAACATAATGGTTAACGAGATGATTTTAAATCCAGTACCTATAACCCACGGCCTGTCTTCAATTTATCTCACCTTGTTTGGGTTCATTATAAGGAAAAGAGGATACCACAAGTCAGCACAAATGTGGTTCTTCAAAACCAAAAATCAAAAAGAACTCATCCAACATTCTCCAAAGCAAATATGAGTGGAGTTATACTATTCTACATACAATATTGAGTCGGCAGAATTGCCAAACAGAAGGCAACTCTGCAGCCATGGAGCAAAGCTGGTTAAACAGACCTATCTCTGATTTGGGAAAGGTAAGGCCTACGAAGGTCTGGATTCAGAATTAGAACATCAAAGCACATCCGAAGTCTCCCCCGAGGACCTCACCAAGCCAACGCACAGCTTCTACCAGCCATGACGAGATCCAAGCCACAACTTGACACTTTAGCGCTTTTTCACTTGTGTGGTCCTCATATCTTACCCTTTCTGTGAGTCAGCACGTAACTCCTAAGCACTTAGTATTAGAAGCACCTGCTCTTAGGCTCATGGCTTTCTGCTGAGGTGCTGGGATCAATGCGTGGTCTTAGCTTTGTGGCTGCTAATGTGAGAGTATAACCCCCTTTTCTTCCTGACTAGGTAGTGCCATGCGGAACAGCAGTTACTCTGTAAACTGGTAGAGAGGACACAAATCTACAAAAGGCCACTAGGAGCAGACGGTTGGAAAGGAAAAGCCATTTTTCTGTTTTCCCTGCCGCCTCCTGTGCCCAGGCCTCTCCTTCCTCTCATCATCGGGGCCTCACCTTTGCTCCACTTCCTCAGATAACCGCTTCTTTTTCTCAAGGTTTGCTTTGAGTTTCCTTTGCTCTATCATTAACTTTGAAACAGCATTTTTAGAAAAGTCTGTAAGACCGAGATGGAAAAAAGGTACAATAGTTCTTAAAAGCTTTCTAAGTTCAAGCTAAGGAAATCTACAGTGGTACATCAGATCGAAACAAGCCAAGTCAGATCCTTTGATTAGATTTTTTTTCAGCAACTTTCACTAACAACTTCCTACCTGTCCCAGCAGTATAGGGAAAAAAAGGGGGGGAAATGTTTAAGGGGTGATGTAAGAGAGCAGAAGGGAGGGCTGAGGAGAGAAAGGGGAGAGCAAATTGTGAATTCTGATAGTCACGACAAGCAATTTCTGAAAACTCGCCGTCAAGAGCTCTGCTAGGTCCGAAGCTGACCTGAACTCACCTTTCGTGGGTTGACCCTCTTCAAATCAGTCTTCGGAATCTACATTGACTCCTCATTGATCCAAATTCAAACGCTATAAAATAAATGAAGGAGAGATGAGGGGCACCTTGCAAGAATGGTGCTTCGGACGTGCAGAGGATCACTTACTAGTGTCGTAAATAATGAAGGACTGATAAATAATACATTAGAAAGAAAAGACCCTCTGTATTGCCACATCATGGTGTCCTGAGTTCCATATCCAGAGTACCAGGTGCAAATTGGCTACATGTTTACTAGAAGGCTGAATGCATATTCACAGAGCTTTTGCAGTTCGTTATTTCCCTCAACCACTTTTATATGAAGCAATTTTTTTCAGTGTATTTCAAAAATACTTTACAATCTGTAAAAATAATTTATTATTATTAAAGCACCTCTAAACTCCCCTTTCTTTTTCTTTATGTCCCTCGTGGCTCAGAGAGTAAAGAATCCACCTGCAATGTGGGAGACCTGGGTTCCATCCCTGGGTTAGGAAGTTCCCCTGGAGGAGGGCATGGCAACCCACTCCAGTATTCTTGCCTGGAGAATCCACATGGACAGAGGAGCCTGGTGGGCTACAGTCCATGGGGTCGCAAAGAGTCAGACACACTGAGCAACTAAGTAAGCACACTTTTTTCCCTCTCTTTTTAAAAAAAAATTAATTAATTTTAATTAGAGGCTAATAACTTTACAGTATTGTGGCGGTTTTTGCCATACACTGACATGAATCAACCACGGGTGTACTTGTGTCTCGCATCCCGAATCCCCCTCCCACCTCCTTCCCCAACCCATCCTGCAGGGTTGTCCCAGTGCACTGGCTTTGAGTGCCCTGTTTCATATGTCGAACTTGGGCTGGTGATCTATTTCACACATGGTAATATACATGTTTCAGTGCTATTCTCTCAAATCACCCCACCCTTGCCTTCTCCCACAGAGTCCAAAAGTCTGTTCTTTATATCTGTAAGCACAAATTTTTTGGCTTTTAGAATCTTAGTTCCTTGACCTGGGATCCAAGTGGGGAATCAAACTGGGAAGTGCAGAGTCCCAGCCACTGGACCGCCAGGGAGTGCCCCCTCCCTTTCTTTTTAAACACAGCTTACCTCAGACCATGTACTACTTGCTGTGTCAGAGGTAAACAGAAAAAAAAAATCACTTTTATGCAATCAGATGAAGATAGTACTCTCCCTCAGGGATTATACCAAAATAGGGACTGTGAATGACAAGAGAAGAACACGTAGCCTTTAAAACCAGACTTTCAGAATATCATGTGACAAATATTTACTATATTCTGAGCCGTATGTTCTGCAAATAGAAACATGATGGTAATATAGGTCCTGCCATTCAGGGAGAAGTAGAAATGGCTATACTTTAAGTGTTTTGAATAAATGCTTATGCAGACAAGTTTCCCTTTGGAAATTTGTATTACATAAATGGCTGTGAGTTTACATTCTTTAAACAATTTTTAGTCAGAAAAAAAGCTACACCAGCATTGGATGGCATCATCGACTCAATGGACATGAGTTTGAGCAAGCTCTGGGAGCTGGTGATGGACAGGGAGGCCTGGCATGTTGCAGTCCATGGAATCACAAAGAATCGGACACGACTGAGCGACTGAACAACAAAACCAACATTGTTCTCACTCCCTGGGCTTGGTGTAATTGTGATCAGGACACTGAACTAGGGAATGTGTTAAGAATGCCATTCATTTATTTATTTTTAAAATTAACCATTTTATGTATTTATGGCTGCTCAGCTTCTGGGATCTTAGTTCCCATACCAAGGATGGAACCTAGCCCCGCTCCAGTGGGAGCACAAAGTCCTAATCATCGGGCCACCAAGGAATTCCTCTATTCCTTGATTTAGATGTAAATTCTTTAGTATAACAGACAAGGGTAAAAGAAAATACTATAAAGTGTAAACTGTAGACAGATACTGAGGTTGCAATGGGACAAACTGTGTGACCAAACAATTGCAATATCCAAGTAGGATATTCCAGAGGGGAGGCAGAGACCAAGGAATGTGTTGGAAATTTCTTACAGTCTTACTTAGACTTCCCTGGTGGCTCAGTGGTAAAGAATCCACCTGCCAATGCAGGAGACGTGAGTGCAATCCCTGGGTCAGGAAAATGCCCTGGAGAAGGAAATGGCAACCCACTCCAGTGTTCTTTCCTGGGGAATCCCATGGACAGAGAGCCTATCAGGCTACCATCCATAGGGTTGCAAAGATACCACTTAGCAACTAAATGGCAACACACTCTTAGTTAGTAACTAAGTGCTGTGAAATAACAGCACTGAGGTGAATCCAGGGCCATGCACCTCACTGTGTGCTTTATGTGCATTCTTTTTCATCCTTAAAGCGTCTTGTAGGGAGTCGGCTACTTCAGTCAAATCATATGCTTGGTAGTTGACAAGATGGGCTCAGGTCTGACTGATTTCAAAAACCTACATTCCTTTCTTTAATCCAGGCAGCACTCTAGAACTTCCCACTGCCAATGGGCAGGTGCAGGGAGTGAAGCCTGAGATGTTTACGAAAGCTGCTCAGCCCACTGACATTCCTGCCTCTTCTCACCAGCTGCTGCTTCTCAGCCAGAGCCTTGGCAGGGCTCCTCGAGTGAAGTGAGAGCTTGGCTAACCAGGTCAGGGGGACAGTGGCAGATGTCTTAGTGGGCCCCCTCACCTGTGAGTTCCCTTCTTCGTAGGGTTCCCAGACAACCTAGAAGATGTCCAGGTAAATATGCATTTTAGAACAGCAATGAATAATTTTTTTTAGTATAAGAATGTCCCAGTTGTGCAAATATTGCATGGGACAACTTCTTTGCTAAATCTGGCCACCCTGCTTTTTGACCCTATTTGAAAGTCTTGAATTAGAATTAGAAAGAGTTGCATGCATGCTGGAGTGACTTACAACTCTAAAGATTACAACAGGTGATCTTCAGCTTAGAATTCCGGTCTATGGATAGAAATTGTAGGAAACTCTACAACACATCATACCTGCCCAATACCTACCCAGGATGTTCAGTGGTTTATCACACGATGCTGCTGTTTTTCATGTGATTAGCTTTGGGTGCAGCAGATATGTCTCGACATGAGTGTGTCCATGACTCAGGCATTCGAGACATGTAAATTCCTGTTTTAACTCAACAAGATTCTGTTCCAAAACCCCATTTTTTTTAGAGGTAGCACAAACATAAACTCTCAAGTCAAGCCTCAACACACTGCCTTTTCCTAGAGTTTCTCCTAGGGTACATGTCCTACTGTAGGGGCGGGGCACCTGTTTCTTGATGTCCTCTGGCCCTGCAAATTGTTGCCAAGGCACCTTGCCTTTCTGGCCTTCTGCCCCCCTTTGCTGTCCTTCCTACTGGGCTGAGATGCACAGGGTCACCCATCCCTCTTCAGGGTCTCCTTGCACTCCAGGGCATCTGCTTTGGGGTGGGAAGCCTGATGCTCTTTGCCATCAAATCCTACTATCCCAGGTTTTGCCTTCTCCCCAGGGGTCTTCCCCTAGGGAAGGGCACATCTTTTCTCTGGAGGACTCCAGGCATTCATGTCCTCTTGTTTCCCTTCCACCCTCTGAATACCCTCTGCCTAGACCATCTTTTTCTGGGCATGGCCCATCCTCTAGCTCTCAATATTTTTCCTGTGTATTCAATTCTCCTAAGGATCTTAGGTTTTTGGAAGACATTGGAAGGTTATTCCTTTTCACCCTTGCTTATTACCACCACCATGCCAACAATGAATATAAAAGATTTTGCTTGGAAGAGAGAGAGAGGATAAGGCTAGAACAGAGGGAAGTATTTTAACCAACTGACTTTAAACATCCTCAGGCCCCATTCCTCCTTTTTTTCCCCCCTAAGTCAGAACTTAAGTATTAGATCCTGATTTGTTTGGACACAAACTTTGCTTTTCCACGGGAGTCCCCAGATATGGCATCAGTATCAGATGGGAAGCATTTAAAACATGGATTGTCAGGATCCCACCCAGATGCATAGCATCTCTAGGGTTGAATCTAGGAAGGTGTATTTTTAAAAACTCTGGACATTTTTCTTACATGCTCAGTTACTCTTGTCCACTGGCCTGCTTCTGGGAACAACTCCCCCTTTTTTCCCACATCTGCCTTCTTTCCCTTTCTTTCTTATCCCTGGTGTGGCAACTTCCATTTAAAAGTTCCTTGCATAAAACCAAGATTTAGTGTGGAGTTCTGTATCCATCTTTCAAAGAGAAGATAACCTAGAAGGCAAGAGGATGTTCAAGAGTCTTATCTCCTCTTATTTATCTCGTATCCCAGTTTTCTCATCCTTCAGTGTCCTGTCCATGTTCCAAGAAGGGAATCTTAGCCTAACCCACCAAACAGGACCATCCAACAACATGTTTCCATCCATCTCAAAACTGATATGGGCAGAATAAAGGTGAAAAGTAGATGATTAAACAGTTAATCCCACTAGGAGATTGTAGGTAGAAAAAAACATGGGAGACCCCTGTAATTAATAATTACTCAAGAGAGCAGTTTTGCTTAATCACAAAACCAAGCAGGCTTGCCTAGCAACAAAACGATGCAACAGAAGCCAAGACCCCCAAACAATAAAACCCTGGCAATGGGATACTCACAACTTCCCAGTGAGCTCAGCAAGTTAATGACCCATAGGATGTACTGTCTAGGGATGTTGTGTGTTGTTGTTTAGTCGCTAAGTCATGTCTGACTCTTTTGCAACCCCCTCGTCTTATAGCCACCCAGACTCCTCTGTCCATGGGATTTCCCAGGCAAGAATACTGGATTGGGTTACTATTTCCTTCTCCAGGGAATCTTCCTGACACGGGGATCGAACCCACGTCTCCTGCATTGGCAGGTGGATTCTTTACCACTGAGCCATCAGGGAAGCCCAGGACATACCGCCTGCACACATGAAAAGCAATAATTTGTGGATCTGGCTTGCCCCTGAAGGGACAAGAAAACTCCCCTGCTCAACCTGGAGGAAGAACTGATGGTGGAAGCATGATGTCTATTCAAGAAAAAGAAGGAAGTTCTTCTCCCCCTCCCCTCATTTTTTATTGTAAAACTGTAGCCGGGTAAATTCCTAGGACACAGCATTTCTCGCCCACCCACCTGTCAGCCTCACAAACGTCCTATTCTAATAAATCACTTCTTATCTACCGCTTTGCTCCTGCTGAATTCTTCTCTGCGCTGAGACATAAAGGACTGTGGTGCCAGAGCTCTTTGGAGCCCAGTTTCAAAACTATTTCCCAGAGACCTAGATGCTGCTTGGTTCTTAGGAAGAATCATCAGCAGGTCTAAGCATCCCAGTTATTCACAGCTGGGGGATACTTCCAGAAGAAAGGCTTATACAGTTAAGATGTAGTCCCAACACATGTAAATTACAAAGGAAGGTTCTTAAAAAATTCCTTGTATTGTTTAAATTAATGTTAAACGTTGTCAATTTATTTGGAGAGACCAGTTCACCTTGCTAAAAAGTGGATATGGCTAGGTAGGACATGTCAGGTTAGCAATATCATTGGCCTATTTTTTTCTACAGTGAGTTTAGGAGTACTGAGCTAAGCTGGGGCTCTTATAGGATTACATCCTAGGGAGTGATAATAGACACACTAACTGAAAACCGTTCACAAGTAATGATTGGAAGTACTCACTCCCTGGGATGGTAGTTGATATTTGTAAAAGTCAGCTATGCTTATTGACCTGACTCAACAGAAAGTCATGTACTGTTACGATGACATCAGAATATCACTCCACATTAAATAACAGGACAAAGGCTCTGAAAAACGAGGAGGGTGGGCAGACTGAGCAGAAGCAGAGACGTGAATGTTGTCTAAGCAGGTACCCACGATTCCTTTTTCTTAGGGAAGTAAATTTACACTGAATATCTCATCCCAGGTTTAAATTATTGAGAAATGTATCCTTCCCTTTCACGTTGATTAAGCAGAGCCTTCCCTGGTGGTCCAGTGGCTCAGACTCCATGCTCCCAAGGCAGGGGGCCCAGATTCAAACACTGATCTGGGAACTAGATCCCACAGAGCGCAACTGAAGACCCCACACATCACATCTAAGACCTAGCACAGCCAAATAAATAAATTAATTAAAATAAATTTTAAAAGATTAAGAAATGACAGAAAAACTCAACTATTGTATGATTTCAATTATCAGTGGAATCTAAAAAATGAATTAACAAAAAAGAAACAGAGTTATGTATAATAGAGAACAGTTAGTGGTCCCTGGAGGGGAGGGAGGAGGGGGGAATTAAAAAATAGGACAAGGAGATTAAGAGGGACAAACTTCCAGTTGCAAAATAAGTGAGTCCTTGTAATGAAATATACAGTATGTGGAATACAGTCATTCCGCAGAGGATGAGATGGTTAGATAGCATCACCAACTCAATGCAGATGAATTTGAGCAAACTCCTGGAGACAGTGGAGGACAGAGGAGCCTGGCATGCTACAGTCTATGGGGTGGTGAAGAGTCAGACACGACTCAGTGACTGAACAACAACATCTTTGTATGGTAACGTATTGTAACCAGAGTTATGGTGGTGACCATTTTGAAATATCTAGAAAAAAATCACTGTGTTGTGTAACAGGAAATAATGTAGTGTTGTAGGTCAATTATATTTCAGAAACAAATACATATACAAACTCAAAGGGATCAGGTTTGTGGTTACTAGAGGTGGGGATAGGAGTAGGGAGAGAGGGAGAATTGGATGCAGGTGGTCAAAAGATACCCCAAACTTCCAGTTACAAGATACATAAGGCCCAGGGATATAATGTACAACATGATATATATAGAATACACTGCAGTTGGCCCTGGTGGTAAAGAACCACCCCCTGCCATTTAAGGTTAGACATGAGATGCTCGAGCATCCCTGGGTCGGGAAGATCCCCTGGAGGAGGGCACAGCAACCCACTCCAGTAATTCTTGCCTGGAAAATCCCGTGGACAGAGAAGCCTGGTGGGCTGCAGTCCATGAGGTCGCACGGAGTTGGACACAAGTGACTTAGCACATGTTATATAAAACAGTTGTTAAGAGGATAAATCCTGAGTTGTCATCAGAAACACACACACACACACTTTTTTCTGTTTCTTAACTTTTGCATCTGTATGAGATGATCTTCACTAAACTTTGTGATAATCCTTTCATGCTTTTAGTCAAATCGTGGTGTACACATTAAATTTACACAGTGCCATGTATCAATCACATCTTGATAAAATTGGAAGAAAAAAAGCCGATTAAGCAGCAGTATCTGTTCAAAGCTGATTGATCAGGAAATATTATAACAGATACTGTCTACGGAGCACACTGCCAGATGCTGTAAATAAAGGAAGCTAGCTTTCCTGCACAGAGTATCCAATTCTTTCCTAAAAGGTCAACACAGACATGGAATTAGGAACCAAAGAAATCAGACCTCACAGGTTGAAACCAACCATCAGGTTTTGCTTAAGCCAGTCTCACGAGTGGACTTTCTCCAACTTTGTAAGTGTCCATTGTACTGGGGCTTTATTATTTACAGAAATGAAGATCCGTGCTTCCTAAGGGCTGGAGAGTGGCCCTAGCTGGTGACAGCTGTTGTCTCTAGTGGGAGTTGGGAGGAAGAAGGCCACTTGCTGCTCCTTGATGAGCTCTGGACCTGCTCTGGGGCCTTGGCCGGATGGACCTAATCCCCAGGCAGACTTCATCAGCAGGTCTTGCCAACAATGGACTCTTTTTCTCAATACTTGCGTTGCTTTATGTATTTACACTTTAGATATGAACTTCGCTCTCTGTGATGGCCTGTCAGATTTTGAAGCATTTTTCCCATTCTGTTATTTACTCATTTTTTTAAAAATTGTGTTTCATTATAGGAAACTGGGATCCACACTGGTTAGGCTATATACTTGAGGTCACAACTTTGTGACTTAGTAACAGGATGGATATCTCCTGACTCAAATTCCAGTGAGTTTTACACTATTTGGGACATGTTCTTACTTTGTTTTCATTGACTAATTAAAAAAAATTCATCTCTTATTTCTCATCAGTGCAACAAAGGATTAACAGAACTGGTAAGTTTAATACTTGTGCAGTCCATAGGGTTGCAGAGTCAGACATGACTGGGTGACTGAAAGAACGAACAAATATTGTGATTATGGATTTATTTAGATTTACTCTTACCGTCTTGTTCTGTCACTTACCTGCCCTCTTTATTTCTATGTTGCCTTTCCCTTCCTCTCTTGCTTATTAATGGATTCATGGCTTCGTTGTCTCTGCCTGTCCTCCCACCTGTTGGTGGAAAGCTGTAATATTTTAACACAGATCGTATGCAATCGATCAGTCTTCCCTCTTCCAGGACATAGAAGCATTATAGAATGCTTCCCACTCTCATCACCCCTCTCAACTGCTGATATTTTTATCTCACATCATTTTCACACTTCCACACAAGTTTTGTTCTGATGATGCTTTTTGTTTTCTAGCCATACCACGCAGCTTGTGGGATCTTCTTTTCCTGACCAGGGATCACACCTGGGCCTCCTACAGGGGAAGCAGGAGTCCCAACCACCGGACGACCAGGGAATTCCTTGCTGGTGCTTCTTTAGATTTAACTATGTATCAGCCAGTTTCTTTCCTCATCACTTTCTTGGCTTTTATTCCTTCCTTCTGGCTTAATTTTCTTCTTCCTGAAGTACTTCCTTTAATCGACGTTCAGTGGGATTGTCTACAGGTGGTAAATTCTGTGTCTCGGTCTCAAATGTTATTATTTGCCCTTGTTTTTGAATTATTAACAAACCAGAAACTGAAGCACAGATTGACTTTCTCTCAGAATTTTGAAGCTATTCCACTGCTCTCTTCATGAGAGAGCACGCATCTTGGAGGTCCAGTTAAGCATGGTTCAGATAGTTAGACACAGCACAGGGGCCCCGGAGCAAGGATACGACCAGTGAGCAGTAGACCTGAAAATGTGCTTGGGGTCAGGTCAGACAGGATTAACCTAAATCCACAGAAAGACCTGGGCTTTTTTTTTGGGGGGGGGGGGCAGTTGCCCCCCACTGAGAACATAACTCACCTCTTGAAGTGAAGAATTAGTCGTTCAGTCGTGTCTCTTTGCAACCCCATGGACTGTACCCCACCAGGCTCCTCTGCCCACGGAATTCTCCAGTCAAGAATACTGGAGTGGTTAGCCATGCCCTCCTCCAAGGGGTCTTCCCAACCCAGAGATCAAACCCAGGCCTCCTGCATTGCAAGCGGATTCTTTACCATCTGAGCCACCAGGGAAGTCCAGAGCTGGGCTTTGACATCAAACAGACATCAGGTCTGGAGCTGCTGCCATTCACCTGCTATCTGACCTTGAGTGATTTTAAACTAGAATAAGCTTGATTATTTCAAGTTTTTTAAGTTGTTGGTTTTTTATTTCTTGATGAATGATGCAACCTATCCCTTTCCAGAATCATCAGGGATGTCCCAACCTTTAGTTAGGAGCTGTTTCATTTCCTTGGAGACTGGAGATCATCAATGATGGTACAGACAGCAAAGTCTCAGACTAGGAGAAAGGAGGGATGCCACACCGCCTGTAGTTTTCCCTTTTCCACTGGAAAGTCAATAAGCTGGGAGCCAAATATAACAGGGCAACCACTATACGGTTCTTCTGGACAGGATTTGGGGACTGACAGCTTGATTATGACCATCTGGCTGGATCTGAAGCTCACAGCTCCATCATTTTCTGGCCCTTATGATCTTGACAAACCCTTAACCTAAGACTATGTTTTTTCATCTACAAAGTAGGGGGTGATGATAGTATCTACCTCACAGGGTTGTTGACATTTCAGGAGACACTACATACGAAGTCCTTTATGCTCAGTAATGAGGCAATGGGGAGGTTTGTTAATGCTAAACAGAGGTATCATTTTGGCTACAAATCATGGTGCCCTCTGGTTCTCCACTGTCTTGTCAGTGCCATGCCTTCCTTCAGAGTGGTGGGTAGTATCCTGAACACAGCTTGGCTTTCAGACCTCACCCAGGTATATAAGTAACCTTGAGAGCCAAGTTTCACCGAATGAGGATAGAGTTGTTTTAATTCTAAGAGCCTTCCTTTACGCATCCAAACCTAGGAAGTCTGAGCATTTTGTTATGAGTTAGATAGAGTGTACAGAGAATGGCTCTGTGGTATAAAGGCGGTTCCTGTGAGACAGGAAGGGAAGGAGAAAGGAGGAATTAAGGAAGGGGGCGTGAGAAGAGACAGAGACAATTAAATGTTGAGAGCACTGTGGGGATGCCTCTTGGTCTGTGAGAAGAAACCCAGTCTGCCAAGCCTTCGGGATAAGACCTTAGCAAAGCTGGTAGACGTTATGGCAGCATGAGAGGGAGTTTGAGACTAGTAAGGCTGATGTCTGCTTCTCCCTCTTGGCGCCCTCCCAGCCTTGCCTTGGATGGAGGGAAGCAATGGGCTCCAGAAAGCACCCCACTGGTCCTTCTTGTGGCACAGGTGGTTTCTGAAAGACACCACGAGTGATGCAGAAGCATTAAGTCACTGTGAGCGTCCAGGGCTCACCCGCCATGCGTGGGCATGGCACAAGAGTGCCAGGGCGGGGGCTGTGTGGTGGCCAGCCCAGCCTCTGGAGCAGGGAGAGCTGAGCCTCACATGTTCCAGGGCAAGGCCAGCAGGGGAAGCAGGCCAGGAGAGGGCATTTGCCAGGTTTCCTGTGAACAACCATCCTGCAGAAAGTCTCTCAGAGGACAGACCATTGCTGACGACAGTGGTGGATGAAGACAGAAATCTGTGCCCCAAAATTAAAATAAAAGCTACTCTTCAGCTGGGGTATGGTGGCCCAGATGGTAAAGAATCTTCCTGCAACACGGGAGACCTGGGTTTGATCCCTGGGTAGGGAAGATTCCCTGGAGGAGGGCATGGCTACCCACTCCAGTATTCTTGCCTGGAGAATTCCACGGGTAGAGAAGCCTGGCAGGTCACAGGATCAGACACTACTGAGCAACACACACGCACACGTGCACACACACACACACACACACACACACACGCGCGCGCGCGCGCACGCACGCACGCACGCACAGATGCACGCACAGAGCTCGGGCCAGCAGGAGGCAGCAGAGGGCAGATTACAGGCACCTCTCCTGGCTGGCAGAACAGCTAAAAGTGCTTCTAGACCCATCTGGGGACTGGAAGGCAGGGTCTGGGGGCACAGGGAGGGAGAAACAGCTCTAAAGCAGTGTTTGAGCTGACTGAATATTTACCCTACTCTAATTTTAAACTGGAGAGGAAATGGCAAACCACTCGTTTTCTTCCCTGAAAAAAAATCCCATGGACAGAGGAGCCTGGTGGGCTACATACAGTCCATGAGGTCACAGTCAGACACAACTGAGCACACAATTTTAAACAGAAAGAAACCACGCGGCATTTCTTTTCTACATATCTGTACCACTTTTTGTTCACCTTTTACTTTTCTAAACTGTTTTTTTCCTTGATTTTTAAAAGTCCCTTTATTTTCCTCCCCACTCATCCTCCTTAAAGTTTTATTTTACAAGCTTCAAGAGCCTTGAACCAACTCCTTTGCATATTTCCAAACATTTGGATATGTGTGTCATTTTCATAGTAAAATAATCCTACCTTTCTCAGTATCTTCACACACACACAAAAAATTCCTAGATTCATAAACTTCTTTTGCTTGCAGTTTGATTTCTGAAGCTAATCACAAATATTGCTTGCCTTTATAACTAATATATTTGAATTTCCCAAGATTCATTTTATATTTTGAGCAAAGCCATCAAATTTATTCATTGTTCCCCCAACGAAGCAAATCTGAAAAGAATCAAAGGTGAAAATATGACTATAAATAGATGTATAATTAATAGTTCCTGATCATTTGCCAGGAACTATCTACCAGAAACACTGGTGCAGTATGATTACTGGTTATAACGGATATATTCAGATAATTCTAGTATTTTCCCTTTTTATTCCATGTGACCTCATTGTTTATAAATGAGTTGGATTCCCACATTCAATTATAGGTTCCAGTTAGCTTTGCTTTGGCCCCATGGCCTCAGCCATATACCTCTGAACAAATTACAGCTATTTTAAAATATATCTACAAATTCTTAGATGCTCTCTTTTCAAAAGGGAGAGTCTGGGAATTCTCTGGTAGTCCAGTGGTTAGGACTCCATGCTTTCACCTCAGTGGGACACAGGTTCTATCTCTGGTCGGGGAACTAAGATCCATTAGCTACACGGTACAGCCAAAGAAAAAAAAAGATGAAAAGACATGAGACAGCCCATGAAACAGCCCATTTCCCTACCCTGGATTCGTGACTCATTTAAAATGAATAGAACATGGTACAATTGACAGATTCTGATGTCTGAGGCTCCGTGGCTTGTGTTTGCTCTCCAGAACTGCTCACTGCGGGGAAGCCACTGTTGCACCATGTGGCAAGGACATTCACACAGCACAGAGAGGCCTGTGCGGTGAGGAAGACCAGCTCACAGGCTGTGTGACTGAATCCCCAGAAAAGTGGGTCCTCCCAGCTCCAGTCGAGCCTTCGGATAACTGTGGCTCTGGCTGACACGTTGATGGCAACCTCACGAGCAGGAAGAGGCAGAACCACCTACAAATGCCCACGCCTGAATTCTAGACCTGCAGAAATTGTGAGATAATAAATTTTTATTGTTTTAAGCTGCTGAGTTTAAGGGTAATTCATTTTGCATTGGACATTAATGCACTGGCTTTCTCACAGATACACACCACTACATATAGAAGAACTGGAAAAAATATTGGTAACTTGGGATTCTCATACCATTATTAAGACGGCCTTGGATACAGGTGGTACTGAGGTTAGATCTTAAACCATTCTCGGTGAACTGCTCTCTTCTTGGGTGTTGCTGTGGCTAAGTACTTTAACTCCAATGTTTCTAAGTAGCTTGGATTACTTGTGGTTAACCGTATACTTGGTAAAGATTATGCTGATTCAACAAATGTAACTAATCAGTCACATGAAGGTGGGGCTTTTGTCTCAGATTCATTCTCCAAGGACCTTCAGTCAAAGAAAATTACATCTACTCTGCTGTGACAGTTCCCCAAACACACGCTAGATTAAGAAAAGACAAACCATAACAAACCTAAGAACATCCCTATATGATATGCTTCAGGTATGCAAAGTTGTTATAAACACCAATGTTCTCTGGGCTTAAAACGTAAACAGTTACAAGCATTTTAGGTATCATGAAAGGGTCAAGTTGGTCTGTACTACTCTAATTCTAAACCAAACTCGACTTTCCCCCCTCTTCAAGTTGATCTTCTTCCCCAGACTTCTAACTTACCTTTTGTTGTGTGTGAAACATTTACTGTTCTATTAATCAGCATCTCAATGTCTTCTTCACAAATAGGGTCCCACAACGATTTGAGAGTTCCTTTCTCGGAAAGGCCTCCTGGTGATGAGATACCCAGAGTAATAAGCCCCTGGTGGCTGTGACCGGCTGAGCTCAGATTCAAAACTGAGACTCCCAAGCATCTTCTTGAGCTCCAGTCAGAACTGAACAAAATGATCCAGGCACCCCTCACAAAAGGGAGAATAACTTGTCTTCCCAAAAAATACACAGAGGTGAGTGTGTGCCTGAGAACACCAGGAAGATAAAGACCTAGTTTTATTTCAACTTAACTCAGTGTCCGCAAAAAAAAAAAAAAAAAAAACACCAAAAACCCACAAACGACTATTAAGTGACACTCAAGCCTACAATTATATTTCCCCTCAGCTCAGGGGATTAGAAACAAAGGATGAGCAGGTTGACTGGAAGATTTTAGCTCCACTCCTGTTAGCTCCAGTTCATACTGTATTAAAGGGCAGAACTTGCCTCCTGGCATTTTCATGGCATCTTCCACATTCCAGGTTCCCCTGCCAGCAGGATGCTGTCCACCCCTAGCTGTCTGGGCATGAGAACAGACTGCCTTTCCCCCAGGTTAGGAGAAACCCTGAGACAAACTGCTATACATTACAGACCGACTTCCTATTTGTTTTTTAATTCAGGAAGTAGGCTCAATATTACAGAAAGACACCTGTGCTAGGGCAGTAAGTTCAAGGCTTAATACAAAAATCTCTGTGTGGTTGTGTACTGGTAGCATCCTTTTCTACTTTTATCTCTTGGTCTAGAAAAAAAAGCAAGAACTCTTACTCCATTACATCTGCTTTTAAGACTTTTCAAATGTACATAACCAGGAAGCTTTACTTTAAAAAAATAAAGAATAACCATGTAATTAGTTGCCTCCCCCACCCCCCGCTGCCGCAACACAGTTCTAAATCTGAATATTATAATTTTCAAAATAAGTATTGGCTAGAAAAGGTAATTTTTAGAAGACCGTATCTAGCCCTTAGCTACCCTAAAGGTATTTTTTTTCTTTATGAATAGGTTTTCTTCCCACAAGTTGGTGCCTTAGAAACACAAAGCTAAATTTTTGCTACGATAAAAATGTGTGTCCAAACAATGATAAACAAATGCAATGACAGCAGTAATACTGTACTTTAGAAAGGAACTGGTAAACATAGGCCTACAGTTAACTATCCGATACATGTTAAAACCAGTGCGCCTTCCCATAGCCAATGAGAAATGAGAATGTGCATGACCCAGAACCACTCATCTCATACTAAAGGCAGTGGTGACAATTTGCTTCTGTCTTAAACTGCATTTGTGGTTGTCACGATTTAAACAGTACATAGCTGCTTCCCTCCCCCAACTCCCATTCTACAACGTGAAAATAATTTGAATTTTCTTCCCCATCCACTTTCTCCTGGAAATCTACGAAAGTCACGCTCTGTCCAGAATAAGCTAGAACTAGCTCCTGATCACATCAGAAAGGCTCTTGCGAATGGAAGTTTTTCTGAAAGGGTTCTGGAAAACCATTTTTAGATAACTGCATCCGGGGTGGCAGGCCCTGCTCCTCTTTCTAAACAAGTGCTGGCGTGTCGGGACCGCGGGTAACCCACCTCTGCCTGCCTGCTGCAGTGGCTCCTTGCTAATGTTGCTCAGTCCAGACCTGGAACTCTCGCCCCAGCCCTCCTGCTCTCTCCCCCCTTCGGAGGCTTGTCCCTCCACACCATGTCACCAGACAAAGCACCAGAAGATGCTGATGGAAGCGTGAGTTGATCCCTGGCTTTGCTGCTTGCTCCCTGTCGCCAACCACTCCATTTCTGTTTTCCTTTCATCCAACACTTAATAACAGCAGAATCTGCTGCTGTGAGGATTAAGCAAGACAAATATCAAAAGGTGGGAATAGTGCCTAGTACATAGTAAACCCTCAATGAATGTTTGCTGTTACTATTATTATTTGAGCCACAGGGACCTGCATACAAACAAATTTGGAAAACTGATCTGAAACTAGTGGCAGTGTTATTAAAGACAAACACTGGATGTTTTAAAATCGGAATTAGACAGTCTGTATTCTAAAACACACACACACATACACAATCTGTACCAATTAAATACAATAAAGTTGAAAGGGGATATAAATTACAGTCTTTCTCTGTTTAAACAGTCAATAGGAAAATACTACAGTCAGCTCACTATACACAAAAATCATGAACAGCAGCTTCGCATTAAAGTCTCCAATATCTTACTCATTTACGGATGCTACGAACTCCAAGGGAAAAGGTACAGCAGGCTGTACACCCTCGCTCACTCCCATGACACATTTATTGCTGTACATCTTGACCAACTGTACAAGCATCTACAGAATAGGTACAGAGAGGACTTTTGTAAAAACTTCCGCACACATAATTCTTCAGTCTCCATCGGTAAAAGAATTTTACCCATGAAGACACACAGCAGGGCCGTCTGTCGTCAACCATCTCCTAGAATACTGTGAAGCGGGCACCTGCGGACTTCACAGCTCCTGCCATCCCTTCAGCGTCTTCCAGAAATGAAATAAAACAACGGCAGAACCACACCACAACAAAAACCTACCAACCCTGAACAAAACCACAAAGAGACGAAAATCAACACCCATCCCCTCAACCCCACTCTTGGTTTGTCCCTGTGTTTTCTGTAATACTGCTCTCTGCCTCCCACCTGCCTGGCTGCGCTGGACCGAGGGACAGGAAACACTGGGATCAGGGGCCCAGGCACTGTCAACGGTTCCCAAACCATGTCAAGTCAGCAGGCGGCGGACCAGGTGGAAGACCAAAGAACGGAGCCGCGAGATTTTTCAGTGTGCTTAGGAAACATGACAGAGAACGGCAGCACGTGGCCTGGGAGCCACAGGGCATATGGCACCGAACTTGCAGTCAAACACGTATGTACACATAAAACAAGAGTGGACAGCAAAAAACACTCAGTCTTAGGTAAGTTCTTTGGTTATAAGGAACGGCATCCTGCAACCTCTGCTGCAAAGAGGGATTTGCAACCTCATTCTCAGGCAAGACCATCTCTTTCATCTGCTTGTGTTCTGAGAGATCGCCCGAGCTGCTTTGTAAGAAAGTCCAGTACCTTACAATTTTCTACAAACCACTTTTATCCATTTCAGTGTGCAGTCCTGTCTCTCCAGACATACTATAGATACACATTTCATATACATAATATATATTATTTATAAAAAAAAATTAGAGCATTGACTCCAGATTCTACAGTAAGAACTGATTAAAATTGTACAAGAATAAAGTCTGGTTGAATCTGTGGAGGTTTCTACACCATGGGGGTGTGTAGTGAGTGCAAACAAAAATACTGTCACTTTGTGAAGCCAGGATTTTCGGTTCTCTGGAAGGAAGCAGAGGCTGCTGAGTCACCCGAGTGACAAAGTGCCACTTCTGCCGGCTGGGGAGGGGAGAGGGGAGGAGGTGGCCCCGGAAGCAGTGGCTTCTCCATGCTGGTGTGAGGTCCGGCAGAACCGCAGTGTGTTTGATAGGTGGGCTGGTGCTCTAGGAGGCGACCGGAGCAGAGGTGCTGTGGCCTTCGGAGGAAGTGCTCAGGGCCTCTCACCGAGCAGTGGTGCTCCCCTGGAACGCAAAAGCGGGTGAGTGCAAGCTCCGGTCCCCACCTGCCCTCCCCACCCACGGGGACCACCCCCTATGAGGGGCTCTTCCTAGAGGACACCACCGGATCCAGTTTATGTGGAATCCAGTTCTGGAGCTTACACTGTACCAGGAAGACTCGAGCTCCAAGGTGAACCTTCTAGGAAAAATAATGACCGCAAGCCCCAAAGAGAGAGTGAAAAACACGTCACTGCTGGGTCCACATTCGAAGTCAGACCAGGGTGAGCACAAAAGTCAAACCTGAGGACTTCTAAACTATGTTTTAATCAGAAACAGCTGATTAAAACCAAGATAATGAAAATACTAAAGCAATTTAAAAAAAAAAAAGATAAAACTCACCATAGTTCCAACATTACCCTGATGCAATAAATATTTTTGTAAATTTCACTTTTAAACCAAGATCTTTGGCAGGGACACGCTATTCTGGAGCAGAATTCAGGTACTGCTCCTGTTACTGGCTTCTAAATAATCGAGGCAACAAAACAAGAAATGGCGGGGGTGAGGGGGTTGCGGTCCGCTTCCCTCTTCTCTGGGCCATGCCTCAAACAGTGCGGCCCTCAGACAGCCTACCCCATGTTCCTCCAGCAGAGGGTTTGTGGAAAGCTTATCCCTCCCGCAACCTGGTACTGAAACACAATCTGAGGTGTGCAGGGCAGCCACAAATGGGAATCTGGTTTTTTTTTTTTTTTTTTGCTGCTGTTATAATTTTATTTATGTATTTAGTTTTGGCTGTGCTGGGTCTTCGTTGCTGTGCGGGCTTTTCTCGAGTTGCCGCACGTGAGGGCCACGCTCCAGTCGTGGCGTCTGGGCTTCCTGTGGTGGTGGCTTCCTTTGTTGCAGAGCACGGGCTTTAGCACACTCGGGCTGCAGCGCTCTTGGCTCCTGGGCTCTAGAGCACAGGCTCAATAGGGTGACAATGAGCTTGGCTGCCCCGCGCATGTGGTATCTCTCCAGGCCAGGAATCAAACCCGTGACCCCTGCACTGGCAGGCGGACTCCCTACCACTAAGTCACCAGGGAATAGTTAGTCACACAGTTGTGTCCGACTCTCTGCAATCCCACGGACTATAGCCTGCCCGGCTCCTCTGTCCATGGAATTCTCTAGGCAAGAATACTAGAGTGGGTTGCCATTCTCTCCTCCAGAGGATCTTCCCAACCCAGGGATTGAACCTCCTGCATTGCAGGCAGACTGTTTACCAACAGAGCCACCAGGGAAGCCCCTGGGAATCTGTATTTTTAAGAAGTATCTTCTCCTTACACTCCTCAGTGGGTCTATTGCACATTTAGGTTTGAGAAGCACTGTTCCAGACTGAAGAATTAACCCCTGGACCACATTCTTCCTGGACTTCTTGGAAAAAGGACTGAAAAGCTGATGTACCAGCAAAGCAGATTCTGCTTAAGATCAGTGTAAAAGGAAGCTGAAGATTTTGAAACAAATGAATGTTTAGCTTGTTAGAAAAGTAATGAGTAACTTTATGCTTATGTTGGGCAAAGAAGTCTTTTTTGAATGTGAAAAAGACCACTCTTTGGTATTTGCAGTTAATTTATGAATACACTATATATTTGACCACATACTGAAATTATAAGGGCTAATTCAGAACACTTGGCGGGGGGAGGGGCGGGCCAGGGAAGAGCACCAAACTGGGTTGTTTTACTTCCTCCGCAAAACAGAGAGACTGAAGGGCACCCTGATCATCTCTGCCTTCACCCAGCACCATTCGAGTTCTGCCAGCTCTTTGTTTTGCTAAGCCTGGTGCTTCAATACCCTTTACAGAGCTGTGGGTGCGGTCTAGGACCAAAACAGTGGTCCTGGATGAGAAGGGATGGTGGTACTCAGAAGCACATCACCTCTTATTTGCATAATTCACTAGTTTCCTCGGGAATATTAGAAAGACCCCATTTTTTTTTTGTTCCCCTATTAAAATTAAATACTGTAAAAAACAAGCCTGGGTAACTTCCAAAGCTCAAACTTTAATTTCTCAGGGAACCCACCTCTGTTTCCCCAACGCATTTTTTATCCTATGGGCACCAAACATCTATATTTTATCAAATCTGTGAGGAATACCTTTCCCCTGCCTGCGCTTTATAACTCTGAAATTGCTGATATGGTTGACTTTAATTGGAAGTATTTTTTTTCTTAATGATACATAAAATAAGGGTGAATCTTGGGACTTCCCTGGCAGTCCAGTGGTTTAAGACTCTGTACTTCCAATGCAGGGGGCGTGGGTTTGATCCCTGGTTGGGAAACTAAGATACCACATGTCTCACAGTTTGGCAAAAAAAAAAAAAAAGTGTATATAATAAAAGAAATCACTAATTTGATGAAATCTACCATATTTCATATCAGAATCTTTTGAGATAGCCAGGAATTAAACATCTCAGGGGATGAATACGAGATCAGTCCTTATCCATGTGAATGCTTAACTCAACAGGAACTTATATGCCAGGTAAAAAAGCCGCGGGTCCTATGTTCATAGGACAAATTCTCCTCTGAAACTAAGAAAGTAGATTTACAGACTTGTTTCCCCATAGCCAGCTAGCAGGGCAGCATGTGAGCATGGTCCAAGAGGGCTCATCTACCCTGTCAGAATCTCTCCTACTAAGATGAATCTCTCCTACTAAGTCACCGTGAGGAAGGGCCTCTTGGGGTTGGGGCATAATTAGCGGCCATCACTGATACCACCGAACCCAAAGGACCACCCCTGGAATTTATCACCTGGTCATTCTCTGCTGAGGAACATAGCTGGCCAGGGTCCTGTGGCCCATGTGAGACACTCCTACTGTCTGCTATATTTGGTAGGTTCCTCCTACTTGAAAGTTCTCCAGCAGAAGAATCCGTCAAACCATCAAAATCTTTCCCATCTGACACACCCATAAACTCTGTGAAAGAGTGATCCTCGAGGATGTTTGTGGTGTGTTCCACAGTCACCTCCCTGGGGCAGAATTCCCTGGCCGGCTGGCCGTTTTTGCTGGAGCAGGCATTCTGCTCTGAACACGAGCTGGTCCTACAGAGGGTTCTGGGGTTTTTCTCCAGGATGCTGGGGGACAGTGGGCTCCCTTTGGCTAAGGCACTGTTTTCCTTGAGTCGCACCACAGTCATCTTCTCCTTTCCCAAGCCTCTTTCTAGTTCTGTCAACTCTTTGTTTGAGGGTGGTATGAAATCCTGCACAAGGGACGGTCCGGGATGCTCGCTGGAATCGGTGTCCTTCGTCGGAAGGGCCAGCTGATCTGAGCTGTCACTGGAAGGGACCACCATGTCTGACAGGGTGGCGTTGGAGGCACTGTGGGAAAAGTAGCCACTGGTGATGCTGCTGGTGGTAGGGCTGCGGGACACCTCTTTCTCTAGGACCTTTGAGTTCGTCAGATCACCTTTAGAAGAAAACCACTCTCTGTTCTCCAAGCTGGCATTGTAAACGCTGAAGTCAGCAAACTCCACAGGTACATAAGGCTGTGAACTTATCAGCTTCCGGCTGAGACCTTCTAGATCATTTTCCTCCTCCTCAGAGTCCTAAAGAAACAAAGCAAAAGTCAGCCATGAGCTCCTTATAGCGACTGGATGGTTGAGACAAGTTTTAAATATTCTACTGCTAAAAGCACTTGCCTGCACATGTTTAGGATTGTTTCTTTTTCCTTCCTGAGTTTGGTTAAATCTTGTCACCTGTTTGTGGACACAGGTACCTTATCCTCAGAGATCTATGAGCGTGAAACTCTTGCCATTCAGGATGAAGGAGATTTATTTCTTCAGTGCTCACTCAATGCTAATAATTAAAAACCTTTCCTGCTTTAAGGGCAAGGATGCAAGGGAGTGCAGTGGACTTTTGATTAGCTCCTCATGGTTACTTTTCAGTTGGAGGTTTTCCCTTTTCTAATTAAATGAGTAGAGGGACTGCCAGAGGCAGGGAAGAGCTGCTGTTTTATTTTTACAATCCTCACCTTGGGGAGCAAAGTACAGAAAAATAAGACGATTTGCAAACGGTTTCTGGGCTATATTATGAGAAGGAAAAGCAGGAAATAAAGGCCCCCATAATAGCAAAAGGGCAAAGAACACAATTTCAACAGTCATTCTCAGTATTCCACCAAGCACGGTAAGTCTATGAAATACTAAATCTGATACTGACTGTTTTCCAGGGTTTTTGAGAAGCAGGGATAGAGCCTTTGACTACAAGGTGAGGAAGATAGTAAGAACTATAAGAAAATCTCCTTTGTCAAATAGCTTTAGGATTCTGTTTATAAAGGTTGGTAAATACGCAAGAGTAGGTATTATCATCTTCCTGTCTCTCTTCCCAAGTGAATGATTCTTTTATATTAGGTGGAAAGCAATGTAGAACACTTTCCAAATAAAAAATAATACTCCTATTTTGCTGTTGTTCAGTCGCTAAGTCGTGTTCAACTCTTTGCGACCCCATGGACTGCGTGCAGCATGTCAGGCTTCCCTCTCCTCTACAATCTCCCGGAGTTTGCTCAAGTTCACGTCCACTGAGTCAGTGATGCCATCTAACCATCTCCTCCTCTGTTGCCATCTTCTCCTTTTGTCTATCACTATCTAGTCATTTCTAACTAACCTTATAAACATCTGATGACATGGCAAGTATTCCTTTTCTCTTCTAAAATGTGACTTTCGTTCAACAAATATTCATTAAGCATCCTCTACGTGCCAGTCATTGTCCGAAGAACCAGGAATACCAGTGCTGAGCAAAGACAGGTATGGCCCCTGCCCTCGGGGAGTTACAGCAGTGGGTCCTTGCTCGGAGGATGCCCCTGGACACTGCTGTGTGGATGAGTCTCACTCAGTATCACAACAGGGTGACCATAAAGACCTGAAAACATTTCCCTCATTCATTTCAAGAGAGCGAAGAGGTTGAGGAGAGAGGAGGAAGAACACACTCCACAGATATGGCAGACGGAATTCACAAGCGAACATAAATTTCATCCACTAAATTTCACAGCAACATTCCCTATCTCACAAGATGCCAAATACCTAAAAAATAGCTTACTGTGTTTTAATGCCTCTTAGATTTTAAAACAGCCTGAATATAAATGATTTAAAAGCATCACTAGTGTTCACTCCCTGGCTGTTAAATCAGAGGTGACTATTACATATCAGTGATAAAATTCCAGAAATTGCTATCTTATTTTTAACTACATTTTAATCAAGTATTAACAGCACTATTTCAATGGGGGATGGGGTAGAGAGTTTTCTCCCCAGGGGCTAGAGGAAAACATTTGTAAAAAAGGGCACATATTGGACAGAACTGTCTGAATCTGTTCCCTGCACTCTATTTTCTAGCTTCTCTACTTGACTTGATTCCCAGGTGGCTCAGTGGTAAAGAATCCACCTGTCAATGCAGGAGACACAAGGGATGAGGGTTTTATCCCTGGTTTGGGAAGATCTTCTGGGGTAGGAAATGGCAACCCACTCCAGTATTCTTGCCTGGAAAATCCCACGGACAGAGGAGCCTGGAGGGCTACAGTCCATGGGGCCACAAAGAGTCGGACATGACTGAGCAACTGAGCTCACACACTACTAGACTTGTTCAGATTCCAAATTGGATTTCAAGTGTTTGTTTCTCTTATAATTCCTTCTAATTGCAGCTGGCAAAGAAGCATAATCCCCAAGCCCAAGAATACATGATGCAATTGATTACTAAAAAGTTAGTTGTTGCAACGAATACCAAATTTGAAGATGAGAATTAAATAATCTGGGTCCCTTTTTACGCTTGAAGCTATGTCTTCTGAACACTGAGGAAAGTCAACCTAAAATATAACTTTGCTGAGTGAAACATTCAATCACAAATTTAATGTGTAGAAATAGGTATACATGTGTTAAAATCAGAAAGATAAACAATTTAGAACGACCTTAGTAAGACTGAAGGGTCTACCAAAACAAACAGGGCTCAGGACAAAGTCAGGCATTTGGAGTGGGGTTGGGAGTTGGGGAGTGACCTAAAGAGAAAGGCTAAAGGAATAGTTCCAGAAAAAATAAAACAGAGTAGAGATTAATCATTTTCCAACATGTAAAAGGAGATGGAAAGTTTATGAAGTTATGGCTTCCAAGGAGAAAGGAGGACTTAAGTGGCTTAAACTGCATTTTAAAGGAATTTGTTTAGACAGATTTTTTTTTTTTGGCAGTATCACTTCACTCTGTATATTCTATTAAATTTTAAATGGAAGCATTGTTGATTTACAATGTTGTGGTAGTTTCTGTTGTACAACAGAGTGAATCAGTTATACATACATACATATATATATATATATACACATTCTTTTTTATGTTCTTTTCTATGATAGGTTATCACAAGGTACTGAATATATTCCCTGTACTTTTAAACCTGCCTCTTGAGAAATCTGTATGCAGATCAGGAAGCAACAGTTAGAACTGGACATAGAACAACAGACTGGTTCCAAATAGGAAAAGGAGGACATCAAGGCTGTATATTGTCACCCTGCTTATTTAACTTATATGCAGAATACATTATGAGAAACGCTGGACTGGAANAGAATTAATGTGTGAATGCAGCTAACCTTGAACATCGTGGGTCTGAACCGCATAGATCCACTCACACATGGATTTTTTTTCATTAAATGTACAGTCGGCCCTCAACAGCCTCAGGGTTTTGCCTCCGAGGATTACGGAGGACTGACTATAGGACTTGTACGCAGGGGCTCCAAGAACCAGTGGCCCTCAGATACCGAGTGATGGCTATATTTGATTGAGCACTAAAACAGGTCAGCAAGAATGGAGATGTATCTACAAAGTTAAAAAGAATCGTTGCAGGCCTGGACAGCCACAAAGAAATCAGAAACCAAATTTTCTACCTTCTTGTCAAGATCCAGCTTGAGCATCACTTCACAGACCAGTTTCAACTCACGCTGATTTTCTATTTCTCTGAATTCTCAGAGCCCGTATTATCTGCAAATGCATTTTGGCACTTTCTGATTTACTGGGTTATTTTCTACATATCTCATTTGGCATCTTTTGGTTTCTGTCCCTGCATAAGGCAAGGAGAGGCTCAGAGTGCTATGTAAGTTCTCTCGCACGCCACTGTTCCCTGAAGCCACCTTGCTCCATATGACTACGGAAGGACAATTCCTTTTTTCTTGCTTTTACTCACTTTTTACTTTTTGGGGCCTCTATTTCTCCTTCTATACTTTTCTCTTCAATTCACTATTGAAGGTACAAAGGAACATAGTAGGTAAAATACAAGGTATACATAAAGGTAATAGAGCTGATTGACAAATTCTAAGAATGCTATTCCTTTCAGGGCACTAGGAAATTCCATATTTAGGCAATAATGTTGTCACTGACCAAATTCATTTCTGGTATCCTTTTTTAAATTTCCTTAGGAGTCAGAGACATATTCTCTTAAAAATGTCCTTTGATTTGAGCACAAAACCATGATGGAGGTGGATATGCTTTTGGTAAAGGATGAAATCTAACTATGATGTAACAATAAGATTTGTATGTATCTCAAAACTGATTTCAACATCAGGAAATGATGCATGAAATGTGACCTGAAAATTACAAGTGCTACACAAAAAGCCTATTATTAATTGGATGATATAATGGATACAAATAAAAGCAAATCAAGTAAGGGAGCAAGATAGGTTCTATTCAAGAAGACACTTTTGGATCATCTAGCCATCGAGAATTGCAGCTTTCTATCTTATTAAAGCCATCTAGAAAAGAATTTCTCCCCGCGCCTTTCCTAAGAAAATTATAAAGAGATAACACGGGAAAAAATATTGCAACACTACCTTCTTTACTCCTTCGAGGTGAATCCCTAGGCAAAGTTCCATAGCACGAGACATCCTGGTAGCTCGGGCTGTAGTCAGACACGTCTAGTTGGCTCTCTGGCCAACCCTACAAGGTAGAAACATGGGTTACCTGTAATTATGTTGCTCTAAAATGAGAAAAGAAGCCTGATGGGAGTTTTTTCCTATTTCTTTTCACGGCAGCATGTGCTCTTTTTTTAAATTATAAAATAGATCTAACATGTACAAAGGTGCTGAACAATATGACAAGTGCTATCGTAACCAAGTGAAGAAATGTTGATAGTTTATTCTATTCGTACAAGATTTAATAAAATCATTACAGATATCGTGAAATCCTCATTTGGACCCCTACATGACTCATTAAAGCTCCACTTTTATACATCTGTTATGTACCTAAGATGACCAGATAATTTAAGGATCAACCTACAACACTTGAGAATGAAACAGTTCCACTGATCATTTTTCCTCGGTGGCAGGCATAAGCTTGGACTGCCCCCGACAAATTACGTGGTATAGTTACTCTCTAAATACTTGATATGTAAAACTTACAAGCTGGCAAAGATATTGGTATTCTAAAGAGGGAAACCTCCTTTTTATCATATATACTTAACTAATCTTACTTCAGCTTCTCAGGAAGTGTCATCTCTAAGGGCTAGACTTTAAAATGCTTGAAGGCACAATCTGTTTTGATGTTTTCTGAATCATCTATAGTCCCCAAAATAATAATTTACATATGAATAAGATAATGCTGTACAGTATCCTTAATTTCAAGTTCCTAATTCTCCCCATTTGAAATAATTTTGATTTTGCTATGGTGGATGTAGTCATTCAGAGTTAGATCCATAAACACATATTTATTTGATTATGTATGCAATGATCCTGATATGGAACATGTCATGCTAAGTAACAATGTAATACTCAGACTGCATGGCAATTTCACATCAAGTACTCGAACTTGGAAATGGACACGTGGAGACAACGATCTGCATCAGTTTCAGGAGGGAAGTTCAGAGATTTTAAAAACACCAAGATAACTTAAATTTCCAGACTTAGATCCCACTAATAACCCGGCCATGCCCACAGGGACACACCTTATCATCATCGTCAAAACCAGAAAGGTCTGGTCGACTGGAAGAGACCTGTAAGAGATGAATGGTTTCATCAGTGTGGTTTATACATTTAACATAACTAATTAGATAAAATATCACACATACAGTTGAAGGTTGTATGACCATCTCCTTCTCCTCATATTCTTCCTCCTAATATTTATTATTTCCTTATTTATTTGAATTTATCATAACTGTGCTGTAATATTTATCATTACCTTTTAAAAAGTATTCAGATTTTCTTCTTCTAACTTAAAATTTTTTATCCATAAATATTTCTCTATGACTCTCTGGAAGATAAGGAATTCCTATTCTCTTTGTGAAACCATAACACCATGATTGCATCTCAAAAGATTAAGTAATTCCTAAGTAGTATCAGATATCCCAGTAGTGGTTAAATGTCTATAAACACCATCACAGATAATTCTGAGTCAGGATCAAAGCAGATTATCCACTGCAACTGGATGATATATACCATAAGTCTTTTTTCATTTGAGTTGTCCTTTTTTCCCCCCTAACAATAGCTCTAGTGATTTCATTTTTTCTACCACCTAGCATTCTGCAGTACAAATGAAATAACAGAAAAACTAGGGCTAAATATGGAGAAGGAAATGGCAACCCACTCCAGTGTTCTTGCCTAGAGAAACCCATGGACAGAGGAGCCTGGTGGGGTGCTGTCCATTGGGTTGCACAGAGTCGGACACGACTGAAGTGACTTAGTATCTATGCATGTGTTGGAGAAGGAAATGGCAACCCACTCTAATATTCTTGCCTGGAGAACCCCAGGGACAGAGGAGCCAGGTGGGCTGCTGTCTATGGGGTTGCACAGAGTCGGACGTGACTGAAGCGACTTAGCAGCAGCAGCAGCAGGGCTAAGGAACTCCCTCTTTAACTGTATCCCTCAAGTATTGGTATATGTATCATTGGTTTTTTTTTTAATCATTCAGTTCTAAATACATCCTAATCTCCATTATGATCTCTTCTTTGATGCCTAAATTAATTAGAAACTGTGTTCCCCCCTCCCCCCAATTTACAACTTTATGAGTCTCATCAATTAAAAGAACTGAAATGTGGTCAGAAAAAGTGATCTATTTGAAAGTGATTATAGGGATTTGCTTTTCGGACTACTGTAAGGCAAGTTTCATGAATGTTCACCAAGGGGACAAGCTGCCAGGTTCAATCATTCGTCAGGGAACTAAGATCCTACACGTTACGCAGGATCAAAAAATATTAAATAAATGTCCATTGTGCTTGTAACCATCATCTGGCAATTCTTGAGAATGGGAAAGCAAATCAGTTTTCCCTGAGAGGATCTTTCACTCTGCTGCTTCGAGAAGGAGGCTACTTTGAAGTGGTCCACCTACTCCTCTGTCCTTTCTTCCTATGACAGTCTCACCTTCCACTAGACACAGTGTTTGTCAACAGGGTTTCCTTGCTGAAATGGTTTGTTGAGGAAGGTCATCAACATAAACAGCGGCACCACGGGAGGGTCTACGTGGAGATGCCTGGCACCCTATCACACAGACAGTGAGATCCTTGGGGCAGCTAGAAGCGGGCACGGAAAAAGACTGGAGAGCAGTACTCAGAGGCACTGGCACAGGACCTCTGACCCCATCATCTTTAAACCAACATGCAGTTCACATCCCAAGAAACTTCTTCCAAGGACACGCAACTCTATGTGGAGAAATTTGCAAGATTCCACCAAAAGCTTGGGGCTTCTCTGGCGGTTCAGATGGTAAAAAATCTGCCTGAAATGTGGAAAACCCACGTTGGATCCCTGGCTTGGGAAGATCCCCTGGAGTAGGGAATGGCAATCCACTCCAGTATTCTTGCCTGGAGAATTCCCATGGACAGAGGAGCCTGGCAGGCTACAGTCCATGGGGTCACAAGAGTCGGATACGACTGAGCAACTAACGCAAACACACACACACAAACTCTAAAAGCTCAGTCCTGTTATTCATAACAGTTTGTGGACAACACACACACATACACCACACTCTAAAAGCTCAGTCCTGTTACTTGCAACGGCTCTCTGGTGGGCATCTCTAGAGCAGAAGAGCAGGCTTGGCACGCTGGGATGCCCACCCCCGAGCCAAATGTAAACCTCCCCGCCGATACACCCTGACCTGATTCCCCTGACTTGCCGCACCCCAAACCCTGAGATGAGTCACTTGGATGACAGCCCCGCCGTGGGTGAGCTCACATTGTGAACGTTGGGTGTGCTAAGGCTTCGCCGCAGGTGCCGAGCTTTGGTGGAAAGCGCTTCTTTGACCGTCACCGCCTGCAAATTTGAAAATGACACTGATTTTTCTTCCTCCGATGATAAAAAGAATATATGTTTATTGTGAAAGATTTCAAAAGTAAAGAAATAAACGTAATTTCAAGCCTATACTCCCAGCCCTCCCCACTCGGTATTTACAAAACTGGAATGTTATTGTTTTCACTAATTTTTTTTGCTTAATTTATGAAAAATATTTTTCATAAATAAAACCAGGAAGACTGATGAACTGAAGGTATTTTATGTTGTAGCTTTACATATAGGTGGGTAGAGAAAACACGGATGAAATACCACTAACTATATATGTTACTTGTGAAACTACAGTCAACTTTCACGCTGCTTGTGTTTCACTGTGCCAGAGTTTGGGTAGGACTTCCACTAAAGAAAGATTTTTCTGAGAAATGCCAATCTTGGTCCTCTTTTTGCTCAAAGCACACTTTTCATAACTTCTACTGCCTCTATTGAGTGACACCTCCTCTGGAGTTTCATGACCTAGTGGATTATTTTCACCTGGCAATATCTTGCCACAGAGGTTAACTTTGGTCCAAACACTAGGGAGAGAGACAGAGAATGTGGTTAAGGATGTGGACTTCAGAGTCAAGCGTTCCGGGTTTATATCTGACTTTGTACCAATTCTTAGCTGGGTGCCCTTGGGCGGGGTGGCTCACTGCTGTCAGCCTCAATTTTCTCATTTACAAATGGAAATGATGACAGTATTTACCTTGCAGGGTTACTTATTTTTAAAATTTTTTATGGTAAACTCACATAATATAAAACATACTGTTTTACCCATATTTAACTGTACAGTTCAGTGGCACAAAGTACATTCCCATTGTTGTGCAACTCCTACCATCATCCATCTTGAAGATGAAATAATGGGGCTTCCCTAGGAAGGGGTCAGTAAAATGCATTCATCTGAATTCATGTCACTCTTTTGTCAAAGAAACCATTTTGTCTAATGAGATGGCTACTCAAGTCCTCCTTCTCTCATGGGTTGAGAGAGAAGGTGTGTTGGTAAATAAGTTCATCTCTATCCATCTGGGGTGAAGGCTGGTGATCTCTCAGATGGTATAGAATCTGCCTGCAGTGCAGGAGACGGGTTCGATCTCTGGGTTGGGAAGGTCCCCTGCAGGAGGGCATGACAACCAACTCCAGTATTCTCATCTGGAGAATCCCACGGACAGAGGAGCCTGGTGGGCTACAGTCCATGGCGTTGCAAAGAGTCGGACACGGCTGAATGGCTACCACTTTCTGTTTCCACTTGCTGGTGATCTCACCCTCTGGTCCAGGCCCTGCAGTTACTTGCCTGCCGGAGTCGTTCCAGGCTCAGAATGTTCTCCACCTGCAGCACGCCCCGCGTGTACTTCTCAATGTACGTCTCCCCATCCGACGTGCCTTCGTTCTCACTCCTCGCGGCCATGAGAGCCAGCGTCTCCCGGTCCTCAATCTCCTCTGTTGCCTAAGGAGACAAGCAGGCACTTAGATTACCGCTACGTGAACAATATTTCTCTTAAAATTGTGGTGAGAAAATGGTTTAAAAGTTTTGAGACCTAACTCGTTCTCCAATACTCAGATTCTGACATTTCAAAAAAGTAACATGTGCTTTTACCTTTGGTATGTTGGATACTATTTCATAGGTTACACCACAGGAATAAAATATATTCTTCAGTGATATTCTCCTCTTCAAGCTCTGGGTAAAACTCTGGTAGAAAAGATAAGCTGAATTAAGCAATGTGGAAAATATAAGCTATTTAATATTATATAAATTATAAAAAAAAACGATGACTATGTTTCTGATACACCAACACTACACAGTAACACAGAAGAACACTGAATGGAAAAATCCTTGTCCTCAATCCTGAAGGACAGTAACACCCAGCTATTAAATCTGGGGATGAGATGACAGAATCTGCAATCCAACCAGGGCTTTCTGTGGTGGCTTCTCTTTACTGTGTGCACATTTGGTTGCTCAGTTGTGTCCCAACTCTTGCAGGCTCCTCTGTCCATGCGATTCTCTAGGCAAGAATACTGGAGTGGGTTGCCAATTCCTACTCCAGGGGATCTTCCCCACCCAGGGATGGACCCCAGGTCTTCTGTGTCTCCTGCACTGGCAGGCCAATTCTTCACCACTGAGCCACCTGGGAAGCCCACATTATATATCAACATACTATACATCATCATGCTATATAATTAATATTGCCTGTCAACAAATTGTACCACTGTTTAAAAAAAAACCTAATTATAATATTGTATTGGTTTTGCCATACATCAACCAATTAAAAAAAAAAACAAACCTGAAAGTGATTTTTAAGCTGTACATTTTCTTCAAGAAAAGAGATTCCTAGCTTTTACTCCAGGGGAAAAAGGACATTTGGAAAAGTTTCTTAGGAGAAATCTGGGATTCGCAGCTTCTCTTTCCCATCTGCTTTCTTCTTGATGCTGTCAGGGTTCAATCAGTCCATCCTGGCAGCACCAGAAGTCAGCTCAGAGCATCCATTCCGCTGACAGTGCCTCTGAGACGAGATCCGGGGAGGCGTTCGGAGACGAACTTACATGCAGCCTGCCTTTGTCCTGGGTTTTGTCATTAACCTTCTTGAGCCAGGCACTTAACTTTTTTCAAACAGAGAAATGTCGTAACTTCACCGCCTCCTAGGACTATGGGTCTCAAACTGGTCAAGGTGGAAGAGTTCTTTGATGGACGACACTGAGTTCTGCTATCCTCAGACTCTGTCATCTTAGATAAATGAGCATCATATTATAGCCTGGTAGCGACTTGTACAGCCACTGAATTAGCACCCCCAAACACCACTTTGTGACAGCAAGGAGCAAAAAAACTTAGTGCTCATACAAAGGTGGCCCTAGTGGTAAAGTGAAGGGAGAGTCGCTCAGTCGTGTCCAACTCTTTGTGACCCCATGGACTATACAGTCCATGGAATTCTCCAGCTCAGAATACTGGAGTGGGTAGCCTTGCCCTTCTCCAGGAAATCTTCCCAACCCAGGGATTGAACCCAGGTCTCGCACACTGCAGGCAGATTCTTTACCAGCTGAGCCAGCAGGGAAGCCCAAGAATACTGGAGTGGGTACCTTATCTGTTCTCCAGCAGATCTTCCCGACACAGGACTCAAACCAGGGCCTCCTGCACTGCAGGCGGATTCTTTACCAGCTAAGCTACCAGGGAGCTGTCAGTAAAGAATCTGCCTGCAATGCAGGAGATGTAAGAAATGCCGCTCCAACCCTGGGTCGGGAAGATCCCCTGGAAGAGGAAATGGCAACCCCCTCCAGTAATTCTTGCCTAGAAAATCCCATGGGCAGAGGAGCCTGGTGGGCTACAGTCCACGGGTTCACAAAGAGTCAGACACAATTGAGCGACTAAACAACACGCAACAGCAGCATCAGGCCCCGTTATTACCTGTTTGTTGTAAATGTTGGCTGCAATCCGTTTTCGTAAGACTAGCTCCATAGCCGCCGGGTGGCTGAGCTGGACCGTGGTCTTCACTATCAGGTAGATCCTCTCATTCTGTGGGGTGACCCTGTTCAAGTGAATGGAATCGTGCACCGAGGAGTCCCAGGAGGCTGTGGCTGAAACCTAGGGACCCAGGAAGGAGGAGCACATGGAGATAAGACAGCTCACGTGTAGCAGGTTTATATGATGAGCTAGACAACCACACGCAACTCTACTGAATCACAGATGCTTCCCGTGGCCTTTTGGATAACACATCTATTCTATTTTTTTAAAGTTCCCAGTCCACTTCTCCAAAAGCCCAGACCACAGCAGCTTAATGGGCAGACAGGCCCACAGGCAGGTGCATTAATCTGAAGCCCTTTAAGCGACTGTTAAAGGCCCGTTACCTCCTCGTCACTGTGCTTTATGATGGGCAGGTAGAAAAACTGGCTGCCGTGCTCCTTAGGGAGGATGGAGTTCACGCCTGATGCATGGGGGCCCACGAGCTGCTCATTGGCACTGAGGTCATCCGCTGACGAAGTCCAGGGCACAGATACAAAAGTGGGGGAAACATCAGATTTCTTTTAAGCAAGCACCCCAAAATTTTAAATATGATTTTTACAGATGAAGTTTATAGGTAATGCTATTTATCTTTTTCATCCCTTATTCTGCAGTTAAAACAGTGATTCCAATGCCCACAACAGCTTCTATCCTTTACAAAAACAACTCTGGGAGCCAAGAAAGGTGTCTTTGTGACTCTCCTATAGAATGGAATGAATATATTCCATATATAGTCCCAGGAACAAACATTTTCACTATGTAAACATACCTTACAATTGTGCAGCTTTCTGATGTCAATTCCTCTTATAACCTATTGTTAAGTTTATGATCCGACTTATATAATTTACACTAAATTAGAGATTTGTTGGAGAAGGAAATGGCAACCCACTCTAGTACTCTTGCCTGGAAAATCCCATGGACGGAGGAGCCTGGTAGGCTGCAGTCCATGGGGTTGCTAAGAGTTGGACACGACTGAGCAACTTCTTTCACTTTTCACTTTCAGGCACTGGAGAAGGAAATGGCAACTCACTCCAGTGTTCTTGCCTGGAGAATCCCAGGGACAGGGGAGCCTGGTAGGCTGCCATCTATGGGGTCGCACAGAGTCAGATACAATTGAAGTAACTTAGCAGCAGAGATTTGTTTGGTTACATTACCAATTTAGAAACAAAGTTCTGTGCATTTAGGAGAACTTTGACGGCCATCCTCTCCAATGCCCTACCCAATATAGGATTCATTCTTTACAGATCTCTGGATATAGTTATTCAGCCTTTATTTGTATAATGGGGAACCTCCAATAATGGGCAACTCATTGCTTCATGAAGTAACAGTCTACTTCTAGGCTTGAAAAAAAATTGCCCATATGAAGAGACAAAGCCAACCTCCCATGTCTTCATTGGTTACTGGTCTTCCCTCCGAAGAGAGGTTCTTAGGCTGTGCTTCAGGAATCCCAAGGGCCCCGCAGAAGGGCCTGCCTATCCCTAAACTCAGCAGCTCTACTCTCATATTCCACATGTGGGGTTCCATTTACGAGTTCATACTGAAAAGAGATTTTGCTGCTAAAACACACGGAAAACACTTGTCCTAGGTTCACCCAGGTTTAATCTAGACGCTATAATAATAGACAACACTTCATGTAGGGTTACAAGTCATTATGGTCTAGAAACACCACCATTGGCGGTGGGGAGCAAAGGGCACCAGTCAGAAATGCAGATTCCTGAGCACCGGCAACACAGAAAGATTCAGAACTTTAAGGGTGATGACTTTCTAATGTAATTTCCATGTCTGTTACTGTTTCCGAGCAATAACTGAACTACAGTTTTTGTATGCAGCTCTCAATCTCTCGAGTGCTTTTTTTTGAAGAATAAATTTCTATATCTGTCTTTTAGTGATTCTATATGTCATGGTTTTATACATTTGGTTGTTACCTCGAAAAGGTATGTGAGGGATCAGACAAGTCATTTCACGGCTAAAATGTTGTGGGTTTGACTAGATTGCAAACCTCATTCAGGGTGACAAGCCTTGGAACAATAGGTGTCTACTTACCGTTCAAATCAAGGAAGAGAACTGGTATGTGGGTTTCCATTCCAGGTGGTGGGATCCTAAATTTAATAACAATATTTCATCATAACAAAATACGTGTTTTGCCTCTTGTTAAATAGCTAAACATCACAGAGGCAGGGAAGCAGAAGAGAACCAGTGTGGAGACAGATACAGCTCTTACAAATGAAACATTGTCACAATTCTTATCATCCTGATTTAACACAAATCATGGAATTTGTGTGATTTCTATAAAGAACTACCAGTTATATGAATTACATGTAATTAATTGAAACAAAGATTATTTGAAGTCTTTCTGAGAATAATTCTAGTGATGGGAAGAAGAGAAGTGACTATTTTAGAGGTGGTACAGAAAGCTGGATTGATCTGCCTAGCTTCTTTTGAGCATCAGGACTGATTGAAAATCAACTGACTAATGGATCATTGTCACCCTGCTTATTTAACTTATATGCAGAGTACATCATGAGAAACGCTGGGCTGGAAGAAGCACAGGCTGGAATCAAGATTGCCAGGACAAATATCAATAACCTCAGATATACAGATGATACCACCCTTATGGCAGAAAGTGAAGAGGAACTAAAAAGCCTCTTGATGAAAGTGAAAGTGGAGAGTGAAAAAGTTGGCTTAAAGCTCAATATTCAGAAAACAAAGATCATGACATCTGGTCCCATCACTTCATGGCAAACAGATGGGGAAACAGTGTCAGACTTTATTTTGGGGGGCTCCAGAATCACTGCAGATGGTGACTGCAGCCATGAAATTAAAAGACGCTTACTCCTTGGAAGAAAAGTTATGTCCAACCTAGATAGCATATTGAAAAGCAGAGACATTACTTTGCCAATAAAGGTCCAACTAGTCAAGGCTATGGTTTTTCCAGTGGTTATGTATGGATGTGAGGGTTGAACTGTGAAGAAGGCTGAGCGCCGAAGAATTGATGCTTTTGAACTGTGGTGTTGGAGAAGACTCTTGAGAGTCCCTTGGACTGCAAGGAGATCCAACCAGTCCATTCTGAAGGAGATCAGCCCTGGGATTTCTTTGGAGGGAATGATGCTGAAGGTGAAACTCCAGCACTTTGGCCACCTCTTGTGAAGAGTTAACTCATTGGAAAAGACTCTGATGCTGGGAGGGATTGGGGGCAGGAGGAGAAGGGGATGACAGAGGATGAGATGGCTGGACGGCATTACTGCCTCGATGGGCGTGAGTCTGAGTGAACTCTGGGAGTTGGTGATGGACAGGGAGGCCTGCTGTGCTGCAATTCATGGGGTCGCAAAGAGTCAGACACGACTGAGCGACTGAAATGAACTGAACTGAACGGATCATTGTTGATGTAGTGCTTAAGTGTTGAATCTATGCTGGTGACCAAACTAAATAGGCATGAAGACAAATAAGAAGACATTTCTGCCCTTTTCAAGTATGCTCTAGAAGCACCCTTCTTTTAAGTCAAGATATGAGAATTTCTTGACCACAGCTGTGAAATTACAAGGCATTTGCTCCTTGGAAGAAAAGCTAAGACAAACCTAGACAGTGTATTAAAAAGCAGAGACACTACTTCGTTGACAAAGGTCCACCTAATCAAAGCTATG
Organism: Neotragus moschatus; assembly: GCA_006410615.1. Taxonomy (NCBI): domain Eukaryota; kingdom Metazoa; phylum Chordata; class Mammalia; order Artiodactyla; family Bovidae; genus Neotragus; species Neotragus moschatus. The sequence goes on from SJYA01002928.1 coordinate 1,388,077, forward strand.
GTTGTTCCAATAATCATGTACAGATATGAGAGCTGGACCATAAAGAAAGCTGAGCGCCGAAAAAGGGATGCTTTTGAACTGTGGTGTTGGAGAAGACTCTTGAGAGTCCCTTGGACTGCAAGGAGATCCAACCAGTCTATCCTAAAGGAAATCAGTCCTGAATATTCATTGGGCGGACTAATGCTTAAGCTGACACGCTAATACTTTGGCCACCTAATATGAAGAACTGACTCATTGGAAAATACCCTGCTGCTGGCAAAGGTTGAAGGAGGAGGAGAAGGGGATGACAGAGGCTGAGATGGTTGGATGGCATCACCAACTCAATGGACATGAGTTGGAGCAAGCTCCAGGAGATGGTGAAGGACAGGGAAGCCTAGCATGCTGCAGTCCATGGGGTCGCAGAGTCTAACACGACTGAGCAACTGAACAACAGCAATGAGAATTTCTGGAGATCGGGAAGTTGTGTCCGAGGTGCTCATTCCAGGGAACTGAGGAGCGTGGTATCTGATTCCTGGCCAGTGATAAATGATCTCTGGCTTCCTGAGAGAGGGCAGTGGTTGCAGCGGGCAAGGACAAGAGGGACAGGAGCACTGGGGCTGGGCGGCCCTTCCCTGGGCAGCTTGTAGTACTTAACATTCTCTGTGACAATCTGAGCAGGTCACTCACGTGACCCGCCCCAGGCCACCACAGAAAGAGAGGGGGACTCACCAGTCAGCAGGCGCCCCGGGGATCCCGCTGCCCGGTGCAGGCACAAGCACAGCGTTCCTCTCTTCCGTCAGTCCCACCCACTGCTCCACCAGCCGGGCTTCCCGCTCCACGTCATCCTCCGTCTTCTCTGTGGGCAAAACGGGGGCACGAGCACCAAGAGGGAGGAGGGACAATTTCTAAATTTAAATCGGTTTGTACCGGGTGGTATCCACATGTGGCTTAACCATCCGTAATGTCCCCCTCAAAAAGGATCTGAAGCTCTGAAGTTTAAGCCTGAGCAGCTCATGGAGGCTAGAACACCGGCCTAGCAGAGCCTAAGCCAGGAAGAGTGGAAAGAGCAGTGGAATGGGAATGAGAAGACTCGGGTCTCTTCAAGAGTTCTGTCATTTGGGAAAGTTATTCCACAGATGGGTCTTCATTTCCTACTTTGTCCAATAGGGATCCTACAAGTCATGTCGACTTCAAGCACCTGTCAGAAGGATCCAGTGCAATAATGGACAGGGCATGGCTTTGTGAAACCACACATCATTTTACAGAGGATTAAACACGGTCTCCCGCACTCTGCAAAATGAACTTACTCTCCTTCATACTTGTAATGCAAGGGATTTTATCTGATCTATTTTGCAATCCTCTTAGCCTAATTTAACTCTGGAGTGAGTTTGTTTTTTTTAAAGATATGTTGAAGTTCAACTCCCAGCACTTTATCATTTTTTGAAAAAATTAACTAATTTATTTACACTTGGCTGTGATGCACCTGCACTGCTGTGCTCGGGCTCTCTCTAGTTGCGGAGAGCAGGGGCTATTCTAGTTGCAGTGTGTGGGCTTCTCATGCAGTGGCTTCTCCTGGTGTGGAGCACAGGCTCAGGGAGCTCGGGTTTCAGTACTTGCGGCTCCCAGGCTCTAGGGCACAGACTCCGTAGCTGTGGTGCTCAGGCTTCGCTCCTCCATGGTATTGTGGGATAGCCCCGGACCAGGGACTGAACTGGCATCCCCTGCATTGGCAGGCAGAATCTTAACCACTAGACCACCAGCAAAATCCAAAGTGGGCTTTCATTAGCAGGCTGAGCACATACAAAAACTGATACCATGATGTTTTACTGAGAGAGGATTTTCGTTGACTTCTGTGTGAAGGACTCACATTCAGGACATGTCCTTTGGTGGAGAATCAGCCTCACTGAATGAAGTACACAATCTGGATGAGAAACTGGCAATTTAAGAGCATATTTCTGCTCTAGAATCCAAATGGCTGTTGCCATTGGAAGCAAATGGAATCCTCGAAGTTGGGTAGTGGTGAGCAGAGCCGCAGGCTGACTTCTGGCCACCCTCAACAAGCCGTGCACGTGGTTACCGACCAGTGGTAGCCGGGGCCCACCTGCCACGTGTCGTGGGTTCAAAAGTGACCCTTTCTCTGCAGTTCCAGGCCCTGAGCCTGGAATACCTCATATGGACATGTTGATACTGATGGCATTTGCATTCATCAAAATGAAAACCGAATTTAACATTCAATGTCATAGTCCACTCAAGTAATGAAACTTACTACTTTCAAATTGAAAGCCTGTTTAAACCAACCTTGCACAACAACAATTCACTAATATCTGTAATTGTGACAGGGTCAAAAATCTGATATTGTTGTGTAGCTAAGGGAGGAAAACAGCCTACCCCCACTGTCCAGTGGAAAGGCAACTCCCAGCCAAGAGTTACATCTCATGTACCTTTTTTGTTGCTGACTTTTTTAATCTGTTCGTCTAGGTATTCTCGCCGTTTAATGAGGGCATCCGACCACCTCTCTCTCACGCAGTTTAAGTCTTCTTCCTGGCATCAGGAAGGGAAAACATTTTCCTGTAAAGTGCACAGATAACTCTTTCTTTCTTTCTTTTTTTTTTTTAACAAAAGAGGTTTCAATTGATTAGGAAACTTTTCATTAGGAAAGGCCATTAAACATTGCTGTGTGATTAATATGCAAGAAAGCACAGAAGCCTTAGGAACCCTGCATGCTGACTGAGGATCCTGATTTTCAGAAAATCAGAGCCCCTGGACTTCCAAAAGGATAATTATACTTAAAAGCAAGAGAAGCTCCAACAGCTCCAGCTGTTATACAATATATGCATCTGTGTATTTAAGTTGTAGCTGTTCGTTTGAAGAGGTTTGTGATTCTAAGAGGAAGGGCACCAGAAACAGACCCCCAATTTCAAAACAGCAAATGAAGAATCACATTTTCACCATTCATAGCTCAATGGCTTGGGTAACATGTATTTTCTGAAAGGCAGAGAATAGATCAGCAGAGAACCTCTCGCACTTGCTGCAAAGATCTTACCTCTAACTGCTACCATGAGGCTAACCAAAAATGCCCCATGCAGAAAGCCAACATGCAGTCAGCCATGCTGAGAAATACTGGAAGCGGATGCTGGACCTGACTGTGAACCACGGGGCAGGAAGTGCACAGCCAGCCACTGGACGTTAGTTAATGGCGTTGCTGAGATTCAAGGGGATACTGGTATTTACTCTAAGATTTGTTTTTACTTGTTTGTTTTCTTTCTCAGTAAAACTACGAGGCAGGAAAGACACCTACCAACCCTATTCAGAAGGCTTTGACTGCCTAATTCCAGTCTAACCCATAAGATGGTCCACTAAGAGCAGACACCTGAGGACTTCTAAGGTGTCCCCTATGACGGACCCACACTTTACTTGGAGGAAGGCACACCAGAAAACATGCTCTCGACATTTACGTAGAGAATCAGCAAAGAGACTGGGAAGCAACCCAGGAAGCTTCATCTTGGTTTGTCACCTGACATCATTAATCCCACATTCCACTGACTGCAGGCTGGTCAGCAGCAAGTACAGTTTCACCTGTGCACTTTTTCCTCTAGACTTCCAGAAAGAGATAAGGCCGAGAGTTAAATTCTCCAGGTTATGAATAACTAAGGTTGGCTTTACAGAAAGAAGAAAACTGGCTAAACAAAACCATGTGCTTAAAATGTCTCCAGTTTTCCTATCCGGCAAAAATCTTTAAAAATCAAATGGCACGTTAGAACAACGTGATTCACTCGGATGTAAGGTGCTAACTGCAGGTTCACATAGGAAACACAGGTCTATTTAAAGATTATGGGTGGATAACTTAAGATCAGTTCTTAAGATCAGTTTAATACCGCGATTGTGGTCTTGTTTAGAAAGGCTTTACAAGCTAGCAGTTCGAGATGGCATAGAAAAATTGAAGTATCTGCATATACATATTGAACTGATGGGGAAATCTGTAGAAATAGGATTGTGTCCCCGATTATGCTGAAAGCAAATGAAAAGCGAGTGAAAACGGCATATTCTTGCTTTACGGTCCTTCCTCCGCCCTGCCCTCAGCTCTGCGGATGCTGGCAATTAGCAGCAGCTGTGCCCCATGCCACAGGATTGACAGCAGCAGTAATACCTGATAACTATCCATATCATCACCAGCCTCATCATCTCTCTGGTAGGAAAAAAATAAACACAAAGGACATGCATTTTGGTTCTCAAACAGCACACAAGGAAAACAGATCTTTAAGCTTAACACACACATTACAAAGGACAGCACACACAAACAGCACTGGCATAATAAACACTGAACGGAATCTCAAAAACTGGATTTAATTCACTTGCCTATAGTTAACTTAGCGAATTTAAGATTTTACTTTTTTTCTTTCATCGAGAAAGCAGTCATTTAAAAATAGGAACTGTCTTAGATTCTCTTAGCTGGGGAGAGGAACGAACCCCACTGGGTCAAGACTTACCCCACTGTTGTGCAAAGTTGCTACTAGTTTCTGGGTGAGCTGTCAACTGAGATTTAGAGTGGGCAAAGTTAGAAAGGACTGTGGGGAGTTTCTTGCTCAGCCTCTTGGTTTTAGCCGTGAGGCAGCGGAGGCCTGAAGGATGAAATGATTGAACCCGAGGCTCACATGGATAGTGGCAGGGTCAGGACTGAGGCCAGGTCTGTGCCCTTGACCTGGCACCACACCTCAGTTACTGTGACATGATCCGAGGGGAAAACCACTGGGAAGCTAAGACTCCACGTACAGTCTGTGCTCTATGTCCACAAGTCCCCCATCTGCAGATTCAATCAACCACAGAAGCTTCCTCATACAGAGGGCAGAGTGTACTAGACCATTTTATGTAAGAGACTTGAGCATTCTTGGATTTTAGTATCCAAAGCAGGGTTCTGGAATCAGTGCCCCTGGATACCAAGGGAAGACTGCGGAGATTCTGTATCCTAAACCACCACAATAAGAGTTTATGACTACGTGGGGCTACCCTGGTGGCTCAGATGGTATAAAGAATCTGCCCGCAATGCAGGAGACCCAGGTTGGATCCCAGGTGGGGAAGATTCCCTGGAGAAGGAAATGGCAACCCACTCCAGTATTATTGTCTGGAAAATTCCACGGACAGAGGAGCCTGGCAGGCTACAGTCCATGGGGTCGCAAAGACTCGGACCGGAGTGAGTGACTATTACTCACTCATGGTAAGTGCACAGCCCACGATTTTGGATACACGGCTCTATCATCCACTGTAGGACAGACCAGTACTCATGTATCAGTCAGGAGAAAAACCAAAACTGTCCTAAACCCATGACAACACTTTACAATAACCACATAAAATAAGCATTTTGGCAAAAACATTTACCAAACAAAATGATTGTGTTGAAAATAGAAAGGTTTTAGTTGAGATGATTTTCCTTAGAAACAAGGAGGGAAAGGGGATTCGCTGGTGGTTCAGTGGTTGGGACTCTTGGGCTCTCACTGCTGAGGGCCTGCGTTTGATCCTGGGTCAGGGAACTAACATCCCAGAAGCTACAAGGCCAAAAAATAGAGAAAGAAACAAAAATAAAGAAATCCCCATTTGTAGAGAATATCCATCTCTATGGAGGCAGGTTCTACTTAAAATGAAACATCCTTCTTTCACTTTTCTGTGGTTATTAGAGGGTTAATGTTAAAAAGGAAGTGGAGTGGCCTGGTCATATAGAAGACTATTTTCTCCAAGCACTTTAAAAAATATATAATTACATTGTTTTCATATTGAAGTATACTTCAAAATATACTGCTTTTCAAAAGTGCTTTAAAAATACTGTCAAAATTATTCTCTGTGTAGATTTTAAAACAAACTTCAGCTTTAGTTTGGTAACCATCATTTGCATTTGGATAACTCTAACTTATTAAATGCAAGCCCAATACTGAAATAACTTTCCTCGAATTAATTCCCCATACTAATGAATAAAGTACAAACAGCCCTAATTTGTCATTATTTCTTAGACCAAGGAGATACTTCTATTCACTGAAAACCAGCTTCAGCTTTCATGATGGAGAATTACTGTGAAATCAGCTTTTTCTAGACTGGCTCCAGACATCACATCAAAATAATTCTAATGTCCTATTCCACCCACAAAAATGGTACTGGACATGACCTGCAGCATGGTGCAAAGAAAAACAAAAGCTTTAAAACGGTCACTGCTTAAATTTGCATGGCAGGTACTATATTATTTGAAGTTTTAACTCAAGAGGTATAGCTGCTTTAAAAAGTGCAAATAATCAACACTTATAAGTGTTCCTTTGGGCTTCCCTTGTGGCTCAGCTGGTAAAGAATCCGCCTGCAATTCAGGAGACCTGGGTTCGATCCCTGGATTGGGAAGATCCCCTAGAGAAGAGAAAGGCTACTCACTCCAGTATTCTGGCCTGGAGAATTCCATGGACTATATAGTCCATGGGGTCGCAAAGAGTGCGGATACAACTGAGCTGACTTTCACTTTCACAGTGTTCCTCAAATGGGAATAATCAATCAGTTAATGATATCAATCAATGATCCACATCTGTAGTCATGGTTCAGGACACACAGATTCAAGGTTTTATCTAAGATCAGAGACTCATTAAGCCACAAAATCTTATGGCAGAAAGGGACGTCAGACAATTATCACAGTTTTGGAGGAAGGAAAAGGGAACTCAAAATACATATATATTTTTAAAATATTTATCTATTCGGCTGCATTGGGTCTTCGTTGCAGCACGTGGGGTCTTGGTTGCCATAATATGGGATCTTCCATTGCAGCATTAAGGCATGTGGGATCTTGGTTCCCGGACCAGGGACCAAAACCTGTGTCCCCTGCGTTGTAAGGCAGATTTTTAACCAGTCAGCCACCAGTGAAGTCCAAGAACTCAAAGTTTAAATGACTCGGTTAAATCAAACAAAACTAGGTATCTTCACTCCAAGTCTGAGCTCTTTCTACCAAGTCCCGTAGCTGCCCTCAAAGTTGATGGCCAAGCGAGGGACACCCTCTTAATAACATCTACTCCACACACAAGGAAAAGTCTGGTGGAGAAGCCTCCCCAGAAACAATAGACTCCAGCCTCACAGCTCCATTTACACTCTTCCCAGGCTTTGAGTCTGAGGCAGTTTTGGCCTGGGGTGAATCTCACAAAGTTGTGCCTTCCTTTTGACCCAACAGTCCAAGTCAATGCTCTTTTTAGCATTCAGGAAAGTCTTTGCTGCCATGAAGCCAAAAGGAAACTGCGTTGGAAGATGAATCATTCTCAGGATAGTCTGGGCTTCTGCCCAGACTCTACAGAGAAACTTTTTGTCCCCATCATGACATGGAGCATGTTGCCTTTACCTATGGCAGTGAGGGAACCAGGATTCAATGATCTGATTCTTCCAGGTCTCTAAGTTGCTGTTGTTTAGTTGCTAAGCTGTGTCTGACTTTGCGACCCCATGGACTGTAGCCTGCCAAGCTCCTCTGTCCATGGAATTCTCTAGGCAAGAATACTGGAATGGATTGCCATTTCCTTCTCCAGGGGATCTTCCCCAGCCAGGGATGGAACCTGGGTCTTCTGCATTGGCAGGTGGATTCTTTACCACTGAGCCATCAGGGAAGCTTGTCTCTAATTATAATTGATAGCAAGCCAGGAACTCAGTGAAGGACGTGAATTCTTTCAGGCCCCTGGGGACAAGTCCCTGATCTCAAAGTTTATTGTGACTGGCAAATGTGATGAACTCTTAGATGGCTCCACCTTTTAATTAAAAAAAAAAAAATTAAAACAGAAGATTTTGCAAAAGGAGATTTAATGAACATAAATGATCATGAGGACAACTTTCAATTTAAAAAAAAAGAAAAGCTTTCAGAGAGCTGGTTAATTATGGCAGCATCTGGGGGCAGTTTTATATTAATAAAAGTGGAATCAGGCCAAAGCCAGAAATGTCACATACCCAACATAATTTGGGCCTGATGTAAAATAAAACCTGCCAAAAGTAAATGAGCACAATAGCGTCAATGTGTGTTTATAAATAAAATTATTACTATGCAGCACTAAGCCAATATGGTATTTTAAACCTAGTAAAAGGCAGCGGATGGACCTATGAATGGGTGGGGGTGGGGCAGATACATGGTTAAGGCAAAGAGCTTAGTTATATTCCTAAAGAGGACTGCCTTAGTTCTGTATTAACCAATCTTTGTTAAACTCTATTTCAAACCTGTTGGTCTCACCTGGTAACTGTCCAACCCTCTCTGGAGCTTGGTTGACCGGGCAGTGATGCAGCCAATGGAGATGGACAAGATGGCTTCGACCATGAGTGGCAGTGTCCCAGAATGCTGGACAGGCTTCACTGTGACTTGGACTCTCCGAGAATGACCCTGCAGAGGTGGGGGTGCGATGCGGAAATGGGTGCCAGGAACGGGAACCAGGAGGGACAGGCGAAGAGGATAAAGGAAAGGGGGAAGAATGAGGGAACAGAGAGGCAAAGAACTAGAGAGTTCCAGAAACTGTGAGAATGGGACAGGGAGAAAGCAAGAAGCAAGCTGAGGCAAACCGAGTACCTGTCTGAGCTGAAAGACGCCGCCTGTGTTGACGTCCTTGGCCTGGTGAAGCTCCACGGCGGCGTACTCTCCCAGCTCGTTCAGCTCCAGGATGGAGATCCACATCTCTATTCTGCGAGTAACTTCGTTCCACCTGCAGAAACACATGCCAGCAAACAACCAAGTCATTATCCTTTTATTCTTATTTATTTGACTTTGTTGGGTCTTAGTTGCGGCATGCGTGTGTGCTCAATCATGTCCAACTCTTCTGCAACGCTGTGGATCGTATTGGCTGCCAGGCTCCTCTGTCCATGGGATGATCCTGGCAAGAGTACTGGAGTAGGTTATCATTTCCTCTTCCAGGGGATCTTCCTGACCCAGTACCATGGCACCACCTGGGAAGCTCCTTAGTTGCAGCACCTGGGCTCAACAGTTGCAGAGTCTCCACTTGTGGCTCATGGGCTTAGTTGCCTCTCAACATGTAGGAGTCTTACTTCCCCAACTATGGACTGAATCCAGGTCCTCTGCACTGGAAGATGGATTCTTTTTTTTTGTGTGTGTGTGTGTGTGTAACAAACTTTTATTAAAGTGTAAAGGAGATAGAGAGAGCTTCTCACATAGGCATCAGAAGGGGGCAGAAAGAGTGCCCCCTGGAAGATGGATTCTTAACCACTGGAGCCTCAGGAAAGTCACATCCATGACATTATTGACCAAACACATTATTAGCAATAGGAAGAATTAGTCAGCAATAGTCACTGAGCATTTATTATGTGTAAGGCACTGCGCTATGAGTATCACAGATAATTTTCCTATTTAGCTCTCAAAACAACCTCCTATGGTATAGGTTCTTTTTATTTATTTTATTGAGGTATGACACAGTGAACTGTCCGGCTTTCAAGTGTAGAGCTGGATGGGTCTTGACAAATGCACGCATCTGTGCCTCTTGTCTGGCCATGACCACGGCAGGTTTGCTCAGACCTCTTCCCACTCAATTCGCACACCATTTGCAGCAGCCGTATAACCTCAGATTAGTTTTATCTGTTCAAGAACTTCATATAAATGGAATCATGTAGTAGTGTGCTTTTCTAGCTCTGGTGCCGGGAGCCAGCGTGAGGAACTCCGCCCGTGGCGATGGTCATGAAGAAGGAGGCTCGGCATACACAAAGGCGGGATCGAGCCTCAGGAGACCCCCTGTTCCCGATCATCTATCCCCAAAACCGGAGTCTGTCTGCTTTACTGTGTTACGCTTTCCACCTACCCTTCTGACATTAACAGGGGGCTGTCCCCCCACCACCTTTTTCTGGAAAAACTTAACTTAGAGCTTTTAGATAACAAATCTCCAGGGCATAATACGAGTGTTTCAATCCAAAAACCCCTCTGATGGCTTTCTAGACTGCCTGCCGGACTCTTACAGCTGCGCATGTGATTGTTTGCGGCCTCCTGACCGTGAGAGGCACAGGAAGCTTAAAACATCCTAGGAATGTAGGGGCTTCTGAGGAGTCAAAATCATTAGAATAGGATTGATTAAGGGTTTCATTTGTTGAGCCAATACTTGCTGCCAAATTTTCATATCTTTTATTTGTAGATATAGTTGGTATATAGAAAAAACAGGTAGTAGCCCTGGTATTAGCAACATTAGATCTTTGAGTTAAATATTTTGTTTTAACCCACTGCACCTTTGTTCTACAAGAATGTAACTTTATTTAGTACTTTGAGGGTGATGTTGATTAAGGAAAAAACACTTCAAGGGAAAAAGAGTTTTCTGGTTGATAGACATTTATCTAGAAAAAGAGTCATAAAAATGTTAACAGACCCCCTGGCCAGAAGATGATGTAAACCATCTGAGACCTTTTGTATATGGGAAGGTATGCAAAAGGAAAGCCTAGTCTCAATAAGGGTCAGGACTGCTGCCCCTGCATAACTCTGCATATTCCATTATTTCTTTATGTACAACTTGGGGTATATAAGCTGCTTTTGAAAATAAAGTTGTGGGTCTGGCACTGATGCTTGGCTCCCCCATGTCATTCTTTTCTTGTTTTTCTGGCTGAATTCCCATCTGGAGCACAGAGGCTCACAGTGTCTACTTATCTGCCCTGGCTTCTAAGACCCACGTGACAGGGAGCCCAAGGCAGGGCACCTTCCGCTATTCAAGTGGGTGCCGGTGGCCTACGTAGATGGTGCAAGTTCCTTGTCTTGGAACTTTATGGGTTTTCCACATAAACCAAGTTATTCAGCCTCTTTTCTCCACTAATTTTCCTATTACACTATTCTTTCCTAATCTCTCTTTATATTTCTAAATAAATTTTTCCTCACCGACTCCGTCCCCGCTTCAAATTCCCTGGATCCACCAGGGCTGGACCCCGGCACTCTGGTTTCTCTGATTCAGTACAATGTTTGTGAGATTCGTCCAAATGGGTAAGAGTTGGGCAGAGTCCTTTTCCCTTTTTTTGTTGAATAATAGTCTATTGTGTGACTACTAACACAGTTCATCATTCTCACACTGAAGGACATCTGGGTTGTTTATAGTTTGGGGGACATTATGACTAGAACTGCCATAAACATTTATGTACTAGGCTGCTTATGGACTTAACATTTTCATTTTTCTTGGGTAAATACCTAGAAGGAAGATTGCTGGGTCATGGGAGAGGCAAAGAATCAACTTTAAAATAAGATACCCTCCTGTTTTTCTTCTATAAGCTATACAGTTTTATCTTTCATATTTAAAGTCATGCTCCATCTCCAATTAAGTTTTGTGGAATCAGGTGAATTAAGATCAAGGTTGTTTTTTCCCAAGTGGATACCCAGATGTTTCAGTCTCGTTGAAAAGATGTTCCTTTCCCCATTGAATTTTTCCAAAACCTGGTAGTTCCTTTCATCATTTGTATTTCACAAAGCAGGAAATAGGCTCACAGAGTCCTAATTCTCAAACACTGTCCAAGTACAAGCCTTGACCCCGCCTCTGAAGCCCTCAGCCAAGCACACACCTGTCATGCAGCGTTCTCGTCTTAGCATGAAGGGAATCAACTTCCCAGATGGAGCTCCCATTCCCAGTACACCGGTGGCCCCACACTTCGATGGCCAGTGCTCCATCTGAAATAAACTCCAGGAATTCTTCCGTTACGTTGACCACGTAGTCCTGGGATAAGTGGGGGAAACAGAACAGGTCAGGAATTATGCAGAAAGCAATCTGTGAAATTCACTTTACACAGATTCACTTTAGAGTATGTTAGCTCAATCCCAACCTTAAACCCATTGTGGCTGCTGCTGGACAGAAAACAGCAAAGAAACCAGCATATTAGATGGGAAGGGATACCCCGAGATAACTGAATTGACTTCTTTTCTTTAATACAAGAGGAAGTAGCCACCCATGTCACACGGCTTGCTGTTGCAGAGCTGAACCTGTCCTCCCTTCCTTGTGGTTCAGTCTCTTTTCCCCCAGACTACTCCGACTTTCAGCTGGAACAGACCAACAGCACAGCAAAAAAAAAAAAAAAAAAAAAGAGGAATTTATGATTGTTCCTTGCTATGGCTTAGGAGACTAAAAACAGAATTAAATTTTATATGGTTATCCCCACCTATCTGCACTCTTGCTCTTAAATGCTCCCACTCCAACTTTTCAAAACATGTTTCTCTCTTTATTTATGTCAGTGCTCGGGCTTCTCACTGTGGTGGCTTTTCTTGCTGTAGAGCACAGGCCCTAGAGTGGGTGAGCCTCTGCAGCTGTGGCTCCCACAGTCTAGAGCACAGGCCCGGTAGTTCTGGTGCACTGGCTGAGCTGTTCCTCGGCGTGTGGGATCTTCCTGGGTCAGGGATTGAACCAGTGTCTCCTGCGCTGGCAGAGGTGGGTTCTTTACCACTGAGTCACCAGGGAGGCCCTTCCCACTCCAACTTTTCTCAAAGAGAGGAGTGAAGAAATAGACACTGAACGGACAGAGCAGTAAAGCACATCACCCAGAACAAAGCAGCAGGCAAGGAACCGCTTTCGTTTCCTTCCCATTAGCAGGAAAGGAAAGGAAATGGAAGGGCTGTGCTGTGCTGAATTGGTTTAACATTTTACTACCTAACTTCTTATTTTATTTGGAGATCAGTTCAGTTCAGTCACTCAGTCGTGTCTCACTCTTTGTGACCCCATGGACTGCAGCATGCCAGGCTTCCCTGTCCACCAACTCCCAGAGCTGGCTCAAACTCATGTCCATCAAGTTGGTGATGCCATCCAACCATCTCATCTTCTGTTGTCCCCTTCTCCTCTTGCCTTCAATCTTTCCCAGCATCAAGGTCTTTTTTAAAGAGTCAGATCTTCCCATCAGGTGGGCAAAGTATTGGAGCTTCAGCTTCTGCATCAGTCCTTCCAATGAATATTCAGGGTTGATTTCCTTCAAGATGGACTGGTTTGATCTCCATGCAGTCCAAGGGACTCTCAGGAGTCTTTTCCAATGCCACAGTTCAAAAGTATCAATTTTTCGGCACTCAGCTTTATGGTCCAACTCTCACATCCATATATGACCACTGGAAAAACCATAGCTTTACTAGATGGGCCTTTGTCAGCAAAGTAATGTCTCTGCTTTTTAATATGCTGTCTAGGTTGGTCATATCTTTTCTTCCAAGGAGCAAGTGTCTTTTAATTTCAAGGCTGCAGTTACCATCTGCAGTGATTTTGGACCCCAAGAAAATAGTATCTCATTGTTTCCATTGTTTCCCCATCTATTTGCCATGAAGTGACGGGACTGGATGCCATGATCTTAGTTTTCTGAATGTTGAGTTTTAAGCCATCCTTTTCACTCTCTTCTTTCACTTTCATCAAGAGGAGTTCCTCTTCACTTTCTGCCATAGGGTGGTGTCATTTGCATATCTGAGATTATTGTATTTCTCCCGGCAATCTTGATTCCTTCTTGTGCTTCATCCAGCCTAGCATTTCACATGATGTACACTGCATATAAGTTAAATGACAATATACAGCCTTGACATACTCCTTTCCAAATATACAGCCTTGTATATTGGTATATTGTATATTGGTGACAATATACAGCCTTGATGTACTCCTTTCCCAATTCTGAACCAGTCTATTGTTTTGTGTCCAGTTCTAACTGTTACTTCTTGACCTGCATACAGATTTCTCAAGAGGCAAGTCAGGTGGTCTGGTATTCCTGTCTCTTGAAGAATTTTCCACAATTTGTTGTGATCCACACAGTCAAAGGCTTTAACGTGGTCCATGAAGCAGATGTTTTTCTGGAATTCTCTTGCTTTTTCTATGATCCAGCGGATGTTGGCAATCTGATCTCTGGTTCCTCTGCCTTTTCTAAATCCAGCTTGAACCTCTAGAAGTTCTTGGTTCACGTACTATTGAAGTCTAGCTTGGAGAATTTTAAGCATTACTTTGCTAGAATGTGAGATGAGTGCAATTGTGTGGTAGTTTGAACATTCTTTGGCACTGCCTTTCTTTGGGATTGGAATATTTGAAGATAAAGTCAGAATTTTAAAAGGAAAATAAATTTAATGACCAATTAGCACAAACTACACATTTTAGGGTGAAAAAAAAACTCAAGGTCACATAGTGAGTATTCATTAAGCCAATTGTTAACTAGGATGTATCTTAAATCCAGGTTTCGCCCTTCTAAAGGAGCAACTTTTTGGCTAAAAGAAATATGAGGAATATTTACAAGAATATTCAGAAAACAACAACAACAAAAGATTAATAAAGAATTGACAAATAGACTTGGTAAACAGCTTTAAAAAAGTGGGCTACTTGTTTTCATGAAAACATGACAACTGATGAATTTATTTGCAAGGCAGCAACGGAGAAACAGACATAGAGAAGAGACTTATGGACATGGGGAGAGGGGAGAAGAGGGTGAGACATATGGGTATAGTAACATGGAAACTTACATTACCATATGTAAAACAGAGAGTGAGAATTTGCTGTAGGTCTCAGGGTATTCAAACAGGGGCTCTGTATCAACTTAGAAGGGTTGGAAGGGGAGGGAGATGGGAGGGAAGTTCAAGAGGGAGGGGACATATGTTCACCTGTGGCTGATTCATGTTGAGGTTTGACAGAAAACAACAAAATTCTGTAAAGCAATTACTCTTCAATTAAATATATATATTTGAAAAGCCAATAAAAAAATAATGCCTTAATAGACTTTACATATGTCAAATTTTACAAGTGGTGTTTTTTAGGTGTAGAACCAGAAAAAACGGGCACAATTTTGAAAAAAGAGTAATCTCGAGAATCTATTACAAATTGTCCATGGAATATAATTGCAATATATAGTGGAACTGTATGTAAAACACAAAGTACACTTGGAGGTTAAAAAGCCTAATAAACATACTATGTTTCATAATGGGGCAAACCTCTAAGTTACAAGTAGACTTTTGAACTGAGCCCTGGCCGGCAGTTCATTTTGCAGTGGCATTTGTACCTCACAGTGAGAGAAGGTCACGGTGTACTGGGCATCCTTGGACTGTGGGGAAGGCACCTCAGGGTCCACAACAGGGGCAGCCACCGTGGATTCACACTGGTCCCAGAACGTGTATTGACAGAAGACGAAATTTGAGAGGTTTAAGGGCAGCCCAGTTGCTTCTTTAATTTTTATCTGAAGAGAAGAAGAAGAAGAAAAAAAGGCAAATATAACTCTCATAAAGAAAACAAACCATGCATGCTTTTCATAGGGATGAAATAACTCAGTCATCCATTTGGCATCTAAAGTACTCTTGCCTGGGAGATCCCATGGACAGAGGAGCCTGGTGGGCCACAGCCCATGGGGTGGAAGAGAGTCAGACACGACTAAGTACACACGCAAAGAAGAGCATCTGTAATGAAAGCTGTACCACAGATTTGTAGTCACAGTATATGAGCATGGCAACAAATGCACACAGCGCTCTCCAACTTTCCTAAGGACTGAGTTTCAGATACAGCTGCAACCTTTACTAGGAAAGCATGATTCACTAAACAATAGACACTCCTTGCAGCTCAAACACATAGAAAACCTTTGAAACTTCACACAACTGTCATCATAAAGTGTGCTATACTTCCGGAAAAAGTACTCTCCATCACCATGTTTGCTGTCAGAAAGTGTAACTTGTACCATGTTTTATGCAGGGGCTTCCCTCATAGCTCAGTTGGTAAAGAATGTGTCTGCAATGCCGGAGGCCCCGGTTCGATTTCTGGGTCGGGAAGATCCGTTGGAGAAGGGATAGGGTACCCGCTCCAGTATTCCTGGGCTTCCCTGGTGGCTCAGCTGGTAAAGAATCCGTCTGCAATGTGGGATACCTGGGTTCGATTCCTGGGTTGGGAAGATCCCTTGGAGAAGGCAAAGGCTACCCATTCCAGTATTCTGGCCTAGAGAATTCCATGGGCTGTATAGTTCATGGGTTGCAAAGAGTCAGACACAACTGAGCGAATTTCACTCACTCATGTTGTATGCAAAACGCCCAAGATTTTCCATCAAATTGTTTTGAATGGAAAAGGTCACTGATCCGAGCTTCCGCCGCCCTGCCCTCTCACCCGGCATGTCAGTTTCTTGACTCGGTGAATGATTTCCCCTGTGCTGTCTACGATTTCAAGACTCCCGCTTTCGCTGGAGTTCTCCGAGGAGTCGTCCTCCACCATGCGCTCCGGGACGGCGCCTGTAACTCGCATCACTTCCACGTGGAGACGCCCAGCAACCTGGGTCAAGGAACCAGAGCAGCGTGGGGTTAAAAGGCAGCCTGTGGACAAAACCGACCTGAGAGGAAAGCATGCAACCATAACCCCAGGTGAGCGGCTCTACTGTGACTACTAGGCCACCTCCAGCAACAGGAAACTTCCAGAGCTAGTCCCCTCCATCACCTGCTCTGTAATCACCAGGCTTTACTTGGAGCGAAATCTGCCTCTTGGAATCATCTTCATTCTTACCCTCTTATAGGACAGCACAAAGGCAGCTAACACATGCTACTTGGAGGCATCTATTTCCCTTATTCACATATTCATTCACATACTCATCTGATCAAATACCTGGCATCGTGGGGAACACCAAGAACGCGTCTTTATAGACATGGGCTCTGCTGTCTGGATGCTCACAGTCAAACGGGGAGACAGAGAATTAAAAATCCAGGAACAACAGTACAGACTACCTGCTCTAACAGATATGTGCGAGTTGTCACGAGATGAATTTATCCACTCGACAAATCTTTACGGATAAGTGACTGGATGCCAGGGAAGGACTAAGCAATGCGTTTACAACAGCAAACCAAACAGTCAGGCCCCTGGACTCATACAGCCTCTATCCTCTTGGGAGCAGAGAATGTGAACAGACCTCACACAGTGGCTGGAAGCACCACCTACTCCAAGAGGGAGGACAAATACAAAGCCACTAAGTTATAAGGAAACAGTTCCTTTAAGATGATTTTTCTAAAAAACAGGGGGGTGGGGCTTGAGGTCTCCAGAACATCTTAGTGGTTCTCCGGATTGCTGAGAGTTTAGCAGTGTCTCTCCTGTAACTTGTGGCACAGAACTGAAATTAATGGGAGGAATGACCCCGACCTGCGCAGACCTGGAGTGCGGTAATCAACCAGGTCTATCTTGGACACCACACTTTAAGGCTGTAACGACAGGCTGGGAGGGGGACACACGCTGGGGGTGCTGCTGTCATCTTAAACAGTGAGGCTCCTTCTCAAAGACAGCTCAGATTACCTTCTGCAGAGCAACCGGCCCTGGCACCCAGGACCTGCGAGAAATTAGTTGATGGTATTTGACAAGTGAGACAAATGTGGAGGAAGGAGTATGAGAAAGGGAAGAAAGGAAATATGAGAAATCAGTTAGAAGATGGTACTTCTTAAGCTTTTTACCCCTAATGTTCTTTGAGAACCTAATACATTTTTAGTAAAATTTTAGGGGTATCCACGGGACACGCAAAGCCCACCATGGACCCTAGCTTAAGTAACGCTGACTAGGGACTCAGCTACTAGGTAGGTCTCTTTGCCAATGGAGTTGTGCCCACTTTTAACATGGGAGAAAGTAACTTAGCTCACTAGTCTCCCACACCATAGTGTTCACAGGGGGGTTACACATGTGGGAATATAAGACATGTATTTACACATCACAGCTGGGAACCTAGGGTTTATTTTCTGGGTTCACTTCAGGCAGAGTGGAGCCCTATCCTCTGCCTGCTCTAAGAACCACGAACCATATGTAAACTACACAGTCAGTGGGAATTTGCTCTATGATGCAGAGAGCTCAAACTGGTGCTTTGTGACAACTTAGAGGGGTGCGATGGGGTGGGAGGGAGGTTCAAGAGGGAGCGGACATACGTATACCTACGGCTGATTCATGTCAATATATGGCAGAAACCAACACAACATTGTACAATTATCCTCCAATTAAAAATAAATTTTAAAAGTAAAATAAAAATGTAACTTAAGAAAAAGAAGCATGAAAAACAACTTAGTATTTCCAAGTCTGCATGTTATTAAAGAACAAATTACTTTTAAATTTAGTAGTATCATGAAATATTGATGCTGCTAAATTTAAAATGAAGACATTCGTTGATGAACTGGGTAATAAACAAAAATGTTTGAACTTGAACATTTTCTGAAATGTTTCAGGTTGACATAGGCCAATATAATGAAATAACTGAAATACGAGAGGCTTTTTTTTTTTTTAAAGAGGTGGTAACAATGGGATGGTTCAGCTTGTTTGCTTTGAATATTTCAGATTTCAAAATAATTCTCTCAAGTTATATCTTATAAGGGCTTCCCTTGTGGCTCAGATGGTAAAGAATCTGCCTGCAATGTGGGAGACCTGGGTTCAATCCCTGGGTTGGGAAGATCCCCTGGAGAAGGGAACAGCTACCCACTCCAGTATTCTAGCCTGGAGAATTCCATGGACAGAGGAGCCTGGCAGGCTACACAGTCCATGGGGTCGCAAAGAGCTGGACATGACTAAGCAACTTTCACTTTCACTTTTATATTTTGTAAAGACCACTTAGGGGCCAGGAAGGAGCTAAAGGGTATTACGGAGGTAAGAGCTTAAAAGAGAAGTCAATGTGGGGCACACAGCCGAATCTGGTTTCCAAAAGATTTCTAACTTGATTAAAACAAAGAAAATCCTTGTGAGCCACAAACAAAAAACATGTTCTAATAATGTTTTAAAGCCATGAGTTAATGTTGATAGTTCCTATTGATATCAGTAGGGGAAAAAAGCACGTGATCCTGAGGCTTCACCCTAGCTTCTGGATCTAAATCAAGAACATAACTTAAACCAAGTTAAAACAACAAAAACCACACTGGGACCATGGTCATTTTCTCCCAGCCTGGCTTGTCCTTACCTCCCCCTGCTGGCTGATGATAGGAACTGCATACTGAAGCTTCACATCACAGAAGAGACACTCCAGGAACACATTCGCAACGCCAATCAGGTTGTGATTCTCTTGGGCTTCATAGAAAGGGTCACCTCGTTTCCCGCAGAATCGCTTTGCCTGAGTGGCAGGTCAGGGTGGGGGATTGGGGGGTAAAGGGTGAGTAGGGAAAGAAAACATCAACCTAATACTATTTAAAAATAGCTATTTTAAAATGTTTCAAAAAGAAAGCATTTATCCACATTGATTAAAAGTAAAATCAGAATCATGTCATATGAATGAAACAAAACTAGCACACGGGAGGGGCTTGTTAGGGCAATAACTGATGAAAAGGCGTGGAAAGCCTTTCTATCAGTTATAGCCCCACCTACCACACACCCCAGCCCAACCCTCCCCGTCTCCCTGGCACACCCTATCTGCATGGTTCTACTCCCTGAGCTTTGCTTCATTTCCTTCGCTGAGTCCCTTTTTCCATTACTAACGTCCGAACAATGGACCATACTCTCTAAAATTATTCTTAGCATGCACCCAGCCATGAATACTGCTAGGACAGCATGAGCGTATGCTAATGAACACAAAACCCATGCTGGCCCATCTAAGCTGATTTTTAACACCACTGACAAAACAGCACAAATTCACGTTTTCCACTTCATTTCACTTGAAATATACTGAAGATGCAGAAGGTGCTAGGTGTTCTCTTCACGTAGTTCCTATCTGTGTAAGGATCACATATTTTAGAACCCATCCAACTGACTCTCACTTTACATTTCTAATATAAATGTCCCCAGCATCACTGCAGATATTCACTGAAGCACATGGGGGTGTTCTGACGATTGTGTGTTAGTCACTCAGTCGTGTCCGACTCTTTGTGACCCCATGGACTGTAGCCCGCCAGGTTCCCCTGTCCGTGAAATTCTCCAGACAATAACAGTGGAGTGGGTTGTCATTTCCTTCCCCAGTTCTGACGGTTAAGTCACTATATTCTGTGCTTTTAACACAACCAAACTCCTTGACGTTATGTCCCTTTTACCTCAGGAATCTTTTCCTTCCATTCTTGATAAAGGTCTCTCATGTCAATTAATTTATTCTCCAGCTTCTCAATGGTCCACACTTGGGTNGTGGAGTGGGTTGTCATTTCCTTCCCCAGTTCTGACGGTTAAGTCACTATATTCTGTGCTTTTAACACAACCAAACTCCTTGACGTTATGTCCCTTTTACCTCAGGAATCTTTTCCTTCCATTCTTGATAAAGGTCTCTCATGTCAATTAATTTATTCTCCAGCTTCTCAATGGTCCACACTTGGGTGCTCTTTCCTTTCCTCCTCACTTGAATAGCTGGCTCACTCACTATTGCTCCTCTCTGTAGAATACAGGAAAACAAAGACAAAAAGTCAAACACAGCAAATCTTGTTGTAACGTTTTTGGACTGCTGAAGCAATATGCATTATCACCAAGTAGAAAGTTTGAAAAAGACACATAATGTATACAAAGAAAGATGAAATCTACCATACACGGAATATTCTAGTTTATTTTCAATCTTCTTTGTAGGGCCGTACATGCACGTTTTATTTTTAATCACACTCAGAACCAAGCAAAAATACAAATTTCCCATCCCAGTTCTTTCTCCACAGTGAACCTTTTTGTGTGGTTAAATATTCTTCAGAAACATAATGTTTAATAGCAACAAAGTGATCTATTATGGGGCTGTATCACTCATTTGACTAATTAGTCTAGTGCCCAACATTATGGCTGTTTCAAATGTTTGCTATTACAAAGGTAACTATGATAAGCATCCTCGTACAAAAGCACATAAATCTTTATAAACACTTCTGTAAGTATGGATTTAGAATAAATTTTGCAAAGGAGAACTATTTGGTCAAAAGACTAAAACGCAAGGCTGATGAGATACCCTCTGACTCATTTCTCACTCACTTGTCGGAGGGAAAAATAAATGGAGGAAAAATTACTTTTCAAGGTTTCTCCCTAAAGAAAAAAATCTTGAAGTTTTAACGATGGAAACTTCCAAGTGGCTGTAAAGAATCCTTCTGTGTACATAAAACAGGGACCATGGGAGTTTTTCTTTCTTGTCCTTCTCTCAGAATGGTACTATTATAAGATATTTCCACATTCCCCCACGTCAGGAGGCATTTATATGAGAGAGGAAAGCAAGAGGAGTTAGTTGTATCCATTTCTAGCTTTCTTATTTATTTCTGGCTGCACCGCGTAGCTTGTAGGAGCTTAGTTTCCCAACTAGGGAGTGGACCCTGGACCACAGCAGTGAAAGTGCAGAGTCCTGACCACTGGGCCACCAGGGAATCCCCAAGGTGCAATGCTTTAAAGAAAGCATTTAAACTAGCAACTCTTTCAGCCCTCCAGATTCTCATATTCTGATCATATATACCCAAAGAGGTTTCTAGAGGGAGTTTTTAAAAGAACAAACCCTCCGGCTCATGTCAGGGTCTCTTCACAGATGTTCTGCGGATGTCAAGCTGACGTTCTACCTCTCAGAAGCTACTGCGGCACCTCTTGCCCTCCTCCCCTTTGAGAGCATTCTTACCTTCCTGTTGGCACTGAGGTTCGCAGCAGGGATCTGCAGAGTCACCTGGTAGTCGGTGAGCTTGCTCATCTCCTCGGCTAAGAAGTTTGCCTCTCTCACCAGGGTGTTGGCTTTCACCAGCTGCTCCCGCAGTTTTGCCAGACTTTGGCGAAAGAGTTCGTCCCTGCGAGCAGCAGAGAAGGAAATGAGAACATCTGGAAGAAAACTGCAATCCCGTTTTCCAAGTGAGTCTTATTGTTAGAAAGTAGTAAGAATCTCCTCTCAGACAATTATCTTTCAACCTATTTTTGCCAATTCACTTCTTATCCTTCCCTCTTCCCACTGGGGTTCCATGGGTTATCCACTGGTAACCAGGGATGAGAAGCAAATGTATGGGGTAACTTAACTTCCAACCATGTTTTAAATTATATAATATTTGAAAAAGAATAGATTTTGATATGAAAATGCAAAAAAAAAAAAAAGCCCAATAAAACATTCTTTTAGGAAAAGAAATCATTATGACTTTTGTAAGCTTTGCAGTGGAGGAGATCTAGAATAAGAAGAAAGTGTTTTATGTGATTTCTTCATTTGGTAAATGTGAGAAGTACGTACTTTGGGGGCAGCAGAAGTTTGCTTTTCAACTCTAAATGATAGTGCTTCTTGATAAATGTGTCTCTAACATCCTGACTAGATCCAAACCCGATTATATGTTTTCTCAGAGCCATATCTTTTGCCTCAGTAGTCTTTGTCATGTAGCTCAGCTGGTAAAGAATCCGCCTGCAATGCAGGAGACGCTGGTTTGATTCCTGGGATAGGAAGATCCACTGGAGAAGGGTTAGGCTACTCATTCCAGTATTCTTGGGCTTCCCTGGTGGCTCAGCTGGTAAAGAATCTACCTGCAATGCGGGAGACCTGGGTTCGATCCCTGGGTTGGGAAGATCCCCTGGAGAAGGGAATGGCTACCCACTCCAGTATTCTGGCCTGGAGCATTCCATGGCCTATTCCATGGGGTCGCAAAGAGTCAGACATGACTGAGTGACTTTCATTTTCAGTCTTTGTCATAGTTACAATTTTTCACTTATTTGTATAATTATTTGACTAATAACATCCATCTCCGCTATGAAGCTGTAAGCACCTCTAGGGCAGGGACTAAGTCTTTTTCGCTTGTCACNCATTCCATGGCCTATTCCATGGGGTCGCAAAGAGTCAGACATGACTGAGTGACTTTCATTTTCAGTCTTTGTCATAGTTACAATTTTTCACTTATTTGTATAATTATTTGACTAATAACATCCATCTCCGCTATGAAGCTGTAAGCACCTCTAGGGCAGGGACTAAGTCTTTTTCGCTTGTCACTACACCTAACTCCTGGCCAAGTACATGGCCCATCATAGAACATGCAAAAATTACCCACTGAAAGAAAGAAAGAGTATAGCTGACCCTTGACCAACATGGGTTTGAACTGCACAGGTCTGCTTAGATATGGAATTTTTTCTCTACGATCCACGGTTGGTTGAATCTGTGGATGTGGAATGTAGATATCAAGGACAAACTGCAAAGTTACCCTCGGATTTTCTGTGGCACGGAGTGTCAACACGCAATAAATGCTTAAGAAATGTCCGGCGCTATTATTATTATTACAACAGAGGACTTATTAATGGACTATCAACAAACCCTGGCCTTTTCATTTACTGAATGCATGACTGAGAGGATATTTCGATTGATTTAAATAATATTTCCCATGACTTGGTGCTGTTGGGATCTTAAAAAAAGCACCATTCCTAGACTGTGGCAAGAACACAACAGAGCTTTGTAATAATTTATTATCTTTACTATTGTTACCATTTCCTACACTGCTGCCTCAGTTCTGATATAAATATTTTAAAGTTGTAAATTTAAAAAATTCACAGATTTCTTAACATTAAAACTGCATTTAAATTGACTCCAAAGTAAGAGAAATAAAAGAACAGAAATGCTTTTTATACGTTGAGTGAGCAAAAGTCGCTCAGTCATGTCCAATTCTTTGGGACCCTGTGGACTATAGCCCACCAGGCTCCTCTGCCCATGGATTTCTCAAGCAAGAATACTGGAATGGGTTGCCATTTCCTTCTCCAGAGGATCTTCTGGACCCAGGGATCAAACCCAGGTCTTCTGCATTGCAGGCGGATTCTTTACCATCAAAGACACCAGGGAAGCACGCTTTTATGCTTTAGAACTGTTCTTTACTTCAAAACGAAACAGTGATATTCTAACTTGGCACCATTTTTACTGAAGGGTAAGGAGGCAGGTGTAATCTTTAACTGACGTCACAGTAAACATATTTGAAAGTGAAAAAGTGAAGTCTCTCAGTCGTGTCCGACTCTTTTGGATCCCATGGACTGTAGCCCGCTGGGCTCCTCCATCCATGGGATTTTCCAGGCAAGAAGACTGGAGTGGGGTGCCATTTCCTTCTCCAGAGGATCTTCTGGACCCAGGGATCAAACCCAGGTCTTCTGCATTGCAGGCGGATTCTTTACCATCAAAGACACCAGGGAAGCAC